>OY728119.1:1105006238-1105606238 GCA_963277665.1 Viscum album
TTGATACCTGGGCACTTGTGCCAGCTTGTGGGGATCCGGAATGCCTTTTAGGCCATGTCTCAGACCGGGTCAGGTGCCAGTTCGGATGGAGACCCATCCTAGTTTGTGACAAAATGGTATCAGAGGAGGCTTACTCCTTTGGTGGTTTTATTTTGGGATAGAGTCACGGTAGATTGAAGTTAAGTTTTTTTGAATCCAACATCCTGGCTACGAGTAAGGTTCCTGGCCATCACACCTCATGGTGGGACACAAGTTACTGAAGTAAGTTGAGGTTTGTCTGAGTCTTTGGTCCTTGCGGTTAATCTTTTCTAGGGGAAATGAAAAGGGAGTAGATTTAGTGGTCCTAGTGAGCTTGTAGGGTCTGGAAATCCCTTTGGAGCTGGGGACACTGTCCTAAAGTACTCTCTGCGGCCAGTGGGGTTATTGGCTTATGGCCGACTACCATATGTTCCAATTACCCGCTGACACTAGTTTCATCTTGCCTTTTCCCTTGTCTCATTGATTTAGATTCATGGAAATCTGATTTTTAGAAAAAAAAAAGATTTGGTGTTGAAAATTGTTTTGAAATGAAGTTTTTTTTAAAAAAATGATGATGTGTAATGTTTAAAAAGTGTGGGTTAAATGTTTTGGTTTTGAAGAAAAAAATGGAAAGGATTGTTTTTTTTCTTAGTGTTCTCATTGGAAACCACATGCTTGAATGTATATGGGAATGAGAAATGGTTAATGATGCGAGTGGATGAGTGGATGGATGTACATGAGGTGGGTGTTAGTGTGGCACGAGAACATGCATGTGCGAGGCCCATGGGACACCATTGGTGTTTGTGCATACCACAAGATTTTCTTATTTTCAAATGTTTTTTAAAATGAAAATTTGGTGTTTTGGTAACCGGTGATTGCATGGTGTGTCCTTGTGATTTTTACATGTTGGATTTGAGGCAGTTTGGGTCAAGAATCCTTTTTTACTGAATTTTTTTTAGTTTGAATTTTTATTTGTAAGATGGTATGTAAGTGTGTCGTTAGAAAAATATTTTGAAAAGTGCTTCTAGAATTCGTTGCAGTGGTTCCCCCTGCTCGCTTAATGTTTTCTTGCAATATTTCATGGCCATTAGACCAGTTTGATTGGGTTTGTGGTTCTCTATCTTGAGTAGTGTATGCCCCCATAGAGCGTTAACATGCGATTGAAGTGTGGCCACAGGTAATTTTCCATTAGCCCGCCCTCTTGTTGATCAGTGGAATCTCTTCCTGAATTCTAGAATTTAACTCACCTCTCCTTTTTACTACTAAGTGGATCCTCTCGCAGTCGAATGACAGATGTGAGGGGAGTTGAAGGGAGTTTTGGTCTTTTGAGTTCCTGACTCGTCGGGTTTGAAGTTTGAGACTGTCGTGTTTGAAGGTTTCCCATGGAAATGGCGAATTGAATTCCACTGGGGAAGGGTGAAGGATGTTCATAATTATCAGTGTTGAACAATGTCTTGAAGGTCTTTGTAGTATTTTTAATGGCATCAAGGGTCATTTTTTGGGATATCTTGTAGTGTGAGTTCTCCTTGATAGTCATGGGTGAAGTTTGACATCCTTAATTCGGAAGTTCTATTTGGAAATGGTTAAGGACATTATAGTGAGGAAAGGTGGAAGCAGACTAGAGTGGTCGGTGTTGACCACTATTCTAAATGACCTTTGGTCCTTCATTGGATTTGTTTAATAAAGGGTCTATGTTAGGCTACTAGTGTGGCAGAACTAGTCACATGGGGATACAACTGTCGATTACATGAATCACATGTTGTTTAAGACTCAGTTTGAAGTCCCACTCTGTATAATGTTACTCTCTTCAACAATGGTCATGGTTAGGTGATGATTTGTGGTGTCGTCTTCTCATTCAGTGTGACAAAGGGTGATGTGCGTGCACCATTTCAGATCATGTGTTGGTGAATGTTCTGTGTATGATTAGATGGATGTTGTAATGTGTTGTTTTTTTGGTGTTTCCATGGTTGTGGTGTGGTTGCATGTGACACCCAAAGGATAAGTTCAGTTCAGGATTCATCGATACCTGACTGCAAGGCAGGATATACTTTAAACATCAAGGCTCCAGCCGTAGGCCTCAGAGTGAATCTGGCGCGTGGTTAGGAACCATGGGAGTTTATGGGACCCCAACTTTATTTCTATCATCGGTGTTGAAAGTAGAGGCAGTTTAAATTGTTTCTATGCTTGTTCCCCTCTGAACGAACCGTCTAGTTGCATAAGGTTTTTGTGACCATGTGGAGGAATGTTCGCCTCGTCGCCTTAATGAATTGGGTGTTTCATCCCACTAGATGTAATCACTTTAGTGGTCCTTATGGGAGTCTGTTGGGTAAATGTGTCTCAGAATTTAATAATGATCATCCACGATTGTGAAAATGTTGGTTTGTCTTAGGACATGCTTTTGACACCCCGGTAGTCGGGTCCCTCGCTCCCCGTCCCTTGTGGTGGTGTGTTTGGTCACCAGCAAGAAATTTTCAAATTTCTATACCTTCCATTAGTTTTAATGGTGGGGAGACCCACATTGGGTCTCACATTAATGTCTCTAGAATGAATCAGTGAGGGAATTTTCTTTGATGGTGGGAAGTCCGATCAAACCTCCCCATGTCAGTTTTCCAGTCTCGTCTTGGGCGTTATTAGGTTTATAATGCTGGGGAGCCCCTAGGGCTTCCCCACAATGACATTTTGGTTCTGTTTCAAAATATGAGTTAGTGATAGGTGATAAGGGTGCTTCTGGGTTGTGGTTTCTCTCGTTTGTTCATTCCAGATAAATGACATAGTTTTCATTCAAATGTGCTTGGGATGTTTCGGCTGGTGAAGTTGGATTCTGTGGGTGCGAGAGTTCCCTTCCTTGATCAGTAAACTGGAGACGTTCTACCTCTTTGGGTGGGAGAAACATATCAAAAAGTCTTTTTACGAGATTCATGAATCTATCTATAAATCAACTTTTTTCTGAGCACGACGTGTTTTCATCTTTCCACTTGTTTTCATTAGTATCCTCTTAAACCTTATGGGGGTGTTGTTTCCTACATTGGGTCTCAGCCTTAGTTGGGGCTTTCTGGGGATGGAAACCTTTATGGTGGGGAGAAATGTCACATACGTCATCTTTAAATAAATTATAATATAAATTTTCAAGGAATTGGGTAGTTTGGGTTGAATCCAACTTAAAACTTTTGGGTTATTATTTAATGAAATACACATTTTGGGCATGGACACTTCCAACACACGGCTGGGAATGGTCGAATTTGTGCGGCTTTGACAGGGTCCCCACGTGACCTTGCCCGGTTCCTCACACGACCTGCATGATGTTCAGGACAAATAAATGAGGTAAAATTAATAAATGAAGTGAATAAATAATTCCTCCCAAAATTAAACTAGAAGATTAAAATGATTAGGATATTTTCTAATAATAATAACAACAATAATAATAAAAATACTAATAATAATAATAGTATTAATAACAATAACATTAAGATTAAGATTATTATTATTATTATTATTCATATTGTCATGGTTTTAATTAAGCCATTATTAATGTTATTAAAATTATTATTATGGTTGTGGTTTTATTAAGATATCATAAACTTTATTATTATTATGATTATAATAATTAGGATTAGTTATTATTAGGATTTCTTTTTTGTTCTTCTTTTTTGTTCTTTTTATTTATTTATTTATTTTAGTTTATTTTTCATTTCTTTTTCTAGGGTTTCAATTATATTTTTGGGCCCACTATTCTTCCTTCGCGTTGTGGCACACCCCATGTCTACCATCTCCTTCCCTACCACGCAACGCCCCCTGTCCTTCTCCCTATGCAGCACACCATCCTGTCACTCCCTCCTCCTTCGAGCCGCCTCCCCTCCCTCACCGGTGGCCTCCATTCCCAGTGGCTGACCTTCGTCCCGCTCGGTAGAGCACCAACCCCCAGCCCACACACCCCTGACCAAGACGCGAGGGCTCACCCCACTCCTCGTTGCGTCTCTCCACTGGTGGCACTCCAGCACGCCCCATCCGGGCCGTACATCTCTACCGGCGTAGCACCACCCTTCGACGAACCCGAACCCCCACTAAGTAGCGGCTCCGCTGCCTCTCCGTTGTGTGGTTTCCCCTCCTTCTGTATATTCCCTTTTTGGGTGTTTTTGTCAAATCAATCAAAACTGTAATGATTTGGGTCACGTTCGTGTGTTTCGGTCGGTGTCTAGGGTATGCGATTGATCCACGGAGCGATTATTTTCCTTCCATTTTGGTCACATCACATTTGCACATGTTGAGGTAGGTGGTTCTGTGTTTAAACATTACCAGATAAGTTAATTTTATTACTTATTTAATTTAAAATTTTACTTGATTAATTATTTTGGGTGCGTATTTAGTTATCATTAAGTTTTTCTATGCATTATATTTGTTTAGAAGTATGTTTTTATGGTGCGGGTACATTCTATGTTTGGAAAATTTATTTTTTTAGTATATCTTTAGTGTTTAATAATATGTGCAGATAGTTTTTTCATTATCGAGAGTGGTATTAAATGTGTTTTTGATATGTTGTTTCATGTGTTTGGTCATAAGGGAAGGTTTTGTGTGGTTTGAATGGGTTGTTTCCATGAAATCCCTCAATGAACTATCTTCTATTGTTTTTCTAAATTGTGTGTTTGTTTTTTGAAAATGTGCATAGTGCACATTTTATGTTCTGTTGTATCATTCATATGTGTTTTTTCTGAAAAGGGAATTAGAGTATGTCTTTGGTGTTTAAAGTCATGTTTCATCTTCTTTAATTGTGTAATAAACTTTTTAATATTTTTTTATCTAGAAAATGGTGTTTTAGCAGTGCGATTGGCTTATTAATTGACGCGAGTGTTGCACATTGTGATCTTCATGCGACATCATGTATGTTTGGTCAGGGTGGAGGGATGAGTTGTTTCTTTTGTGCTAGTAATGTTATGTTTATCATTAAATAATATTTTGAAAAAGAATTTAATATGTTTTAATAATGAATCATTAGTAATGAAACATTGTTTTAATTGAGTTGGGTAAAGTCTTTTGGTGTGCGTACTTTGTCAATTGGTTTTCTGTGTGTGTGAAAGTGTTGCATTGTTTTTATGTAACACCATGCTTGTTTTATTTTTCTGAGTTTGAAATGAAATGTGAAATTTGAACATCTTGGCCACAAAAGGGGAAGCCTGGGTACGAGTTGGGCGGACTAGATCTAGTGTGCTAGTGATTCAGAATTGGCTCCGGCCCGGTTTCACTTAGCTGGTTTGATGATTACAACACTAACTAAACATTTGATGTTGATTGGAGACCACTAGGTTATGGTTGTGTTTCTCTACTAGTGGCTCACGCACGAGAATGTATTTTGTTGTGGTTCATATATTTCTGTTCACTGAGACACGATTTTCTAGGGTCCCATTCCTTTTTCACGTACCTATAGTCCCTCTCCCATTTTTAGTGCTCCTAGATTACTATACAGTAACCATCAGCATGCAGTATAGCATTTGGGTTCTCTTAAAGGTTTGAGTTTTCTGAACTGCAAGGGTGTTTTATTTATATTTATGTTTTCTTCGTTCAAAGTTTTTTTTATAGAAACTATTTCTTTAAAGTTTTTTACGATTTGGTGTCCTATCATTTATTTAGCCTGCAAATGTATTTGTCATTTTATATTTATATGTGGATGATTTTTATTGGGTGATGTCCTACTAGGGATTTTTCTCACACCCTACATACACTTTTGGGTGTATGTAGACATTGTTTCTTGTGTATTCCAGGTTGTGACATCATGCTCAGTGATGGTGGTTCTGGTCGTTGATGGTCTTCTCATGGAGGTTGGTGTTGTGGCGTGTGGATGTTGCGCCTCTCTTGTTTCTAGGAGGTTTGAGTTTTAGTTTTAATTTCTTTTGTTGCCGTTTATTTTGGATGTTTGTTCATGTTGTAATCCTCTAACAAAAATTAAGTCTATTTCCACGTTTGGTTGTCTATTTTTTGTTTCTGTTTCATTATCTTATCTGTTGTTTTGTGTTTACTATTTCTGGTAAATCATTCCCATGTGTTAGTTTTGATACCCGAGCACCTGTTCCAACCCGTGGGGATCAGGAACGCCCTTCAGGCTATGTCACAGACCAGGTCGGGCACAGGGTTAGATTGTGACCTGGCATGGTTCGTGACTAGTCACATCATAACATTTACTTAATCATGCATACCACATGGAATATATAACAATCATTACCATTAAATTCCCCATGAAATGTAAATGGGTTTCTTGAGAATTTCATAAAGATTAATTTCATGAATAATAATTGGGTTTACAAAAATAATAATTTAATAACATAATCGTATTAGAATCCTCAATATTTAGTGAATAAGAAATAATCTGAAGATAAGTAAACGATATGTTTTTAGAAAGAAGAGTTCTTTTGGGAAAAAACTCTTACATTTGAATGAAAAATATTATTGCTAGCATGAAAGCCCCGGAAAATAAAACTTAAGAACAAAGGAATTATATTTGACAAATATTAATGGAACGTCCCCACTGAAATTTTGCATGAAATTGGAATAACCCAAATAAATGAAATTGGGTTTGAGAATCCAATTTATTTATGTATGAATAATTTAATGACATTAATATCCTAGATAATGAAATTATATTTGATAATTAATTAATATAGGGACTATTATATATTATTTTTGGTAATTATAATTTTATTATGTTTTTATGTCCATTTTTATGAGTTATAGTGTTCAATTTCATCATTCAAAACTATTTATCTTCTTCATTTTCATGATCGGTTCACTTTTTTACTTTTATAGATGTTCATGTAAAATGAAAATAATATTTTAGAATTGATATTATATTTTATTAACAACCATCCATAAATTAAATGATATTATATATCATTTTTATATGGTATAAAGATAAATCATTACATAAAAAGTTAACGATAATGGTATAGTTTAATTTGGCATCTTTTCAATCATCACGAAGTAGTTTCATTTTATTATTTAATATTATTTATATATGTTTGTTCCAAAACATAAAAATAGTTACAATATAATGTTTACAATCAATTTCAAACATTATACTTTTTTTACAAAAATCCATGAGGGCTGTTTATGAAAATGAAAGGGCATCATCCAAGATGGTGGTAAAACAAAGCATCTCGGTCGATGTTTTAATTATTAGAAAAAAATTGAGGAGACGGTGATTGAGGATGTCTTATTCAAATAATTTAATAAACATCGTGTATATTTAACATACTTGAGTTATCAGGAAATGTGGATAAGTTCATATTATAAGATAAAAATAAAAGAAGATAAAATGAATATAAAAAAAGAAAATTGAACAATATTTTAACCTCTTGAATTATCCTATTTGACAAAAAATTTAGGGGGATTGTATTTGGACTTTTGTTGAAAATTATGGATCATTCACATGGGTAAGTGTAATGTACCAATCTTTAAGTACATATACATTACATTACTTTTGTATAATAATTTATACAAGACACAAAAATAAACCTAAGGACTGTATTAGTTTAATTCCTTTAGAAACATGGAACATAATCTTCTAACATTGTGAAATATATTCAACATCTTTCATAAAGATTTTCCCCTTTCAGTTTCCTATATAAAAAATTTCTTTATAAACTGGGGAAAATGGAATATAAAAAGGGTGAGCTCAAATTCTCAGTAAGGGTAAACATGGAGACATAAAACTAACCCTAAACATTTGCACGTAAAAAAAATGAATGTAATATTTATTCATCAAAATCATGATTTATGAAATTAATCTTGGCAGTATATAAGGAATACATCATAAAGGAACATTTAACTTGAAATAACATCATTTGAATAAAACATGTAATTATGGAAAACTAATAAGCACATAATATGATTTCTATAGTAGCAAAGGCATTGCTGCCAAGACCATCATATTGGACAATGTCAATTAATAAACATGGGATTACAAGTTTAGAACGATTCATAGATTGTGTAAGTATAGAAATAATATTTTTCACAACCACTACCATAACAATTGGTTTTTTAGAAGGAAAGTAATTTCATTTCCAAGTTCTTTGATCATTGACACAGTTTTTTTGGGTTCCGTCCATTATCTAAACCCAAAAGATATAGTGTGAGAGGAAATATCATACATGGAAAACAACATAATAAAGGGGGAGTTTAATTAATATCTAACATATTAGGTTTAATCATAGGTTATTCATGATCTTTATCATAATTCTAGGACTGTAACCTATAGTTATACATAACCTTAGTGATATCCCAATACATACCTTATAAATATCTCTAGGTATCTCAATAAATTTTTTGCATAGTAGTTTCCAAAGGTTGACTAAACATTCACTCTGATACCAACTGTAAACACCCAAACATGTTGTACATAGAAATTACATTACTTTTATAGAATAAATAATATAATACACAAAAATATTCCTAAATATTGTATTATTTTATATTATTTGGAAAAAAAGAATATAATATTTCAACACTGTGAATGATCTTCAACGTCACCAATAATGATTTTTCCCTATTGTTTTCCTACCAAAAAACTTTATATATATCCTGGTGAAAAGATAAAATAAAAAGAGTGAGATACAATTTTTAGTAAGGGTAAACATGGAGAACATAAAATAAAACAAAATCATTTACATGTAATAACATGAAAATAATGATTGAACATAAAATTCATGAATTGTGAAAGAAATCTGGGTAGTATGTAAGCAATAGATCATAAAAGAACATTAACGATGATATAATATAATGGAAATACAACATGTAATTATGGAAAATTAATAATAACATACTATGATTTCCATAGTATCCAAGGCGTTGCTGCCAAGACCATCATAGTAGACAATTTCCATTACTGAACCGTGTTTACTTGTCATTCCATCCACGTTTTACTAAACTATATTTGCTTTCCCTTCCACTTATGTCAATATCATTAGATATAAATATTTACCTTAAAAATTTTAGGTAGATATTTGTCCCACCCATATCATAATGAAATCATTATTAAATATTCCAAAAAAACATAAATCATTCATCATAGCATAACCCATGAAATAAATTGGGTTTCTTAAGCATCCTTCCATCATGACATAATTCATAAATGATAAATTGACAGCATAAAAAATCCATCATAAAAAAATTAAATGAATGTAATAATAGGGATAGAGACATACCCTATGTTATCTTAGATGGAAGATAATTTTGATAGAACAGTTGAAATTAATTCTAGAAGAAAATAACATTTCTTCTTTAAAAATATTTATTTTCTCAAAAAGTCACCAAATTTTAAAATAAAATAATTTATTTGAATATAAAAATTATATATTGTAGATGATTATTCATATAAATAATGAATTAAAAATACATAAAAATATGTTAATTCCTTATAAGTTAAAAAAATCATTCTACTAGTACTTTTACCTAAAAGTCAAAAAAATTCTTCATATGGTAAACAAAAGAAAAATTCCTTCCATACCATGTAGTAGAAGTAAATAATGGGTAAAAATTACATCATACATGTATAGAATAATATTAAACATTTTATGAATTTTTTTTATAAAACATTGATATGTATGATAAATATATCCCCAGTAAATTCTTACATATAAGCAATCTTTGATAAAAATGAGATTTAAAAATTATCCCTTACCTTAGCTCAGATATTCTTTTTATGTATCTAAAACTCCTATATAATTATTTTATAATAATATTTCTAATTTATTATAGAATCATAATAATTTTTATGATTATATTTATGATCATGTTTCCATCTGTTTGTTAAAAACATTTCATTCTTACTTGTTCATCAGTTATTAAATGGTTTTAGTTATTATGTTTGTTTTGTGGGATAAGTTCTTATTCCTATTTTTAGGTTATAGTTATATAATTTAATCATTTTATTATTATAATATATATCATATATATTCATTCAATTCATTTATATAATCTTGGTTCAATGAATATTTTGTAGAACGAGTCACATCACATCATGGAAACAGTAGGTCGTACGTAGGCACGAGCGATATTATCGGTCCCATAAATGTTGTATGGTGTTAATGTGGATGGGGTACACTATATAAGAATACGTATCATGTTATAATAGTCATATATAGTTATTAATTTCACCATTATACTCATCTATGTATGGTGGTGGTGAAAAACATATTACACCACGACGTGGAGTGGGAAAGTCATACGTACGCACACGCGGTGATTTTATTTT
Source organism: Viscum album (assembly GCA_963277665.1). NCBI lineage: Eukaryota > Viridiplantae > Streptophyta > Magnoliopsida > Santalales > Viscaceae > Viscum > Viscum album. Next base: position 1,105,016,494 of record OY728119.1, read on the forward strand.
TCATAGGATGGATAAAATTTGAAATAGGATTATTTCATATATATAATAAAATATACCTAAATTATTATTACTTATGTAATTACTTTATAAAAAAATAACTAAATAAGAAGAGGTTGAAAATGATATAAATTTGAATGAATCAGAATAAGAGATTGCATCATTCTCGATGCTCCTCCTTTAAATTTCCACATAGGGCACTAGAGTTAGCCTTTTGAGAAGAATGAAACCAAAAAAATATTACTAGGGAATTTGAGAAGAAAAATTGGAATGATTTTTTTGATATTTAAATCTCAAAATAGAGTGACGAAGAGAGATAAGAGGTAACCTTATATAAGTCAGGAGAGGGGCACTATAGGAAAGTACTAAAATATTATTTTATTATAAATTAAATTTGGATTTAAATTATTAAAAATCTTATTTAATTAAAATATAATTTAATTTTGGTTCTAATACTAATAATACAATAATTTTTAGACTTGTTTTGTATATTTTTTTATCCTTATCATTTTGGTTTAACCCTTATTTTACCCTTTTTAATCTTATCATGATATCAAGTTATGTATAAATTGTGGGTTAATGTGATTTCAATATTAGGTAAGAAGACACAAAAAATGTTATTTAATACATATTCGTACTTATATTAACCATTTTTATGAATATTATATTTTTATGAATTTAATATCATTTAATAAACTATTTTTATGTTTTATGTTATTAATTAATTCATTTTTGGACACTATTAATACATGACTTTTAAAAACTCATAACAACATGATTAATTTGAAATAAATACATTAACATATCACTAATATGTTAATATAATCCAAAAAAAATTATGGCATCAAAATGTTCAAATTAAATTTATTTTAATATTTATAAATTTAATTATTTGAATCATTCATTAATGAGGTAATCACTACATCATAATTGTGTCAAATATAAATATATTTAATAATGTATAAATATAATAAAAAAACATCCATGATGTATTAAATCATTTTATATTTGTAATGACTATTTATATATATATATATCAGTTATATAACACCATATTAAATTCTATTTAGTAAAAGATATATGGTTAGGTTAAAATTATATTTACATTAAATTAATTCTTATTAAATGTAATTCTCATGTCCAAGTGAATACATGGGGTCAATAAATCTACCCAAATATTCCAATGGTTGAAAATATATCATAAAATAATTTAATCAGCTGTTTTAGGAAGGTTAATATTATTTTAATATTATTTTGTTTCCCTAATTAACTAGTTTTACCCTTTAACCATGTTAAATAAAATAATTACTGAAGTTACTTTTCTCCTTACTTCCATCTTGCTTTTGGTTTCTGCATTAGTGACTTTTTGATGAATTTTTTGGATGGAATTGGCGGTATCGAACCGGCTTCGATGCTCTGTTAGAGGCAATATGAGCTCTTATATTTTCCATTCCATAATGCGGCTTTGCGTAGGGTTTCGTGTTGTTTTTTGGTGCTCTGGTTTTGGATGCATGGTTGGTTTCTATATTTTTTTTATGCTTGTTTGATGTTCTTTGATATGTTTTTGGTGGTTGTTTTGGCCTACTCAGTTGTCGTCTGCAACCTTGATTTTGGAATGGAAGTTATGTAGACAGACACCAACGGTGATGGTGGTGTTGGACGCCAATGGAACTATCCGGCGGTCTGGTTGATGCACGTGATGTGTTTTTCATGGTAGGCCATGGATCGAGGCAGTGTTGGTCAGACATGATGGGTTCAATACTCGAGGGGTGATGCGGGGTTCACAGCTCAACGAGTGGATGACGGTGTGTTTGGATTTTGAAGGTGTTTTTGATTTTGAAAGTGTAATGCGATTGTTTCATGGGCTTTGTTTGGGTACTGGGAAACCTTATACCAGCCTCTAAGAAATGAAAAAAATAGTTGCTCCAAATCTGTTTATGTCAAATTTTAATGTTAAATTACAAAAAATAAACACCATTGGAATAAATTATAAAAAATACAATGATAATTTAAAACCAATTAAATATATAATATAACTATATAAATAAATTATATAAAAATGCAATTTTGAATTAAAATTCAGAATTTGTCACTATAAATTAAAATTGTAATTTTATTATAAAAATATAAAAAATTTAAAAAAAGGTAATATTTTATATTTTTCATCCAAATTAAAAGTTTATTTTGTCAAATTTAACTTATAAAAGTGTCAAAATGTGATTTAAAATGACTGTTCCATAAAAAACCTGTAAAATAGCATTTTTTGAAAAATATTTTTTTTTCTGAATAATTTATTTTATTCTCATATAATATTCAAGAAAATGATTAAGATAAATTATAATGTTATATAAAATTAAAAATGTGGTTAATACTTGTAATAATGTATAGTTTATATCCCATCAAAGAATAACATTTTAATAATATATCGTTGTTTAGTGAATCTCAGTATCACATAAAATGCAAACTATCGAGGAAGGACTCTCTTGTGTGTAACACAAGCCTTGTCATTGTTTCGTGTAATGAAATCATTCTTCAGTGTTATTTATAACCTAATAAAAACTTATTTCATGTTTACATTGAATAAAATCTATACTCAGTGTTGTGTTATATCAAAATAACTTGAAATTGTGTGCAACACAAGGAAAGAATAGTGTTGTGTATACTAAATGATAATACGGTGTTGTGTATAGCGCAATCTAATTTTGTTGTCATGTACAAAACAAGACACCAATGATATTAAAAATAATATATCTCCTAATATCTTCTGTTATTACATTCTACCCCCTTAAAATTAAAATCAACTTCAATATTTTTTGGGGTTATAAATGGTTTACTACTTGGAAGTTATATTCATAAAAACCCACATTGTAAAGAAGAATACTAAATATTAATTTTAAGAACAATAGTTAAAAATATAATGGTCACCCAAATTAACTCATCACTATGTTTCGACATAATAGAACATAGGTGGGAAGTGAAAACATGGATATGGAAGAGAAATATAACCATCATTTTAAGATGGATAGTGATAGAGAACCTGATTTGGAGAAAGTTAACAACCAAAAAACCATAAATATGTGTTTATTTAAGGGACAATCTGATTCATTAGATAATAAGTTAATAGGATAACATTTTTTTCTAGATCCTTATAATAATAGTGAATTTTTTTTCATGAGAAGAAATGCATACTCAATTTCAGTACCATTTATCATTCACCAAAAAATGACCACATCATATTTATTTTAAAGAGTTAAATTAGAATTTTTCAGTCTTTATGTGTTAGCTGATCATTGTATAGAATGATAGGTAATTCCATCTATCTTAACAAAAATTCTAGAACAGGTTATTAAATAAGCAAAAGTCAGCCTATAGTGAGACAATACCTCAATCTAACAAAAATAAACTTGAATATAAAGTATGATACCTATAAATGGATAACCTTACAATCCATCCAAAAAATGAGAATATAAAACATTAGAAGTAGGTGAACTAAATGGAATTAACATTTTTCTTTCATGTCTCATTTGTCAGTTCTTGTTTGTCACATTCCATACATGTGAATACATTAACCTTAGATTCTCATTAAACTTGATAATAACAGGATTTTCTATTGATCCTTAGTGAAAACAAGATGTTGATCAAAATTAGCTCATTTCACACATCAAAAATACTAATAATTCAATCATTTATATCACATTGTCCTTTTATTAGTCATGAGCTCATAAATTCTATCAAACATCTCAAAATCTCTTCCTTCCTTGATGAAGTGCTTATCTTGTGCCTTTAAAAAATATTTCATTCACTTTTAATGGTTACATGTACCAGATAATTATTGAAACCCACAATTAACCGATACATAAATATTCCCATATTCCATAATAAAATAAATGATATTCCACAAAACTATTTTGTAATCCCATTAAATAAACACTTAATCATTCAAATACTTATCTTTCATTATCAAAATCACTAATAGTGATCCCTTGTGACCTCCCATTTTTATTTTCCTTTAGCGGTTGCGGACATTGATCATCATTGACCCTTGGATTAGGGAATTGGTTAGAATAATTCCCCATTTAATTGCACTTGTATAATTGAAGATTAGGTGGAGCATTCTCTGTAGTCTTTTCTTTATTCACATGATTAGAAATATTTTCTCCATTACATCGGCACTCAACTACTCAATGACCTTATTTTCCAAAATTGTATCATTTTCAAGTCTATTTATGACAATTTCCATTATGCTTTTTTCCACACTTTGAGCATAATGAATCATTCATATTCTTTTCACCATTTTATTGGAATTTTTCCTTAAACTCCATCTTTTGTTTCCTATGAAAACCATGAGATTGATATTTAATACTAGCTTCCAATTCTACCTTGATAGCACAATTCAAAATCTCTTCATTGAAACTGAAGTCTCTTATATCTAATTCTCTTTGAATACATGGTTTTATGCCACTGAAGAATTGATCAACTTTACATTCAGGTTGGATGACAAAGCCAGAAGCATACCTTCTAAACCTTGTAAAATTCACCTGGTATGTACCAACAAGTTCATCATCTTTTTTTAATAACTAGGAACTCATTTTCCATCTTTTTTAGAAGAACACAATGGTTGTAATTATTGAAAAATATGTTCTTAAACTCATCCCATTCCATGGATTAAATTTAATCTTCGTACCTTGTATTCTTAATTAGAGTCCACCACTGGACTGATTCACCTTGTAAATGGTAGAAAACCAATATCACTTTATCTTTTTCCAAACAATGAAGGATGGAAGATATCTTTTCAATGGTACTGATCCATTTTTCAGTAATAAGTTGATCTGAAGACCCACTGAAATTAGGTGGGTGTTGCCTCATGAAGGAAACAAAATATTGTTTTTTTCTTCTCTACTCATTTGGATGTCTTGAATGATTTATACATTGTGTAAGTAAAGAAATAAGACATCTCACACCATCTCCCAAAAAAATTAGTTTTTAAGATAGAAAATAATTTTATTTACTTGTGAATTGCTCATTTACGTGGTTCATTTGGGTTCCAGCCATTATCTAAACCCAAAAACAAGAGTGTGAGAGGGGAAAATCATACAAGGAAAGAAACATAATCAATAAGAAGTACTTTAATTATCTATAATATTAGGTTCAATCATATTTTATTCATGATCGATATTTTAATTCTAGGACTACTACCCATAGTTGTACTTAACCTTAGGGATATCTCAAGACATACCTTATTAATATCACTAGGTATCTCACCAAATATTTCACATCATAGTTTCCAATGGTTGACTATACATTCGCTCTGATAAAAGCTGTAATCATCCAAACTTTTTATACTCAAAAATTATTTTACTTTTGTATAATATATAATAAAAAAACAAAAACATGCCTAAGGACTGTATTAGTTTAGTGTTTTGGGAAACATGGAAAATAATTTTCTAACATTGTGAAAAATATTCACCAACACAAATAATGATTTTCCCCATTTGTTTTCTTACTTAAACCCATTATTTTTATCCTGGAAAAAATATAACGTAAAAATGGTGATCTCAAATTCTCAGTAAGGGTTAACATGAAGAACGTAAAACAAACCATAAATAGTTACATGTAAAAACATGAACATAAAGTATAATCATCAAAATATTGAATCAAGAAATAAATCATGGAGTATGTTTGGAATGGATCATAAAAAACATTAACCATGATATAATTGAATTCAAATAAAACATGTAATTGTGGAAACCAAATATGCATATAATATGATTTCCATTTTTTCCAAGGCGTTGCTTCCTAGACCATCATAGTGGACAAAGTTCATTATTGAACCGGGTTTACATGCCATTCTAGCCATGTATTATTGAACCATATTTACTTTACCTTCCACTTATATCTATATCATGAGATATAAATCATTATCAATAGAGTTTTAGGGGGATATAGGTCACAACCATCTCATAATGAAATCATTCTTACATGTTTCACAAAAACATAAATCATTCATCATAACATAACCCATGAAATATAATTGGTTTCATAAACATCATTCCATCATTACATAATCCATAAATGATAAATGGACTTCATAAAACAAATTCCATCCTAAAAAAAATAAAAGAAAAGCAATAATAGGGATATAGAGATAATCCTATGTCATTTTAGATTGAAAATAATTTTGATAAAACCCTTCAACTTAATTTCTGAGGAAAATATCATTTCTTATTTAAAAAATTTTTCTTTACTCATAATGTCACCAAACATACAGAAATTAATTAGTTGAAAATTAATTTTAAATATTTTTAGGATGATTCCCGTAAATAATTCATTAAGAAGATGTAAAAAAAATTCATGTCGTATAAGTTAACAAAAACATTATCCTCGTACTTTTACAAGAAAAGTCTAAAAGTACCTTTTATGGTAAACAAAATAATGATTCCTTCCAAACCATGTAGTTAAATTAAAAGATGGGAAAAAATAAATTTAAAAATACATAGAGGAATATTAGACATTTTATGAAAACCTTTTTATAAAACATTCACATGGATGGTAAATATGTCCCTTGTAAATACTTACGTATAAGCAATCATGGATAAAAATGAGATTACAAAATTATCCCTTACCTTAGGTCAGATATACTTCATATGTATATAAACATTCTATATAAGATTTAAATAATGTTAATTATTTATTCCAAAATCCTAATAATTTATATGATAACATTTATGATCAAATTGTAATACATTTGTTAGTAAAATTTCACTATTACTAGTTATTTGGGTATTAACTGATTTGTGTTCTTATATATGTTTTGTCAGATATGTTATTATAATTCTTTTTAGGTAATAGTGAAATAATTTAATTCTTCGTATTATTATAATATATATCATATTAATTCATTCAATTCATTTCTATAATCGTTGTTCAATGAAGATGGTGTAGAAAGAGTCACATAGCATTGTGGGGATGGTATGCCATATGTATGCACGAGCGACGTTATCATTCCCATAATTGTTGAATGTATTGAATTGTATGGTTTATATTATATAAGAAGAGGTATCATGTTATAATAATAATATATAGTTAATATTTCCCCCATTATTCCTATCAATTTATAATGGCAGTGAAAAAGAGATTACACTACGACGTCGAGACTGAAAGTCATACATACGAACACGTGGTAATTTTGTTTTTCATAAATGGATATAAGGTGAAATTAGTTGTTTTCATATTGATAATAACATATTCTTATATGATTTATACTAATGTTATTAATTAATAATGAATCAACTAAATATGATGACGTAGAGAAAAAAATAAATTTAAAAGAATCGGTAGAAGAGATTTCCACTTCCTCAACGTGCCTCCTTTATATTTCTTCATAGGGAACTAGAGTTGTTATTTTGAGAATACCATAACCTTTATAATGTAACTAGGAAAGTTGATAAGATATATAAGTAGGGTTTTACAAATATTTAAGGATTAAAATTTAGAGAAGAGGAGGGGGAGGATGTGCCCTTCTATATGATGTGACAGGGTCACTTTAGAAAATCCATATGATATTAATTTATTATAAAATTTATTTCTATTTAAAATAATCCAAAACTTTTTTATTTCCATGATATGTTTATTTTTGTTAGAATAAATATTATAAAACAAAATTAGAAATGTTTTTAATAATTTTTTATCCTTATCATTTTGATTTAACCCTCATTTTACCATTTTTAATTTTACTAGGATATCGTGTTATTTATACAATGTGGGTTAATGTAATTACCATATAATGTCAAAAGACCCCCAAAATTTTATTTATGAAATATTTGGTATTTTTTTAACCATTGTTTCAAATAATATATTTTTTTGCTATATAATATCATTTAATAAACAATTTTAGGTTTTAAGCTATGAATTATGTCAATTTTGGACACTATTCATACAAAAATTTAAAAAAACATAACGAATAGATTATTTTGAATAAAAGGCATTAACAAATCCCTAATATGACAATGTAATCTATAAAATTTGTTTAAGTAATAAACAAGTTAAATTATAATAATTTTAATATTTATAAATTCATTTATTTGAATCCTTCATTAATGAGGTAATCACTCCATCATAATTATGTCATATATAAATATTTTTATATAATGTATAAAAATTATAAATAAAATACCATGATGTGTTAAATATTTTTATATTTCTAATTAAAATTTATAGATAGATATATAAATTATTTAACCCCATATTAAAATCTATTTAGTAAATTGTATATGTTTAGGTTTTGATTATCCTTACTTTAAATTAATTTTTATAAAATGTCATTTTCACATCCATGTGAATCCAGGGTGTCCCAAAATAGACCCATGGAAGACCATGGTCGAAAATATCTCGTAAAATAAAATTAAGACATGTGTTAGGGTAGTTTAATATTATTATAATATTTTTTGTTACCTTTATTTAAAAGATTTACCTTTTAACCGTGGTAAATAAAATAATTACTAAAGTTACTATTCAAAATGTATAAAAAAGGTACATATTTACAAAAATTTTATCTTCTGATTCCAAATATGTAATAAATTATTCCAAATTCAAAGAATATAAGTTTTATTAGTTAATTAAAAATTAATTCATTTCGTTAGAACAAAAAATCAGGTTTTTACGAAGTAATAACTATCAAAAGATAGACAAGTTTTTTTATACAATTTGAAAGTGAAATTACATAAAATGAACAAAATTGGATGAAATGATAAAAATATAATCCAATGATACTTTAAAACCAATTAAAAATATAATCTACATATATTAATAAATTAGATAAAAAGACAGTTTTGAATTAAAATGCAGTATTTTTCACTTTTCATTAAAATTTTAATATAATTTGAAAAATTTAAATAATTCAAAAGAAGTAAATTATTATGTCCCACTTCCAAAAAAAGTTTATTTTTTCAATTTTATCTTATAATGATTCAAAAATTGGATTTAAAATGGTTGTTCTATCAAAATGTTGTAAAACTACCTTTTCAAAAAATAAATTTTTTATCTAAAAAATGATTTTATCTTGTATAATGTTCTATAAAATGTTTAAGATTAATTGTAATGATATATAAAATTTAATATGTTGATAATATTATTCATAATATCTGGTTTATATCACATTAAATAATAATATTTAAATTATATATCTTTGTTTAGTGAATCATGGTAACGTTTACAACGCAAGCTATCGAGGAAGGTCGGTCTTGCCTGTAACACAAGTCATGTTCGTGTTTCATGTAATGAATGATTCCTTTGTTTTTTTGTATAAAATCTATACTCAATGATGATTTCTATCAAAATAACTTGAAATTTACTACAACAAAATCCAAAAATAGTGTTACATATACTGTAAGCTAATACGGTGTTTCTTATAGCGGAAGCTAATCTTCGTGTCGCATAAAACATAAGACATCTATGAAATTAAAAGGAATATACCTCATAAAATTTCAGGGAGTTACATTATATCCCCTTTAAAGTTAACTTCTCCCTAAAAATACGCCAGGGTTCTAAATGGTTTACTACATGAAAGTTTATTTCATTGAAACCCACATTGTAAAGAGGAATATTTAAACTTAATTTTAAAAATAAATCATAGAAACATAACAGTAACCCAAATTAACTCAACACTGGGTTTTTACATATGAGAACAAATGTGGGATGTGAAAACATGAATATTGGTAGAGAAATATAACAAACATGTTCTGATGGACAGTGATAGAGAACATCGTTTGGAGAAAGTTAACTACCAAAAAACCATAAATCTGTGATGATTTAAGGGACCATCTGACTCATTGGATAATAAGTTACTAGGATAACCATTTTGGGATTAAAGTTCCTCTTCCTAAAGTTGAATAATTTTTCTTACATGAGAATAAATACATACATTATTTTAGTACTTTTTATCATTCCATAAACAATTTCCACTTCATCTCTTTTTTAAAGTAATGATGATTAATTTTTTATTCATGATGTGTTAGCAGATCAAGATAGAGAATTATAGGTCATTCCATATATCTCAAAAAAAGTTTAGAATATGTAATGAAATATGCATAATACAACATATAGTGAGACAATACAATAATCTAACAAGGTTAAACCATAATATAATATATACTATCAATAAATGGATATCATTTTAATCCTTCCAAAAATTGAAAATACAGAACATTATAATGGGGTGAACTAAATTGACTTAACATTTGTCTCTCATATTTCATTTGGTGGTATGTGGTTTTCATAATTCAAACATGTGAATACCTTAATCATTGATTCTCTTTAAACGTGATAATATTATGATTTTCCAAATAACCTTAGTGAATACAAGAATTTGATCAAAATTAACTCTTTCCACACACCAAAAATACCAAAAATTCAATCCATGATATCACTTTTTCCTTATATCAGCAATGAGCTCATCAATACTATCAAACATCTCTTTATCTCTATATCCCTTCATTACGTGGGTATCATGTGATTTCAAAAAATATTTTAATCACTTATCAAGGTTACATGAAGAATATAATTTTGGATAACCACTATAAACCAATACATTTATATTCTAATATTCCATAGTACTTAAAATGAGATTCCAAAAAACTATTTTGGAATGCCAATACATAAACACTTAATAATTCCACTACTTCGTTGTCAAACACAAAATCACTAATAGTGATTGCATGTGACTTTACTTTGTCTTCTTCTATATGTGGTTGATGACATTGATCATCATTATCCCTTGGATTAGGTCATTGGTTACCATAATTCCCCATTTCATTGCACCTGTAGCATTAAAGTGTTGGTGGTGCATTTTCTATAGTCATTTCTTTATTCACATCATTAGAAACCTTTTTCCCATTACATCAGCACTCAACTACTCAATGTCCTTTTTTCCACACTTGAAACATTTTTTAGTCTCTTTAACACAATCTCCACCATGCTTCATTCCACACATTAATCATAGTGAAACATTCATATTCTTTTTGTCGTTGTATTTTTAATTTTTCAATGTACTCCATCTTTAATTTCTTATCAAAACCATGATATCTATATTTAAAGCCATATTCCTATTATACCATGATAGCATGACACACAATATTTTCATAGATAATGAAGTCTCTTATTGCTAACTCCCTTCTAAGACTTAGTTTTTTCCATTGAAGAATCGATCAACATTACCTTCAGGTTGATGATAAATTGAGAAACATACTTTGCCAGACTTGAAAAATTATCTTATTATATACCAAATGTTTCATCATCCTTTGGTTTAATCTCAAGGAACTCATTTTCCATCTTTTTTTTAAGAATACAATGGAAGTACTTATAGAAAAATTTGTTCTTAAACTCATCTCATTCCATGGAAATAATTTCATCTTCATTCCTTGTATTCTTAATTAGAGTCCACCACTAGTTTGATTAACCTTCTAAATGGTAAATAGCCAAAATAAATATTTCATGATCTAAACAATAAAGGATAAAAAATATCCTTTCAATGGTATTGATACATTGTTTTATAACAAGTGCATCAATATACCCACTAAACGAAGGTGGATGTTGTCTCATGAAGGACTCAGTATAATTATTTCCCTTCTCGGCTCATTTGGTTGTCCATAATGATTCATAGATTTTTTAAGTATAGCATTAAGATTTTTCACTCCATATATCATAACATTTGGAAGTTCAGGACGATATTCATTGAATTTCACAGTGCATTGACCATTAACATGGTTCCTTTGGGTTCCATCTATTGTATAAACCGAAAAATAGTAGTGTGAGAGGGAAAAAATAATTCATGGAAAATAACAAAATCAAGGGGGGAGTACTTTCAATGTCTAACATATTAGGCTTAATACTATGTTATTAATGACAGTTATCATAAATATAGGATGGTAACATATACTTATACATATCCTTATGGACATCCCTAGACATACCTTAAAAATATCTATATGGATCCCACTAATTTTTTTCATCCTAGTTTTTAATTGTTTATTAAACATTCACTCTGATACCAATTATAAAGACCCTAGATTCATTTACAAAGATATTAAATTTTTTTCTCTTAATACAACATACAATACAGAAAAATATTCCCAATGATAGTATTATTTTATTGTCTTTGGAAACACAGAACATAATCTTCTAAAATTGTGAAAGATCCTAAACATATCCCATAAATATTTTCCCATTTTTCCTACCTATAACCTTTAATTATATAATGGTTAAAAGAAAACATAAATAGTGTGATCTCAAATTCGTTTTTATGGTAATTATGGAAAAAATATATCAAACAATAAACATTTTAATGTATAAAACATGAACATCATGTTTAAACATCAAAATCATGAGTCATAAAATAAATCTTGGAAGTATTTAAGGTGAGGATAAAAAAAAATTAACCCTGATATAATAGAATTGGTATAAAAATGTAATTGTATTAAACTAATAATCACATGATAATATTTCCATAGTAGCCAAGGAACTACTGCCAAGACCATCATAGTGGAAAAAGTCCACTACTGAACCAGGTGTACTTGCCCTTCTAGCCATGTATTACAGAACTAGATTTACTTACCATTATATTCATGTATATCTCATGGGATATAAATCATTACACAATTAATTAGGTGGTAGATATAGGTTCTCATTCATCTCATAATGAAATAATTATTACTTGTGCTACATGAACATAAATCTTTTATCAAATCTTAACCTCTGAAATAAAATGGGTTTCTAAAACATCATCCCATCATGACATAATCCATAAAAGATAAATGGACTTTATAAAATTATTCCATCATAAACACAATAATTTAAATTTAATAATATATATAGAGAAATAACCTTATCTCATCATATATTGAAAATAATTTTGACATAACATTTGAACATAATTCTTGATGAAAATATACATTCTTTTTTAAAAATGTTTTCTTTTTTCAAAATTCCCCAAAAATTTTAAAGAAAATAATTAAGTTGAAAATAAATAGGAAATGTTATAGAGGAATATTGTTCTAAATAAGGCATCAATAATATGTAAAAACCTATTCTTTTCATAAAAGTTGAAAAAACATTCTCCTCATACTTTTACTAAAAAAGTCAAAACGTACCCCGTATGGAAAAAAAATGATTACTTCCAAACCATGTAGTAAAAGATGAAAATTTGTAAAAATGTATTTAAAAATACATATATTAAATAAAAAAATTATATGAAAACATTTTTATAAAATATGGACATGGATGATAAATGTATCCCAAGTAAATAGTTACGTATAAGCAATCTTGAATAAAAATAGGATTAGAAAATTCTCCCATACGTTCGGTATGATAGGCTTTGTATATATCCAAATATACTATATAATTATTTAAATAATGTTAATTATTTATTATATAATCATTATAATTTATATGATAACATTTATGATCAAATTTTCTTTCCTTTGTTAGTAACATTTAATTGTTCCTTGTTATTTGCGTATTAACTACTTTATGTTATTATGTATGTTTTTCCAGATAAGTTATTATTACTCTTTTTAGGTTGTAGTTATATAATTAACATCATTGTATTAGTATAATATATAACATATTTATTCATTCAATTTATTTATGTAATCATGGTTCAATGAAGATTATGTTTACTGAGTCACATTGCACTATGGAGACGGTAGGTCATACATACACACAAGTGGCATTATAGTTACCATAATTGTTAAATGGTATTGAATTGGATGGTGTATTTTATATAAGGATTAATATCATTTTTGATAATAATATATAGTTTTTATTTCAACAAATATACCCTTTCATTTAATGTGTTGGTGAAAAATATATTACACCACAGCGTGAATATGGTAAGTCGTACATACGCACACGCAGTGATTTTTTTTTTCATAGGATGGAGAGAAAGTGAAATAGGGTTGTTTCATATTTCTAATAAAATATAAGTATATGAGAGATAATTATTTAATTACATTATAATGAATAAACTAAATAAGAGGAAGTAGAAGAAGAAATTAATTTGAAATAATCGGTGGAAGAGATTACCTCTTCCTCGACGTGCCTCTATGAAATTTCCTCTAAGGGCCCTATAGTTGTTCATTTGTAAAGACCGGAACCTCTAGAATGTAAATACTAATGTTTAAAAGCGAAATGGTTGGGGTTTCTCTAAGCTTGATGTCTCAAAATAGAGTTAAGAGGCGAGGGAGGAGGTTTCCTTTCATAAGAGGGGAGGGTAAACTTTAAGAATGTCCTAAAATATTAATTTATTATAAATTTAATTATGATTTAAAATAGTACAAAAATTATTTAACTAAAATATAAGATGATTTTGGTTTGCATAACAATCATCCATTAATTTATTGTCATGTTTTGAATATTTTTTAATCTGTATCATTTTGTTTTAACCCTTATTTCACCCTTTTTAATCTTACAATGACAACATGTTATTTATAAATTGTTGATTAATTTAATTACCATATCATTTCAAATTACCCACAAAAATTTAATAATGACATATTGGGAATTATATAAATCATTTTACCAAATAATTTATTTTTATGAATTTAATATCATTTAATAAACTATTTTATGTTGTATGTTATGAATTATGTTAATTTTGGAAACTATTTATACTTGATTTGAAAATGATATAACAACCTAATTACATTAATAAAAATGATTTACCTTATCCATACTATGTAAATTTAATTTAGAAAATTTTTTATGGAATACAAATGTTAAAATTAGTTTTTTTTTAATATTTACAAATTCATTTATTTTAATCATTCAATAATGAGGTAATCACTCAATCATAATTATGTCATATATAAATATATTTATATAATGTATGAAAATTATAAATATAATACCATTATATAGAAAATATATTAAGATTCATATTGACTTTTTATAAAAATATATATCAGTTATATAACCCTATATTAAAATCAATTTAGTAAATGATATATGTTTAGGTTATAATTATCTTTACTTTAAATTAATTATTTTAAAATGTCATTTTCACATCCTAGAGAATTCCTGGGGTCCCAAAATTTACCCCTGGAAACCCATGGTTGAAATTATCTCATTCAATAATTATAGGACACATTTTACGGTAGTTCAATATTATTATAATATTATTTTGTTATCCTTTTTACCAGATTTACCCCTTAACCGTGGTAAATAAAATAATTTCTAAAGTTATTATTCATAATGTCTAAAAATTAAAGCTACCTGTTTACACAATTTGGACCTCTTTATTCCAGATGTGGAATCCATTTTTCCAAATTCAAAACGTAAATGTTACCGTAATTAATTTAAAATTAATTCTCATTGTTAAAACAAATAAACAAAATTTTTAATAAATTATAACTATCAAAACATTGACATCTGTTTATGTCCAATTAAAAAGTGAACTTACATATAATAAACAGAATTACATTAAATTATAAAAAAATTATCCAATGATAATTTAAACACAAATAAATATAAAATATATCTATATAAATATGTTAGATAAAAAAGGGGGTTTTGATTTAAAATGTTGTGTTTTTCACAATTCCTTCTAAATCAAATTTATTAGTTAATATCAAAAATTCAACTAAAGTAAATTTTTATATCCCTATTAGAATTAAATAAGTTTATTTTGTCTAATTAAACTTATAAAACTATTAAAAAATATATTTAAAATGGGTGATCCATTAAAATGCGGTAAAACAACATTTTTTGGGGAAATAATTCATTTATCCAAAAAAAGATTTTTTTCTCAAATAATGTCCTATAAAATGGGTAAGATAATTACTAATGTTATATAAAATTCAAAATATGGTCAATACTATTCATATATTCTATTTTATATCCCAATAAATAATAATATTTTAATAATTTATTATTTTTTAGTTAAACTCGGTATTGCGTACAACAGAAGATATAGTGGAAGGTCGCTTTTTCATGTAACAGTAGCCATGTCAATGTTATGTGTAGTGAAATATTTCTTGGGTGTTTTGTATAATATAATATAAACTTGTTTTATTTTTACATTGAAAACAATCTATACTCAGTACTTAGTTTTATAATAAAATAACTTTAAATTGGGTGCAACACGAGTCGTGAATAGTGTTGCATATACTGTATGCTAATACGGTGTGGCATAGAGAATAAGCTAATCATAGTGTAGCATAAAAAAAGACATCAAATGAATTAAAAAATATCTCTTAAAATCTTGGGGTGGTACAGTGAGGGTCTTGGTATGAGTATTGTGTAAAAATTGAGAAATATTCAAGGCCTGGAATGGGTTATAAGAAGATTTGGCGAGGGGTGGTATTTATAGGGGAGGAGAGGGGTTTTTTGATTATTTTAATCACTAGTTTATTATTTTGTAAAAATAATATTAACTATTTTTATCTATCACTAAATATATTAAAATAATTTATGACAGTTATTGATTTTTGTATTACATCAGCCAAAAATAATATATGACTCAATAATTCAACAATTTTATAAATTCCATAAATTATTATAGTTCACTATTAAAAACAAGTCAATTATTTTAGAAAAACACAGAAAATTAACTATAACAGGTTTTATAAAAATATAATTAAAATGTGAGATACATTTTATTAAAAAATAAGTTCTAAATATGATAAATTTATTTTTTAATTAAACCAATCATTTTTTTGGAAAATCCTAGTTTTAAAATTATAATTAATTTTATAATACATTGAAAAATTATTTAAGGCCTAATAAAATTAACTTATAATAATAAGAAAAAATATATGATTTTATGAAAATATTTTATTAAAATAAAATTTATTTAAAATTATATTATTAGTTATAAAATTGAAAGTACTCCTTAATGATTTATAAATACACCAGAAAATAAATAAATTTTTTTAAAATATTAATTTTCTTATACCATGCTATAATTTTACTATATTATCAATTACAAGTTACCTAAATATTATTTATACTTTCAATGATAATGTTGCAATTATATTCACTATATTACTCTTTCTAATGGCTACATTACTCTTTCAAATGTCAAGTTAATATTCTATAGTCATAAGATTGTAATATCTAGAAATAGGTCTTATTTCATTCATTCATCCCTTATAAATATTATATTTTGTTATATATGTGACTTTATTTAATTTATCATATGCTGAGTAAAAATAATAAGGGGGTTTCCATTGAAAAAAATTGGGTTGTTATAATTTCTAAATAATCCATCATTTGATTTCTTATCATTATTTACGGGTACTAAATCTAGTTATTTAATTACTTGTAATTATTAGTTCTGACATTCATCATGTGTGAGATAAATTAATAAATTCCCCCACCACAAGAATGTTAAGGTCATTTATGTAACTCTTCATGCCTTCTTTGACATCCATCATTTTTCACAAATATCGATCTTTTTGAAAAAACACAATCAAACATAAAGCACAATCAAGAATTACTTTTTATAATATAGTATTGTATTAAAGATAGTCGTGTAATTATCACCCGAAGTTATGTGAAGGGTTAATTTATTCATATATTATAATGATTTTTTCTTATATCATTATTCCAATATGAATTATTTTTGTGTGGTTTAATATGTCTAGACTATGATTAATGATTTTGTTTACATAGGATGAATTCAAAACTATATTATTCACCTGAGCATCAATAAAGTAATGAGATTATTCTTAAGATAATGATTCTTTAGTGGTTGAATAACTCTTACTATAAATGTATATGTAAATGGATCTATTATTCGTGAACTCTCTAGTGGTTTCTATATGTCTATGAATTTCAATCCTTTTTTTAATAGTATTAATAAATAATTTTATAGGATACTATGGATCATTGGATGTTGGGAAAATGCTAAAGAATTTTTTATTTTATTTTATGTATTTTGACAGTGGAAGTTATGTGGGCGTTGACTAAGGTTTGAATATCTAATTTCTATTCCTACTAATGTCCCATTTACCTTGTCCTAATGGTTTAATGAGGAGATTACATGGATATAATTCCCATCCCGCTTCATTGTGATATTTTTCTCTATAAAGGTGCATTGGGGAATTTTTAATAAATTCAAGCAGTTGTAGTAGAGTGAAATATTAATGTAGAACCAATAGTTTTTATGAAATATCCTAGGGTTGGATCTAAATTAAAAATAGGGAAGGAAAATAGTGAAAATTGGTTCTCGGTCAGAGTTTGTGTTTTACATCGTTGATGTTGTGGTCGAGTCGTGCTTAGTGTACTTCATCATATCTACCAATTTCAGAGGATTTTTTTGGGTATAATTATGGTACGGGAATTTTTTTTGGTGTGGGGTAAGGATGTTATATAATGATTATTTACTAAAATTTAATGGTCACCACACCATGGATTTTTTAAAACACCCATTCAATTTAAAAAAGAACACTATATTCGATAGCATATACATCACATGACCCCAATCCCAAATATATAGTGAAATATTATTATTAAAATATTACTACTACAAACAATTCTTTAAATTTGAGGGTCTGAATATTATTAAATACCTTAACAAATAAATAAATATTTAAAAATAAATATTAATTTACTGATTAATTATTAGGTAAAACACCCAATTATTACAGTGGTCATTTAATTCTTAAAATATATGTCTCATCTATAAATTATTTTCCTTTATTTTCCTTGAAAAATTCTATATTTATTTTATTTTATTTTTTGATATATTTATATTGATAAATATAAGGTCATTTTAGAGACCAAACATCAAAATTATCTAATTATTAATTTTTTATTTGTTTCTAAATGGTCTGATTTTCCAATGATTTTTAAAAAAATACATATTTTTGTTTAAAATTTTATTTTTCATTTATTGTGTTTACAAAGTCAAGTTGTATTATGTTTTTTTAAAACATTACTTTATTTCTTTTAAATATAGTCTAATTATATTTCATTTAATAAATAATATACACTATATTTCAATAAAAACATCTTTATATATAAAAAGAATTTTTTTAAACCTGTTTTACATCACATATTAATGGTTTAAAATTTATATAAATTATTCAAATTTTTTTTAATTGATTTTTTAAAATTGATTTATATATTTTAAATTTTTAGTTAAAATATTTCCAAATAGGTTCCCTTCTTAGTCATTATCAATGTTAACAATATTAAATACTTATCACCGTAATATGGGTAAATCGAGTAATTAAGGTTAGAATAAAATTGTACATGCTGAAATTGACCCAAAATGATTAACTTACCCTATAGTATGAGTTACATTAATCCATATACATCCTTATATCAAATATATATGAACTTGATTCCATATTTATTTGGTTTTTCACTTTATAATTTTGAATTCCAAAATTATAGAAGAAAGTCAATTTCTTAATTTCATTACTAAAATATTTTCTTATATAGGGAATCCAACAGATGTTATCTTCAAAATATTCATTTAAAAAAAATATTATTATTTATTTAATGATAAAATGTTTCTAGATATTTTTAAAAAATTATTTGAAAAAATTATTATATAATTTTAAAACAATATTTAATCATTCAATATAAATATAAAATAAATTATTTTAAAAATATTAAATGTAATATGAATTTAATTAATAATTTTGTTCCATGAATTATATATATTGAAATATCATTTTATTAATGTGTGAAAGTTTTATCATCAATTCCCATTTTCATCATGTTGTTTTTTATATCAAATTAAATGAATACTTCCAAAGGTAACCTTAATGATATTTTATAATTAATAATAAAAATTTAAATGGTTTAAAATTAATTGAACAATCATATATTCCCCCAATTTATTAGGATATATTTGATAATATCAACCATGGTCTATTTATTCTTAAATTCACTATTTATATAACCTTATAAATAGTAAATTCAACATTATTTGAGTAATTGTCAAAAAGGGTAAACGTGTGTTAAACCAAGTAAATAAATGTTAAAACCTATTCTAAATGTTTTAAAATTATATTTTATGATTATACATAGACCTATAATAACTATATTTTTATAATATACTAGGTTTTTTACATTTTACCATTAAAATGATTTTATATAAATTTTATATTTTAATAATGTTTACAAGTTTCCCAATACTCCCTTTTAAAAGGGAACCTCCTTTACACATTTCATAAAGAATAAAAATCAGTTTTTTAGAAAAAATATTCACAAATACCTTCATTATTTCAATTATAAAATCCAAGAGTGCTTGGTTTTATTTTAATACCTTCTTAGGATGTATTTTTTGGTAAAACTTAAGAGGTTGTATTAAAGGTTTGTCATTCAAAACTAAGTGTTTTAGATTATTTCTTCTTCCAAACATTAGAAAAAATATTTTGCGCATGATGATATAATAAAATTACTAACTTACATATATTTTCACATCATTATTTTAATTTAATCACCTATATATGTATCATCATCAATCAAATTGGAAACAAAACCATCCTTCAGGTTTACTATGGACTACCACTACTTGAATTTATATAACTAATTTTCCATCATCTCCTCTTAGGCCTATTTATTATTATGGATTATTTTTATATAAATGATATTTAAATTATAATTCTAGTTATCTAAATGTGAAATATTATATATTTTATTATCTTTCCAATCATTGAATTGTGATTATATCATTCGTGAATACATGTTGATTACCACCTACACAAAGTAATGTTATTAATTTTTCACTAATGAATAGAATGGACACATTATGTGAATATATTTAAATATATAATATGATATTAATTTTATAATTATAAATATTAAAATATTAAAAAACACATACATTTTATCTAATTTATCATAGAATAATTAATATGATATTGATGTGTATATTCATCTTACCATCTCAATGATTTAACATTATATATATTAGAAAACAACACTTTATAGATAAAGAAAAAAATATTATTTTTGTATAAAAATTATAATTATTATATGATTATTATTTTATATATGGTTTAACAAATATCACATTTATAATAGTCTATATAGAAAGATTATTTTCTACATATGATCTGGATGTCATCAAAACACCCAACAAGAATTTAATTGATTGTCCAATTCTATATAATATTATAATAAGTAAAAAAGAAGAAACAAAAAAAAAGGTTCTCCATAAATTAAATAGTAATAATATTTATTTCATATATGATGATAAGTAATGTCCTTGGTGAGTCCCGATCGATTTAAGATTCTTTATGTTAAACAATGTCATGTTTAAAGTTTCCCTTCCAAGTCTTTATCTTCAATGTCAATGTTCATATAAATGATCCGAGAATTTTATTTATTATTCATTGGTTTCTAATGGTCATTTTTTCTAAAATAATATTATTGAAATACTATAAAACTAGAATCATTATATTGTTGTACAAATATAACACATGACATTAAAAACCTAATTTTAAATTTCTGAATGATTCATTTTAAAATTCAACCACATTGATATCCAGGATCACAAAATTATTTTCATTATTTATCAATAATCACATATATTCATTATGAAGGACTATTTTTTGTCTTTTTAATTTATATAAATGTTTATTAGAATGAATAATTTTTATATACTTTATATGGATATATTTTTTTCTAAAGATAGAAGGTTTTTTTATTCTATCATACATGGAATCGAAAAAGTTTCTTGCCTCTGTTAAAAATTATAGGCTATTTTTATTTAATTATAAAAATAATTTTAATATTCAACAGAAACCCCACATTCCCTAGTAAAATTAATTTATGAAAACTGTTTTAATTTCAGTTGATATTTTAATATCTTAACAATATTGCTTATTTATATAATGGATCTCTCGTAACAAACATTTTTCATCGAGTAAAGAAATTTATCTATCAAACATCAATTTTTTATCTATTGAAAGATGATAAGTAATTATAAATTATATGTATATATATATATATGTCTCTCACATACAAACCTATTTAATCATGAATCCTTTTATGGAATAATTCTTTCCTTTTGTTTATTTACCAAATTCCATCAATATAATGTTTATATTATTTACAATTTGAGGAAAGATTATGTAACCCATTTACTTCATTGGGTATCTGTTATTTTTTATTTCATTTGATTTATTTCATCTTTTGAAAAAGATAATAATAATAAAAATTTATTGTTGTTCCGAAATAGTTTTAAAATTAATCAGGTACTATTTTTTTAACATGTGATGTAATGTATGGGATTAAGGAGTAAATCCGATCCATTATGGGATTATGTCCAAGTTGTGATGTTAGCATGAAAGTTGGCATTGACATATTATTATTTCTTGTTCGGTGTTTTTTTAAAACATTTCCTATTTTTCATGAATTATCGATACCATGGTCATTATGATATAGTCCCATTTTATTACTCATCAACTTATGTTTGTGGGAAGGTATATGACACCTTTTAATGGTCAAATGTATTTAATTTTTGAAAACTTATTCATTATATATTCATTATGATTGTTAAAACTTTTATAATATTATTTTTTCAAATAATATTTATAATGTAATGTTCAAATAAAATCATTGGGACTAATTGTTGATTCTCTAGGTAAGAATATAATTATTTTTTTCCAATGTATATTTTTTGAAAACATAATAATAAAATTAAAATTCATGATATAACATGTTCCATTAATTCATTTTTTATTCCCCTTGTATAGATTCTACTGATCACCGTGATTATTTAAATTTTATCCATATGTTTTTATTGATATGTAATGAGAATCATGGGTTCATGTTGAAAATTGTGAATATATGTATTGAAAACAAAAAATATTATATAATTATTGGTTTTTTTAGAAAAATAAATATTTTCTAGATGTTTCCACTTGTTGTTATAAAATTTATATTTATAATGGTTATATATTAATTATATAAAACATTATATTGTAAATATACTCAAATTTAGTAAAAAAATTAATGACAAAAACCCTATGATTAATTATTGTTTACAGATGGTTCCTTAAATTTTGTATTAGAGGAAATTTTAGATAAAATTAATGAATATGATTTTTTTGAGAGTATAGAATAAGAATTATAGACACCATCATGGGATTATTTGTTTAAGGTTGATCATAAGTTCACAATCATTGTCACCCATTTTTAGATTTCATGTGATGGAATTTTAAGGCAATTAATCATCTTTTTAGTGTTGTTTATTAGGATGAGGTATATCTTTCCATAGATTTAAAATGAAGGATTATTTTATATTTTTGTTATTACTTATTTAGGGATACAAGAGGAATGTAATGAGATAACCTTCAATGAAAAAACAATAATTAAAATTATGTTGTTTAGGTTATTTTGGAGGATGGTCATTATATATATTTTGATGTTATTAGAAATATTTAAAAATATATAGAAAAAGGATAATTTTTCACATTTTCCAAGGCCCGGGGAATTTCACTCAGAACTGATGGGAGATATGTTTTCACTGCTTACCACTAGCCTAATTAAGTTATATATAAAATTATGGGATATTAATTGAGGAATAATATCGGAAATATATTATCCAAGAATATATTATTTCAATATGTTTCTATGTTGATATAGTTTATTTATGAATAATTAATAGAATATCTTGCAGATTATAAGAGGTGGGTATATAAATGCTTCATAAAAGACATTAATAATTATTGATGTTATTCTTTGAGAAATTATAAATTTATTTTGAAATAATATTTGAAAAAATAATTCATATTTCTGGGTAAAAATCATTTACTAAAATATTTTTTAAAAATTTTATGTTTAGTCATATATCAAGTGATCTATGTTTAAATTTTTTTGTTAGTGTTGTAGCTTTGGTGGTTAATTTTGTATTTCTTTGTATAATGGTTTACAAATTTTTATAATAATAATTTAATTATAATAATGGTATTTATTTAAGAATAATTATAGGAGAAATATAAATTAATTATTTTGTGGATTAAGTGATCCATGAAATGATGATATTAGTGCATTAGGAGTGAATAATTCATCATGAATAATAAACTTTTGGATAAAAATATTGTATTGTTGGTGAAATTAAATGAAGGATAAAATTATACTAATTAGGTAATAATATGTCCTCATTCGATTCATTTAGCAGTTAAAAAAAATTCAAAAACTCTTGGAAATTAATCATGAATAAAAAAATATCATATTTCCATTATTTATGATAAATTTGTAGTTTATTTATTTCCTCATTTGTTTTTTTGGTCATTAACATTCATTTATTCACTCACATTCATCTGGTTAATTTTATTCATAAATATGGATAATTAATTGAACAAAATTTTCTTATCTAGACGTCTATATTTTCACTTCCCACTATTGTTAACGAATTTGGAATCATAGTTAGGGATGGATTTTTTATTTCACTTTCCTTATTTACAAGATTGAGTTTTGTAACCTTTTTCATGATGCATGATTTAAAAAACTATATTTTCATATGTTAAAAACTATTTAAAAAATCCCATGTTCAATTTTTAAATATGTAATTTATTAAATGTGGAATGAATGTGATACCATTTTATTTATTTAAAAAAATAGATACAATAGTGTATACAACATTCGATACCGAGCCAAAATAAACAATTAAATTTTATAATTTAATTAATATTTTTCTAACATGACTATTTAATATGTTGGAATTAATAGGATTAAAAAATTAAGGAAATATATATAAAGGTCATATAGAATATAAATTTATTCCTATTTTTTAATTATATAATCACCCAATTTTTAGTAATGTTATTTTATTTTAAAAATACATTTTCTTCATAAACAGATTTCATTTTTTATCACAAGAAAATTTTACAGTTTATTATTTAACATATTTTTTTTTTATAGAATAATACTTTTTTTAAATAATCAAAGCAATATTATCTTATGAAGAGTTTATTTAATTTTTTAGAAAAGTTAAAATTTTCCATCAATAGTGAAAAAATTAATTTAATTGAAAAATATAAATTCAATTTATTTTTAATAATGCAATATTAGATTAAGGGATAGTTTTTAAATTTTATTAGTTAATTTTTCTAAAATATAATTAAATTATACTCTTATAAAGTAATTTTATATTTAAAATAGAAATAAAATAGTTCATTCTTAAAAATCCATTTTTCTAAAATACCACATTTATTGGTAATTTGTGGGTATAATATTAATATAAATAATTCCAGTTACATGAATTTAATTTCAAAAAATTCATAACATATTTAGAATATGGTGTTCCAAATTTAGTAATTAATTCAGATTTATTTTTATTCATTATTAATATTAACTATATTAATTATTTATCATCAATGTAAGGTTAAATCAGAAAATTAATATTAAAAATAATATTACATGGACTATAAATTTGATATAAAGTTTTTATCATATTAGAAATGTTCTATCAGCAATGTTTCACTAATTATTGAAAATAATTCCACTTTTTTCTCTATCTCTTTTAATTTTTCCTTAAAAATATTAATCAACTTATAACTAAAAAAATGCTTATTTCATATTTTTAATATCTATAGTACATGTTGATAGTGATAAAAACAAATTTTTTATATTATAAAATGAAATGGGAGAGATATATGATTTTCTTACAATGTTAATTTACATATAATTTTTATTAGTGAAATATTTACAATAAATGTGTATTCAATTCTCACACAATATTTAATCAATAAATTTTAAAATAAAAAAAGTAAAAATATTAAAATTAATATAAATTGGATGATTTATTGTCTTCTAGGATTTTTTATATCAATTTAAAATGATAATTTTGGTTTAAAATGTTATATAATATATCTCTTTCAATCATGATTTTCACAATGTC
This sequence comes from Viscum album, assembly GCA_963277665.1. Classification (NCBI taxonomy): domain Eukaryota; kingdom Viridiplantae; phylum Streptophyta; class Magnoliopsida; order Santalales; family Viscaceae; genus Viscum; species Viscum album. The sequence continues at coordinate 1,105,042,349 of OY728119.1, forward strand.
AACAAAATTAAATATTTCCTAAAATGATATTAATGACATTTAAGATCATATAATATATTATTAAATTATTTAAAATACCAAATAATCATATACTCATTCATGTAAACAAAATATGGTTTGAAATATCATATATGAGCCTTTTTGAAAAATTATCATTTTATTGTAACTATTGTCAATCCTAATGAGTAAAAGCATTGTTACCATTAAAATTGTTAGAAAAAGTTTATAACAAGATAAAATAAATAGATAAGGGTAAAAAATAAATATAAAAATGCCAAAATGTTATTTTAGGATATAATTTAGACATAAAATAATCATATATTATAATTATATATATATAGAGAATTTTTTCAACGATAAATAATTTATATTAATTTAATATTTTATTTGATTCCAAAAGTATCTAACCCCTAACTTTTGAAAAGAACACTCATATATTCATTTAATTACCCTTAAGATACGTTTTTTAATTAAAATACCTATGATGTACCTTACATAAATCAATTCCTACAAACTAGAGGCCATGGTTTGATTAAAAAACCCTCCTAGGAAGGATTTTGTTGTATACCTAAATATGTTATCTAAAGAAGATCCTTTTTTCCTAACCAAAATTTATTTTCTTCATCCACATATGTAAAATATTATTCAACATAGATGATATAATAACATCAGTATCTAAAATTTAATTATATTTTATTGTGTTAATGTAATTATATGCATCCATCTCATATTCAATTAAAGGGAAAATGAAACCATCATTCGAATGTACGATGGAAGACCAACTCCCACACTGATTTAATTCATTTTCCATTATCTCCAAAATAAAAATATTTTGGATTTTTTATTTAATGAATATATATGATATTAATGATGTATTTATCATTATATAAAATAAATATATCATATATTTTCATGCATTTTAATTATTTTAATGATGATAAAGTTGTTTTTGAGTACGTCTGGATTACTACCTCCACAAAGTAATTTTAATCATTTTACATTATTTAATTGAATTTATGGTATATATAAGTGTATATAAAGAAGTATAATTATAATAATTATATAATTACTTTTATATAATAAGTAAATAATTTTTTATCTTCCCTCCATCAGCATTTTCTAAAACATTTAGTGTTACACCTGTGTATGTATATGTGACCTCCATTAAAATAACATAGTATTTTTTCATAACCAACATTTATGGATGGTTTTAAAAGTGAAATTAATGTATAAAATGACACATATTTAATTATTGTTAATTTAGATTGTATTCAATGATGAACACTTTGACCATAGTTTAGCTACAAATTTCATATTGGAAATATAAGGTTGATAGCATTCAAACATCCTAAATGAACTTAATTTATTAAGTATTTTTATATAAAATGGTAATAAGTAAAATAAAAAAGAATAAAAATTTTATTTATTAAGTAAATAATTATTTTAATTTAATAATTATGATAAAAATTTATGCATTTGAGGAGTCATGCTCAAGGTAAAGGGCATTAATTATTGAAATAACCCATTCTAAACTTTTTCTTCCAACTCTTTTTATAATATCTACATGTTCTTATAATTTTTTAAACTAAATTAATATTTAATATTTAATATATGATAATTAAAATTTCATAAAATATTTAACATTATTTTTATGGGATCTTTATATGGTTTTTTAATGTAATTTCTTACATTAAAAACATCATCTAAATGTTTAGAAGATTTATTTGCAATATCATTCTATTCAAAATCTATATTAATAAAATAATTTTGTATTTGTATTTATATGTACATAAATGTATTATAATTTATATTTTAGTGTTTTTCAATTTATTTAAATTCTTTTCATTGGAAATCCATTTTACTAATCATATACTGAACATTTTATCTTTCATTAAAAATGAAAAAATAAATAATTAGTCTCAATATATATGGCTTCAATGGATTTTCCCATCCCCACAACCATTATTTTATATATATATTTCTATATAATATTTATTTTATTTTTCAAATAAAAGAAATCTTTCCATTAATCTATGTATTATAAAAAAATTCCAATTTAATTGAAATTTTTATGTCTAGAATTTGTTTGGTTAAGGGGTCAAGGACTTCTCTGAAGCGCCCATTTTCATTATGTTATGACCTTTCTCTCCTTATTTTACATTCTTTCTCTCATTAGAAATATTGAATGCATGTAAATTATGTATATATTTCTCCCAAATATATTAATATTTCATACTCCCTTCCATGGATGGGGTGATTAATTCATATTTTAATTTCTTAAATTACATCATTTTAAATTTTTCATTCCTTATTATAAGTGCAACAATTATGGATTCTATTTCATTCCATGTGTATTTATTATTTTCATCACTTACGATTGATTTAATTTCATTTCACACAAATTTTAGAACATGTTATGATGTGTATTCCCAGATAGTGCTCTAATGAATTTGGTATGATTTCAACTTCATTAGAAGTTATGTATGGGATTGGAGAGTAAACCCAATAAAAAATGGGACTCTATCAACCATGGGATGTTTTCTAGGAAATTTTCCACAACGAAAAATTATTTAATGATTTTTATTTCTACCACACATCCTTCATTTTGATGATCTTTTAATACAATAGACTTATTTTAATTCCCTTATGTTATTACACATGAGAATAAATTTAATTTAAATTATATTCTAATTATTTATGGTGAAATAAATAACATTTTTTGGAAATTTAACATTTTTTCTCTATTAATGTAATAAAACCCTTAAAAGTTTAATATTTTATTGTTTTACTTTTATAAAATGATTTATAAAATGTGTTGGTGCCTATAACACCATGAGAGGGGAGGGTTAAATCATGACATTGTCCTTTTCTTTCATATAGAAGGACCATGTCCCCACATTGCTAATAATTTATCAATTATATCTAATGGAATCATGCAATAATTAAACTCCCACTTGTATAAATTGAAACATAACACACCAATTTTACATGGATCACCATTGAGGGATAGTCTAAGGAGAAAATTCCAATAGTGTTTTGGTTATACTGGAATCCACTATGTTTCACTAGATATTATGGATTATAAAAGATCATACAAGGTCACTCTGATCCAAGAACATTTCTGTCAGATGAATTTTAGGGATATCACATTTCCTCCCTTATATAACTTCTGGAGACCCCCCCCCCCCTCGATTCTCACTACACTGGGTGAAGTCTTATATAGTTTTTTGACTTGAATGTCGCATCAATAGAGTCATGACATATATCATAATTCCTAATTATCATGATACTCTTCTTGCACTAAATATTCTAATTTCTTCACTTGAATGAACTATTAAAAAAACTAATGTTCCAAACATGTCAGTCATGAAACTCTGTACATGAATGCAATGAATGTCCTTTTGTGAAACTCTTTAGTTTGCATGAATATTTTTTTAATTTTTCACAACACATTAGTTGTTTCACAACTTTGTTTTAAAAAAACTCAAAAATTAACAAAAAAGAATGTGTCATCAACCTCACATGGTCTTGAATGAAAAAAAATCACACTCTTCATGAAATTATAATTCATAAAACTCTTTTCCATGCAATGTTTTAGGGATATAGAGGCTCTAAATCATATTTGAGGGTTAAATTAATCATACTGGGTGTACCCCCTTATTTTTAGAATCTTATAACACTTTATGAAGCTACCATGAATGTCATCTCCCTCACAGACAACTTTCTAGTTCATTGAACTTCATTTTTTTAATATTTACTTTTTCATGGAACATTATATGAATTTCAGGTTTATAGAACTATAAAATTTAATATACTAAAATACTTGTGAGTATCACATACCTTATCCATATTTTGATGATACCACCCTAGATATTCATTTTCAAATAGGAATAGAAAACTCCTTCACCCTTCAAAAAAAATATTTTGTTCGCACAAAAATCATTTCATTTCTTGAAACAATTTGGTAAATGAATCCACTGTTATCACTAAAGACACTTGAACTATGATATCAGTTATATTAAAAACTATATGTTCATACAACATTGTATTGACAAAAATCATAGAATAAAATCTATTTCCAATTGTGAAAATGCTTTTTTTCTATAATCCTCCCTATTATGCTTGTTGTAAATCCGAATAGTATTTTAACAAGTCACAATCCTTAAATTAAAATTTACTGTATTAATATATCTCATCCATCAACATATATCTATATGATAATACCATGGTAATGAAAATAAGTTATCAATAGACAATTCCATTCCTCCGGAGACATTATTTCCTCTAAAAGAATATTACATTGAATCTATTCTGTTGAGTTTTTACATTCACACCCTTTGGAAATAAACCCAACAGAACTATATTGTTACATATAGAAACCAAAAAACCTATAGATCTCATATACCCCTAAATCATTCACCGCATTCAAAAAATATTATAATCGCTAACAAAATTTGGTAGAGGTTTTAGGTAATTTCCCCTTATATAATGAGAGGTGGCTGAACTCTGAGTTTCAAATGATGATTCTTAAATATTGGAGCTTCCAAAGTCTTAATCATAATTTCATCCACTTGATCATTACTTAAAAAATCATCTATATTAGTCACAATATAGGAATATTCTTATTTTGTGAAGTTATATTTGACCTCAATATTTTTGAATGAGTGTTTTGAATGAAATTTTTTGTATGATTGATAGTACTCTTGTTGTGAAATTGTTTCACCATTATCTATTTCACCAGATCACCAATATCAGAATGGTGGTTCTTTTTATATAATATATGAGTGCACAAAATTGTGATAAGAGATATAATTTTGTTCATCGATAATAAGATACATTAATTCATGTTTCTTTCTTAATCATAATATGCATTTGATCCCAATGAATAATCCCCCACCCCACATGTGGAATTCAGATCCACTACATCTCTAGCCCATTCAGTATCAAAAAAATGTTTTTAATTCATTATATCTCTCTATTACAATGTATAATCCAATTTAGAGAGTATTTTTAATATATATTGATTTTTTTAGCTTATACAAAATACAAATACTTCAAATTACATTGGAAGTGATCCCCTAAAAAATTATAAAATATTATATATGGTTTGTTATTGTCATGTATAATTAAAATACGATGATCCTCTTGTACGAGGTTATATCAAACTATTTCACATCTTCATACTTTCCAAATTATCCTAAAACCATAATCCAATTTCATATTGGTATGTTTCCATTGAATTTGAATTTATCAAGACACACTCTTTTATACATTTCCTGAGAAATTAATGGGTATCCCTTCATTTGAATCACATAAAGCCCCCGAAAGTACATGACTTCACAGACCATTGAAAGTTAAAATATTGATATCATGCGAATAGAAAATTGTTCCAATGATCCATTCTTTCTTTAATATAATATAATTTCACCTACATACAATATAACCATATATTTATCTACCTGTGAAATATTAACATATATATTATGTTAAACACCATAACTTTTTAATTATAACCTTTCATATAGGAAAAATTTCTAGAATACCTTTCTCATGTTTCCTTTTTAAACCACAAATAGCCTTTTATAATATATAAAACTCTATACTATCATTACCAGTAATAAATCACACTAATTATTTAACGTAGACTAATTGTTCAATAAAACAATTTACGAACATTGTTTTGACATACATCATACAATATTTGTACTATTTTTAAATTCCCATGGCTAAGAAGAGAATAATAAAAACCAGTCGAGCTATTAGATATGAAATTTTATCCATATCAATTCTTTTAATCTATGAATTGAGTTAACACAATATGTATTCCTTTTTTCAGATCAAATTTCCATGTTTAGTATTTTTTTAAAGATAAACATTTTCCAATCACATTTTTATTTTTTTGTCTCTTAACAATATCACAAGTATAGTTATTTTAAATATGGTCTAGTTATTTATTGGTAAACATATCAAATTATTTATCATTTTCTATATCATTAGAAGATATTGGTTCCATTATTGAGTGGATAGAAAATAGTGTTTCATTATTCATTCTCATTGTCTATGTATTGCATTCCAATCCCCTATTGTGTTTGATTTGTGAACACATATTCTTTAATTTCTCTTTGTATTTTCTAGTATAGTTTCATCAGCAGTATTTTATTCATCTTATTATACTTATTAATCATTATATTTTTTATATCCATGAATTTTGGGAATGAATTTAATAATTTATTTATATCAACATATCTATTTTCCACATTCATGTTCATCTAAATTAATTTCAAAATTTGAGCTAATCAAGTTTTTCATTGTTCAATCCTCAATTACCATTAAAAATTTATATCCACTATCATTAAATGATGATTTTTATAGATATGTAGTCATTAATAATAATTTAATATCCAATGACCATTCCCCATCTGCAAACAGTTTAGGATAAAATACTTACAAGTGAAAACATGAAAATAATTATTATTGGATTACTTAAATTTCATATATTTTATGGTGTCATATATTCCCTTATATAGATCCCTATTCAAATTTTAGTATACAATGAATCATGGGAATCCACCATTATGTAATAATGAGAAACAAAACTATGAATCAATATAGTTTTGGAAAAATTATCACTTGTCGACTTCAAGGTTTGAAGACACCATTTTGTTGACGTGTTATAACTTAATACACCTCATGCTTGAACTCAATTTCTTGAATTGATTTTCATATTCATTGGATTTTTATTCAATTCTATTTTTAGATCATAATATCATGGTTGTGTGGCCAGTTTCATTCTTATCTATTTGGATATATCTCTTTATGCACTCAATCAATTTTTGTTTTTAATTTATAAACATCAAACATTCCATTATTCTATAGTCATCCACAAAAATAATGTTGAACATCTCTCCATATTTTCTTCTGACCTTCATTTTAGTACACACATCAATATGAATGAGATCAAATATTTTTATTTCACTTTTATTCTTAATCTATGAATGAATTTAGGACCATATTCCCTCATGTACATGAGTCACATGTATTTTCTTGATCAATATTCAGATTTGTAATATTGATAATATCCTTTCTCATAGAATTATTTTCCATGCTATATGGATTAATTTGACCTAGTCTTCAGTGCCACAAATAGTATTCCTCTTCAAATTTTAAGAATAATTTGTTCTCATTAATATCTACATATTATAAATTTACATTTTTTTATATCCTCTCATATTAGAATTACCAATATTCCCTTTGATGGTGAAACTACTCTTATTAAAGTACACTACCACTAATTCATTTTATCAGCTCTCACTCATGTGATTGAAAAGTAATAAATCAACATAGAGTACATTACCTTTTATTTGGTGATCATTATAAAAAAAATTATATCCATTGCCTTTGACCATTATAGAACCATCGTTGTAGAATATCACTATTCAATAAACCATTTTATTGTTATTTTCAATGAATCTACTTTTACGATAAATTAGGATTAAAATCCACTATCAATAATCTATGTGGTACTTTTCTGTGATGCTTTGAGAGAGATTTCTTCTTGGATTTTTGCTGAATATTTTTCTTTTGCAACCATGAGATACACAATTAATAGGAAAAAATAGATGGCTTATACAATAATTATTTAAAATATATGGTTGAATCATAGTAATATTCTTCATTGAGATGGGAATACCTATTTCCACGATTGATTCTACTTGGTTTATCACTATTATCTTTTCCTAGATTTCTATTGTTATTATTCTCATCGTTACTACACCTACAACGAATAGCTTTAGGAAAAATTCTATAACAATGAATGAAAAATCCATAGAAATTGTTAATTATAAATTATTATGGATATGTTATCATTCTTCTTTTTGGATTTCTAAGAGCTTCTTCATCTAGATATATACATTACTCTTCATATTAACACCTTATATGGCCCATAACACCATTATATTGTCATTTCATAAGAGGAAATACCTTCTCACATCCATTTATCCACATGAAACCTTCATTTTTATATGTAATTGATCAGTGAAACACTCTGTATAAATGAGTAATATTTTCATCTCTCTTATCTCTTTCATTTAAAGATGTATATGTTATGACATCTAGTGCCTTTATGAGGTGTTCAAATTTTTTCTTCCTTTTACATTGGCTCATAACCTTTCAAGCCTTTGATGCTTATTTATCAAATCCAATTCCAATTTTTACATAAAATATTATATTTGACCTCTCAAGGATGTCTATACTGCTTCAAAACCATATTTAATTATTTCTAAAAGCTCTATATATGTAAATCATCCAAATTGAATTTTTTAATTTACAATCCATGATTTTGATTAAAGTTATAGTTTACTCATTAATGAAATGACATCTCCAACATGATTCAAAACTTTCATAACCTTTTCTTATAGTATCATGGTAAGGTCATTGATTAATATTTCCTTCTCTTCAATACTGAATTTAAATTTCAATAAAAATTGTATGATTTCAAGGCTTCTAAATTTTTGTCTCCCTATCTGTTATATCGATCTATATATTCTTTATGTTGTTCCAACTAAATATATAAAAAACCTTCATACTTGTTGGATTCATTATTTATAGGATCAAACTATTCAATTGTATCCATCATGGAATCTTCAATATCATATTTAACCTCTAGTTCTACATTCTCCAAATTTTCATTATTATCTTGTTTCTCATTGTAGAAAATCAATTTATCTGTAATTTTTTCTTGATTAAAAGTCTCCCTTGTATGGGAATATATTATAATGCCTATTTGTGATTAAATATTCACTTTCTATATCATCTGATATCCTTTAGAACCAAATAGTAAAGTTCTCTAAAATACCACATTGAAAACAAGCCAACAAAAGCATGGATTTAAATATCCCATTTCCACTCTTGGTTTTATCATTATAAAGAGAAATAATATATTCATCCACATCATATCAATTCTTATTAACATTTGAAATTTCATTTCATTAAATACATATAAAATCTGTATCCTTGATTACACAAATTTTGTTATCATATCATTTTACTCTCATTTAATTAGAAACCAGATTTCTCAGTAGATCATCAATAAAAATAAGTGATAGATCTATTTACATAAGGGCCAAAATTATTGCATTGTACATTTGTGGGTATCTTTTCAAGATTTTCCAAACTTTGTGAATATCCTCCATTTGATCCAAAAGTCCTTGAATTGAACTAACAAAATTATTTATAAAATTAATGAAAGTATATGGGTTTTTACCTAGATTTATTTTCATATCATCAAACTAATTATGAAATACATGAATATTAGACACTTTTAGTTTTTTATCGCCCTCATATATATATTTAAATTTCTACCATATGGAATTGGACATAGTTAAACTCATAACCTTCAAATAGATTTGAACATATATTGTTGCAGTAACATCATTTCGTTCATTGTAATATATATATAACATTATCTAGTATGTTTCAGTAATAGGAATTCATTTTTTCATCACTGACATTAATATCATGAATTTTAGTACAATGAACTTCCATTAAACTAGATCATATATGATATCTCATTATTTTAACCAAAATAAATTATATTTTTTCTTTAAAAAGGGTAACACCCCAAACATTCACTATATTCACCTATTAAACAAAAATAGATAAATAAATCATCAACTATATCATGTACACTAGATATAACTTGTATCAACCTAGAATACCCTTACAGGGGCTTGGTGAATCATGGTTTGAAAATTTAATTTCAATGAAATGGATATTTTTCCTACAATTGTAGGAACTCCTTAAACCTATCTGATGAAATAATTCAATAATTAAAATCCCATATTAAAATTAGAAACACGACATAGTTATATTACTTGGCTCACTTATAAGGTATAATCAAGGGAAATATGCACACTGTTTTTCTATAATACCTATGTCCACTTTGAATGACTAGATAATTTGAATTATAAATGTTCTATAATGGTCAATAAGTTCAATAATTACATGAATCAAAAAACGTTTGGGGATATAACAATGCTTCCACCACATCACATCTATTGACTCCCCATTTCGCACTTACGTGGGGGAATTATTACCAATCTTAACAATTTAATGAACTCATTAAAAGATTGGGAACATATTTTTATATCCTCGATTAGCATGCCACTCTATATTCACAATATACCTAAATTTATTCTATTGAATACAATTTTCAAAAATAAAATATGTTCACAGACTATGTTTTTCGAAACTCTTAGACATGTGTGGAACTTTTGTCCTTTCGAGAAACTATTCTTTTATCATTTTACTTTTTAACATTCACACAACTCTTCAATGTTTGCACAATATTTGTTTAATTGAAAAATAAAAACATTCATGAAATGGTCATGTATCAAAAAATTTAATTAGTCTTGATTTATGTAAGAACCATTCGCCATGAAAATTTACATTGAATAACTCTACTTTACGCACCTCTTCCCAAATGTAGAGGCATCAGATCTTTGTTGAGAGATATATTCTTTAGAAATTATGCACCAACATATTTATAGACACTATTGAATCTTCAAAATTATACCATGAATTATATCTCCCTCATTCATACTTCAAATGTTCACTAAAATAAATTTTACGTAAACTTTTTCATGGAAATATATCAATATTTATCATATTCATGCAACACTATCAGAAGTGAAACATCAAGACTTGTGTTTAACACTTACCATAGTTTTATTTAGTTGATATCACCCTAAATTCTCATTTCCAAATAAATATAGAAAACTTTTTCACTAATTATCACAACTATATTATTTACACAAAAATCATTCCTTTTATAATAAAATAATAGGAAATAATGCCACCATCAACACTAAATACAACTTCACCATAATATCTGTTCACATGAAAAATCCTTGATTATTCTAGTGGTGATAAATATCAAACAAAATTATACAATACATTTATATTTGAAAAATACAATGGACCCAAGAGACATCATTGGGTAGAAAATTTTATTTCTATGAAAACAAAATACTTATTTTAAGAGTAATAATTATTTTTTAAAAAGGAATAATATTTTATAAGAATTCATGAACTATCATTTAACATTTATTATACTTATTTATCCCTTATTGGAATTATTTTATAATTAAATATTTTTAATTCTTTTCCTAGAGTTTTGCGAATTCATATGGAACAGATTTATATTAAGGAGAAAATGATGAATATATGCCAGGATAAGAAACCAAGATATATTATAAATGCTTTTCATGATAATAAAAATAGATAATTAGGAAAAGTTTCCTCTTTATTATGTAATATTTATAAATTTAAGTTATATATCATAATAATATAAAAATATGAAACATAATGATCCTTAAATGTATGAAAATAAATTAGTCACAAAAAAATAATGACTATTTAATAATGAAGTTTTTTTCCTAATATATACTTTGCATCTTATTTTTTTGTAGTATTAGATGTTGAGCTGTGGAAATGTTCATTATAAGTTAGCGTTATTCCTTAATTTATAGAAACTTGATGTTTAATTTGACATGGAATTAGGATGAACAATTGAATTGGAACTAATATAGCATGGTTAACACACATGGGGAGTATTACTTAAAATACTAATAACCTTTTAGATGTATCAAAAAAAATTATGTTTTGGATCTTATTCTTCTATATTTCTTAGAAATTGATGAGTTTTATAAAACCCTGTATTTTTTCATCTTCCACTAAAGACCATTGGGTTAATTTAGGTCCTCTTCTAAATACCTCTAAACCTATAATATCATGGCATCCTTATAGACTTTAGAGGATGGAATAAAGGATATAATTGGTGAATTTTCCACCTATTATTACTGTATTTCATCACATTTTATAGTTTTAACCATGTATATAGGCCTATGTCACTATATTATATGTTGACCATGATATAAAATCTTACTTTTTATGATTTTATACTAGTTTTAGGAGTGTTTACATTCATAATTAATCCTATTAATACATGGGAATGATATTTTAGGTACTAGATCTTTCAAATCATGACTTGGATGTCTACAAGCATAATTTATGAAGACCATGAATTTAGTAGATGATTTTACATGTTCATGGACTGAATTTTTGTTTGTATTTGTATCCCCATGAGACCTATATATAATAATTGATCAAAAAATGTATAACAACCTAGGACCATCACTACTGGATTTTGTGCTGAAATTCATAACATTACATTTCTTTAAATGATTCCTATAATTGGGAACAAAATTTCTTCTTATAAATACTAAAAAAATAAAAAGGAAAACATGAATCAACTAAACTATGGAGGACCTTTAATATTAATAGTTTTAGAGAATTGGTATAAACCACTACAAAAAAAATTCATATGAGTCTAAATGATAATTTATGCCATTTAAAACAACATTCCTTTATCACATTGAGAATTTATCATCATCATCCATATGAAATATTTTCTATACATAACTCATTCCAAATCAGTCCTTAAAACCTCAGTAAAACAAAACATAGAATGGGTGATCTTAGATAATCAATAATGGTATATATAAGCATTAACAATTTAATGACATCAACGATAATGAGATTTCATAAGGGAATGATTAAATATTAAAACTATATAAGTGATTCATAAAATTACTCACTCCCATAAATACATGAAACATAATATATCAATTAATATAAAATAATGATTTATAAAAATAAATAATCAAAAGACATTTGATATCAATCTCATTTAAAAGAATCATTATAAACTCATAACCAATAATTAAAACATGTTTTGGTATCATAGAGCATAAAAGTTCTTGAAATCATTCAAATTCCTTTCAAAACAATTTGAATTCGAATAACCAAATAACAGACTTCCAAAATTATCATTACCCAATGCAATGGAATACTATCTAGGTTCACGCATTGTTTAATTTATTATGTCTTAACAAATGTTATCAGGGCCACCCCTTATAAATATGTAATGGTCATTCCTAGGTCTATTTGGACTACACAATTGAAGTTATAACGGTCTTACCCTAGAAAATCTAGGCCACCACATGTTAACTTATAACAGGCTTACCGGGTGACATCCGAGATGCCCAATAAAATAGTATTTCCTCAATTAATAACCTGAATAAACCTCAAAGATACAATAATTATTCCTTTTACCGCCTTATTTAACCCTGGAAATGAAAAGGGCCTCATATCAAAATCATTGAAACATGATAAAATCATCAAAAAATTGGGTTCTATAATAATCAAATTGAAATATATTTATCTTTTGGAAAAGAAATACCTTCTTGAAAAATATATTTGAATCATGATTTTCCCATTGAAAATAATTGTGTTCCATAAATATCTCCTTGAAACATAGTTAACCCATGGAAAGAAATGGTTCATATAACAGTCTCTTCGATACAAGATTAACCTATGTAAGTGAAGTGGATTCAATAAAAATACATTTTAAAAAATATTTACCAATGTAAAACAAACATGTTATATAAAAATATTAGTGAAAAATGATTAACCAATAGAAATTACATGGGATTTATAAGAATATCGTTGATATATTATTAACCAAGGGAAAATATTTGGGTTTCATAAAAATATTTTTAAAATAAGATTATCATTTTGAAATTAAATGAGTTCATTAATAACACAATTGAAAAAATATTAATGCCTCAAAATAAAAAATGAGGATCATATTGTTAAAAAATATCCCGAGTGGAATGTTAGTAAAAAATGTTTTTTGATGTTGATGAATGGAATTTCCCTTAAAATATGATTGAAAACATTATTGAGAAAAATATTCTTTATACATTCATAGTGTCTCATTCTACATTTAAACGTTTGAATAAAAATCCCCATAAAAAAATCTTATATGAAACATATATTATCAGGGTATTAAATAGATTCATGATATTACATGCCATTGAATTTGTATATATACCTCATAAAATAATATAAGTGTATAACATAAAAAATGTATCAATGAAGGGAAATTGGATAAAAATATATTATTACTTTGGTAATAGTGAAACTATAAAACACATGAAGGATAAATCCTAAAATTGATATATAAAACCCCATAAATATATGTTTATGAGTTTTATAATACATTCATGGGAAGTATATGGCCCATATAAAAATAATTAGGTGTATAATAACAAAAAATTCTTAATAGAATGTAAATTGATATGAAAGTCCTTATAACTATAGTAACATCTATATTAAAAATTAAAATAATCATCATAAAATTAAAAATCTAAATAACATTAATATAAAATTAGTCATGATATAATATATAAAAATGGGAAGTATATACACCACAAAAAATAATTAGGTATTCAAAATGTAATTTATCTCACAAATGAAAACTGTGAGATGAAAATCCCATACCTTGAGTCTGAATTATCTTGCTTTTCAAATAACATCGTAAATTAAAAAAAATGTTAATTATTTATATGATTAATAACATTTTTAATTTTTTTAAATTTTATTTCAATTTTTACAATACTTTATACAACTATATAAATAGTTATGTTTATGTCATGTGTTCTGACCACAATCGATTTATTTTTCCAAAACATCTTTGGTAGTACAGCTATAATCCATGGGATAGTTATTTTAAAATAAATAGAATATTAGTCATAAAATAATATTATTACTTATATGCAAATTATTATTTTTAAAAAAATCATCTAATTTGTTTATGAAAAAATTAACCAATGTTACAATCAAGGAAATGGTAGGTCGTACGTACCCATGAGTAATGTTCCAATATTTCAATTATCATTATTGAATGAAAGTAAGTAAGGTTTGACTTTATATAATTAATTATATATCATAAATAATTTATAATTTATTTATATAAACATATAAATTTAACTATCAGTATATGGTGATGAAAATGGAATAATTGCATCGCTTTGAGGAGGCGATAGTCCACATATTCATGAATAATGTTATCCCTTATTTAGTGTATCAAATATAAAAGATAAAATGATTTTTTAAGATGTATAATTATTTCATCAATATTATAATTATTTCATTTATATTATATATTTTAATTAACCCCCTTCTGATTACATTCTATTTTAGGTGTGAATGAATAACATATCATTAAGGATGCAGTGGTCAACACATTGACAAACAATGTAATCGTGTTCCCCCAAAATAGAAATTTTGAAGGTATGTGTTATATAAAAATTAATTAATCAGAAATATTTATTAAAAATCACATATATTCTATATAAAAAATATGTACGTCATTATTCCCTACCTTGAGAGATTGTAATCTAATAATGAATGACATCGGTCCGCGAGGCGGTTGTCCGCCATACACCAGAAAAATCATTGTTTATCCCATTTGATGTAAGTGTCTGAACTTTTATTCCACATCCTTAACATAAAAACATATCAGTATGTTTTATGTACATATGTAATTATATATGCATTATATACAAATAGTTCAAGGTGTGGAGAATTAAATAAATCAAATCTTCTTATTGGTGAATGTTATGACTTCTTTGGGTAATTCCATTTGGTTTTCAAAAAAATAGTTCCTTCAATTTATTTCTTCCAAATGTTAGGATGTTATGATGAGAAGATGGATATTGGGAATTTATTTGGTGTGGTGTTTTATGAGAAATAAATATTTTTTGGTGTGATGTAAGGGGTAGTGGTGGTGGCCTTTAATATGGTATGGAGAGGAGTCACTTGTTATTTTTGAAATGATTTGATTTATCCTCATGTTTTACTTCATTCTAATGGTTTAAAATTATAATATTATAGAAATTTATATCTATCATGGTCTATATATGGAAATAAAATAATTTTTAGTTATGTGTGGTTTCATTTTTTGTCATTAAGTAAACTCTTTTTTACTTTAATCACTATTATTACTTTTAACTATATCCACTAATTATTTTGGTCAAAAAAGTATGTTCACAATTATAAAAGAAATATATATTTATTATTAAAAAAATATAATCCATTTTTAAAAATACCAATCAATTAAGTGGTATAATATAATTTTAAATTAATGCTACATAAGAGACAAAACTATGTGGTTCTAAAGTAAAAAAGATCAAAAGGATGAATAATTTTGATATCCAATTTAAATATGAAATTGAATGACCTAAATTGGAATTAATGATTTATTATATAACTACATATAATTTATAACCAACATTATTGAAAATTTCACTATATAAATTATATTAGAATAAATGAAACTTTTAAAATTTTCAAATTTTCGCTATGAAAAAAATTAATCTTCTTAGAAAAATAACAAACATTCAACAAAAGTAAATTTTAATATTAATATTACTCAATAATAAGATTGTTTTTACAAATAATATTTATAAATGTTTCAAATTTTGTTTTTAGAACAAATCTACAATTTAAAGGTGGAAAATAACTTTTAAAAAAACACCATTTTAATGCATAAAATTCAATGTGTTCCCATTTTATGCATATAAAATTTATTGGTTAAATTGAAAAATAGTTAATTGAATATATAACATAAAAATATCAGTAATTTTATTCAATAATATTGAATAATTATAATTATTAGTAAATAATTATTTTGTGGGAACAAACTAATATTTTTTCTAGAAACACATCATTTATATTCATTTGTTTTTTACTTTCATATCATTTTATCTGGTCTCCAAAGGATTCATTATAAAATTTTATGTCAATCATATTTTAATAATATAGTTTATCTTATTCATTATTTCTATACCAATGGATATTCAATAACTATAATGACAATATTTATTACATATTATTGTCCTTTAGGACTTGTCCTTGCATATGACACATATTTTCGATGAGTCTAGATGTTGTGTGGAATGAAATATTAAATTGTTATTGCATGTAAGGGAATCTAAAAAAATTATTTTGTTTAACAAAATCTATTTGTGAATTAATATTAATTTAAAATTCTATTTTTCATAAAATACAGTTTGGATACATTCTCCCCCCTAAAATGAATTTAACCATTAAATTTTTTTTTGGTTATCAATGTATTAAAATATTTCGAGTTACATAATTGAAACCCACATAAAAAATGGTTAATAAAATTCCCTCTTAGAAGGGGATAGTGGTAAATATAAAGGGAACCAAAAGTTATGCATATATAGGATTTCATATAGAGGAAAAATGGAGGAAAATTACATAAAAATTTATAAAGAGAGATTGAGGTCATTTATCAAAAACAAGTTAATTATTAAATGAAATTTAAGGTTATCAAAAACAAAAATTATGTATGATTGGAAAGTCCATTTCTTTATTAGAATTAAATGTACTAGAATAAAACATTTTTTCGATATATGTTCTTTATAGTTAATGGAATCTCATACCATCTAGATCAAGAGAGATAAAATTAAATGTACTTATTTGTTGAGTATAATTTCATATTGAAGCAATATCCTCCCAAAAATTATATTTTTCTCCAAACTATCACTTTTCATGATGACTATTTAATTTTGGATGTGCTAAAATCAACTTTCAAAAACTATAGAACCCAAAAAAATATATTAAATATATTTCAACTTTTTTTATACATTAACCAAAACCAAAATGGTTACCATAATGTAATATTATTCCCAAATTAATAGACCTTCATATAATAAAATAATATTAAAAATTAAATTATAATACCCCAAGATAGAAATAAATCATTACATAACAGAATAATGTAAATAACCTAAATAACCTTAAAATTTAATAGTGCATTATCTACAATTGTTATCTGATTAACCCTAGATTTCAAACCCAAAAGATAGATACTTGAAGTAATATTTTACACTTAGTAAAAAATTATATTTAGTCTTGTGGTTATCTATATGATAATATTTTTGTTCCAATAATTACCTCAATATCCAAGATCTTATAAACCCTAATGGTTCTCAGTACCTTAATACATATTTCTACATAATGTAAAGTAATTCTATATATTATAACATTATTTTACAAATACATCAACCCAACTAAATGTCTTATTAAATTTTGATGATAATATTAATCCTTTTACTACTCAAACCTCTCAAATGGGGTTTCAATTACTTTTAACATATGATCAATTTTATGCATATAATATTGTTATCATTTCCTTATATATTAAGATAATATCATATGAAAACATCTTAATAACCATAATTATCTAAAAAATAATTGATACCAACTATAACAACCCAATACACACAGTCTTGGATCATATGCTAAAATCTATAACTACGATTTTTCGGCTATGATTTTGATAATTTTGATACAATATTTATCCATAAAAACCATACTAAATAAAGATAAAAACATGGATCACTTGAATCTTGGATAAAATTTTAGGTTTATAGTTTATATTACTAGTAAAAACACCCACATAAACAACTAACATGAAATTAAATGAGCATTTTCCCAACATAACTCTACATTTCAATTTCACGTTATGAAACCATCATAATCCAATTTAAATCTAATATAGACATAACTCATTCAACACCATTATTTAAAACTTTAAGAAAAGGATACATTAGATGGTTGAGAGCAAATTCATAGTAAGGTAAGAAATATGCATTAATAATTGAGTTTCATTAATGATCATAAGAGTGCATTAAGTAATTATGACATAATCAAAGTGTAATAAATTATCCTAAGATAATACACACCCATAAATACTTTGAACATAAAATATGAAAACATGTAAATTGAAGGAGTCATCAAAATCAATAATCAAAATCCATATGACATAAAAATCGATCATTATAAACATTAGAAAATCATAAAAATAATTTAAAATAATTTTTGTTAATTTGGAGCCTCAATTTCATAAAACTCTTTAAAACCCACATCAAAACCACTTCAAAAAAATTATTGGAATAAAACTATGACAGATATCCCATAATATAATTTCCCAATGCATTCTATTTCTATCTGGATGTACCCCCTGTTTAAGCCATTAATGGAATACACATCACAATCCGGTTCATCCTATGTTATGTTGTAATTGGTTTTCATTGTGTTATATAGTCCACACTATGTGAATCTACAACAGGATTACATGGCACTATCTACGCCACCAATTTTTATGTTTTAACCAGCTTACCATGTGGAATATGGTCCACCTCATCATGTAAGATGTCCAAGAACCAAAAATTTAATAAAACTCATTAGAAATATCATTATTAATTTTTAAATTGATTAACCCATGGAAAATAAATGGGTATGATATCAATTTATTTTAAACATAATTAACCCATATAAAATAATTGTGTTCGGTAACGTTATAATTGATAATTTTTATCATGTAAAAAAGAAATGGGTTCCCAAAAAATCTCGTTGAGACCTAATTAACCCATTCCAAAAAATTATATTCCCTAACAGTATATTTGAAACATGGTTAAAAAATAGAAAATAAATGTGTTTCATAATTATTTAATTCAAACAATATTAAACCATATAAATGAAATGGGTTCTATAAAAATATCATTGGGACTTTATTAACCCATGGAAAAGAAATGAGCAATGTAAAATTCTCATTAAAACATTATTAATCCATGGAAGAGAAATGGGTTCCATAAAAATCACATTGTATCATGATAAATTCATGGAAAGGAAATGGGATCCATAATATTCTTATTGAAATAAGATTAACCTATGGAAATAAAAGGGGTTCCTTATAATAAGTTTTAAATAACCATAAACCATAAAATTAAATATTAAGGATGGTTTAATTTAAAATTTTCCCGTTTAGAGGATAAGTAGATTCAACGGTTTTTTATGTTTATGAACCGATACTCCATTAATATTTCATTAAAAAATCCTTGATGAATGTAATCTTTAAACATTCAATGTGACACATACTACTTTGAAACATTCAAATCACAATCCCCATGAAATAATAACATAAAGTTATATATATTATATTATTATAATGATGTGACTCCTGATATAACATGTCATAGTGGAGTGTATATGACTCATAAAAGAAAATAGGTGTATAAAATAACATATTTCTGAATGAAGTAAAACTGGGAAAAATATCCATTAATGTTGTGGTAACATTGAAACAGTATGGAAAATGAAATAAGAATACTCAAATGGATATATAAAACCACAAATATATAATTATAATAGTAATAGAATATAATCATGGGTAGTATATAGCCAATATAAAATTAATTAGGCGCATTATAGAAAATAAGACTCAATGAAATGTAAATTGAAATAAAACCACTTACAATTGTGGTAACATATGAATTTTAAACTGCAATAGTAATAATCATAAAATGAAGCATTTAATCACCATAAATATAAAATAATTCATGAAATTATATATAAAAATAGTCTCTAGATACACCACACAAAATAATTATGTGTTGAATGTTTCATTTTATAAATCAAATGTTAAACATGAGTTGAAAATCACATACCTTGACTCTAATTATTCATTTCTATTTTGTAAATTCATGAATAATAATATTGGGTTAATTAATTACATTATTTAGAACCATTTTCATGTTCACCATTACTTTTATTTCACTTATTATTATTTTTTATATAACTTCTTAAACGATAAATGTTATATCTGTTGTTTTGACAACCTTTGTTTTAGGTGTAAAAAAAGCTTTTGGTTGGTAAACTATGGTGAAAGGGTTCATTATTTATAAATATATAGAATAATAATCATTAAATAATCATAATATTTATAAATTAATATTTAATATAAAAAATATTAAGTAATATAGTTATAAAAAATTAATAGAACATATTAATCATAGTGATGGTAGGTCGTACGTACGCATGAGCAACGTTCCCATTTTTTCAATGATCATTATAGAAATATGGTAAGTAATGTTTATCGTTCCAGATTAACCATTATATAAAATAATATTATTGAATTATATATACTTATATATATTATTCTTCTGATTTGTTGATGAAAAAAGATAAGTCACATCCTTTTAAGGAGGGGGTAGCCCGCATTTTGATGAACTACATTATCACTGTTTCTGTGTGTGATATGGATATAAGAAAATTATATAGTTTTGATCTAAATAGATAATTATTTCATTAATATAATAAAAATTTCTTTTATATAATATATATTTACGAATTCCATATCTAATAATTTCTATATAATTATTTAATGAATAACATCGCTTTGAGGAGGTGGTAGTTCAGATATCCAAAAACGATATTATCGTATTCCAATAAAATGAAATGTATGAATGAATGTTTTATGTAACAATTCCATAAGAATAATTTCTTAACAAATATCATATGTATAAATATAAAAAAAATTCTATAATTATTCCCACCTTTTAGAGGTGGTAATGGATGAACTAATGACATTCCATCGTGAGGACGTAGTCTTCTATAGAAATAAATGACGATTTTGTATCACATTTGATAGAAGTGTGTGATTTTTTATACATAAAAATAACATATAAAAATCAATTTATATGTAATATTTTGATATTTTTATATAATCATGATATGAATATAATTTATGTCATGGAGAAAAGATTAA
This sequence comes from Viscum album, assembly GCA_963277665.1. Classification (NCBI taxonomy): domain Eukaryota; kingdom Viridiplantae; phylum Streptophyta; class Magnoliopsida; order Santalales; family Viscaceae; genus Viscum; species Viscum album. The sequence continues at coordinate 1,105,063,890 of OY728119.1, forward strand.
AACAAAAGTTCACATTGAATAATTATAACTCTTCTTTGGGTTACTCCATTTGGTTTCCACCAAAGGACTTTATTGGTTTTCTCTCATAAAAAAACTAAGGATCCTAGATTAATAGGTTGTATTTTTATAGTTTATTTTTTTATTTTTGGTAAGATTCAGTAAGTTAGAGAGAAGTGAATAGATGGGGAGGTATGGTGGCCTTTTACAAGGGAGGGAGATCACACACTTTGTACTTTCAAAATGATATAGTGATCCCCACATTTTAGTTGTCCACCATATGTAAAAATTGGACTAATAAATAACTATAGATTTTTAATGGTTTATATATGGATGAAAAATAATTTTTATCCAATTTTAGTTTCATTATTACTCTTTTTATTCTATGTTTTATCATTATGTACACTAGTTTTACCATAATCACTATAATTAATTGTATTTTCATACAATGCACTTTTGGATTGGAAAGTAAATTTAATAATGTTAAAATTATAAAATATTATTATTATAAATATTGATTCTATTTTTTATAAATTCTTATCATATAATTGGGAGAATTTAATTAAAAAATCATGTAGAAGGGATAAAACAATGTGTTTTAAATTAAAAAATTCTAATGATTAAAATGTTTTAATAATTATTTTCAATGTTAAATTTAATACAATGTCCTAGTTAATATTTTTGTATGTATAATATTACCAATAATACTAAAAAATAAAATAAAACAAGAATTTAACTATATAAATTATTAGATAAACTAGTTTTTAATTAATATTTTGTGTTTTCACTATTCATCCATGATTACGACACTTTCCCTAGGGAGCAAAAATCTGTATTGGTCAAGGAAAGTGGCACTATCTATTTCCCCACATTCCCACTTTCCAAAGGAAGGAAACATTTGTTCCTTGTTCAGGGACCTTTGCTCCTTGATTGAAACGGGTTGATGGGATGTTGGTTATTTCTTTCGCGGATTCCTCCTCAAATCTCATCACCTAGTTTTGTACCCATTTTAGATTTAAGACGTGGTTCATGACACTCTTCCTAGTTCCATATCATCATGGACACCGTTTAATTACACTTCTTCTATCGGGACATTCCAAGGGGTCTGGTCAGGGCAGCAACCTTCGGTCAGGGGAGTAGTTATGTTGGACATCACTAGAGTGTCTAGGTTTCTTCCCATTCTAATGGGGCTTCTAAAGGGAAAGGAATCCTAAGGCATCGCACGTTGAATATCGAGAATCATATGCTATAGGCATGTATCTGAGGTTTTCCTCAACTTCTGATGTTTAACACAGGGTATGTCATAGGTTTCACATCTAGCGGAGATGGATTGGACTAATCAGAAGACTGACTAGAGCGGATTAGGTGTGGAGACCCCTAGATGGAACATCGATATTAGTTATAACGTGTGGTTAGCTACCCTATTGTGGTTAAGGGGAATGTGGAATGAGGTGGCATGATCCCACCAGGATGTGGCGGCCTGGGTAAGAACCAGAATGGATGATGGATTGTTAAGTGATGTAGGTGGAGAATGAGATGGAGTCCACTTGACGAAGAAGGTGATGTTGGTCCCGAGTCTTGAAGAGACCACCTACATATCCCTATAGCTGGGAATCAATGTCCTCGCAGTTCACCCCTGACAATGGATTACCGTCGAATGGGGTTGACAATGGCTTACCACGGGATGGGGTCACAAAGGCTTACTGCTGGATGGTGTCACAATGGCTTACCACTAGATGGGGGTCAAACCTCAGGGAGGCATACTATGACCCTTATCCATGAGACAAAGATAAAATTTGATGTAGATCGGGAATGGTGAATACAGTTTAACTTCATGCAGAACTAAATGGGGGAAAGCAGTTTAATGTCATGTGGGGAAAAGGTGGTCCGACACGAAGAGGGGTTGGAACTAGTGGTTGTTTGGCATGAACCTATGGGAGGGTTCTTACTTACCTTGCCATGACAAGGACTAAAGTCGACATAGTTCGGGTTGGTTTGGGTGAACCAACTTGAATTGGGTCGGAACGACCGGGTGTGGGGCTTGAACCTTAAGAATGCTTCTTATGTACCTTCCCTTAGCAAGGATAAAATACCACGTAGTTTATGAAGATTTGGGTGAACCTATGTAAAGGGGGTCGGAGTGACCAGGTGTTGGTATTGAACATCAGGGAGGCTTCCTATGTACCTGACCTAGGCAGGGATCAAAGACCTTGTAGTCCAGCTGAGGTTGGTGATCCAAGGTGAAGATGCTCAGGACCCATGGGTGGTGGGCCTGAACCTTAGGGTGGCTTCAAACATACCATTCCTTCGCAAGGATCAAAGACATTGTAGTTTAGGTTGGGTATTGGTGAACCAACCTGAAGATGGTTGGGACCAATGGGTGGTGTACCTGACCCTTAGGGAGGCTTCCTACGTACCTCACCTTTCCAAGGATCAAAGACCTCATAGTTCAGGCTGGGTTTGGTGAACCGGCGTGAAGATGGTTGGGACCAATGGTGGTTGAGAAAGAACCTCAGGGAGGCTTCCTACATACCTCTCCTTGGCAAGGATTAAATACCTCATTGTTCAGGTGATTTTTGGGGCTTACACTCTAGGATCCCGGGAGTGTATGTCATGGTCGATGCTTGCTCTAAGCCCACGTGAGTCATGCTCGGTGTGCGAAACAAGAGGCAGAAAACACCTAACAATCATGTTGCGAAAGGTGTGTATGTGGTAAGTGTACTAGGGATGCACGTAGTTGGCAGCCCAAAGAGGAAACAAGGGCTTACGTGTGGTTAGCAGTTCAAAGAGGAAATAGGGGAATACTCCGGGATGGAGGCTCATGTTGTGAGAAATCCCAACGGAACATGGATTTTTCACCCAAGAAGAGAAGAAGAGCAGGGGTGTTGTCTCATACAAAAAAGGCTAGGGGCTTACACTAGGGTGGTTTCCCTTTCCCCGTGGATAGACACCGCTCCGATAAAGAGGATTTCATTCCATGTGAGGAATGATAATCACTCCCGTAGAGACTATTGGTTGTAGAGAATATCCAAGATGGGGAAACCCGTGTACACGGCACAGGGGGAGACCACAGTTTAACGTCATGTGTAGAGAATAATGGTGCTTGGTAGTTTAATGTCCTACAGCTTAGATGGGGTGGGTTTTCTCCGCACCCCTTGGACTTAAATAATTGATACATGCCTGCCATTGGGGGAAAGAAGGCATTGGTAATGTCATGACCGGGGGTGTTGAGAGGTGATTCCATTAGGTGTCCACGTTAACGTGGCTATGCGAAGAAGTTGTCGCCATTAGCATGCCTATGTGAAGAAGCACGAGACAAAGAAACTCAATGTGAAGAACCACCCAAGGTACATTGATGTTACTTCGTTAAAACCTGGATGGTTGTACAAGAAAAGGATTTTTAGGGTAAAGGAGTTCATAGGTATAATCCTTGTAGAGCTCCGGTGCTCCATGTAATGGAGGGGATTCATGAAGGGGTATGCTTCACGAAAAGAATTGGCCTACCCTAGGGATAGGGAATAGGTTCATATAAAAGTATCTTCGTGATGTGGAAAGGAAATCGCGAAGCAATTCCTCACGATGAAATGGTGCCTCTAGAAGCTATGTTTTGTGAAGAAATAAGCTTCGAGAAGCATAGATACCCTTCCATTGCATGTGGGTTGTGTATGTATGGAGGGTGTTTCACAAAGAATAAACACTTCACGATGACCTGAGTCCCTTTGGGGATCCCCTTCTTTCGTGATGGCAAGTGGGATTTACAAAAGGCATCCCCCTCAAAATAGGGTTTGAATTAAAGAAAAGGGGAGGCACTTCACAATGAAAAAGTACCTTGAGATACTCATGGTTTGCAGAGCAAGAAGTGCTTAGTGATTTGAGGGCTCAGAAGGTGAAAGTTTGGATGATCCATCCTTTGGGATCAAGGGGATCCCTCTATTTATAAGTAAGATGCACCGAGAATCAGAGATCACTCATCATGAAGATAGAGTCTGCTCTGCGGTGGGTTGCAAATGTCAAATAGGCCTGCAGAGGACCCCACCTCCTTACTCCGCAGCAGGCTCGTGAATGTCAAATTCGTTCATGGAGCATCCTACCCCTTGCTCCGTGGTAGGGTCATGAATGCCAATGGGGTCCATGAGGCATCCCACATCCTTGATATGTGGAAGGCTCACAAACATCAAAGTGGTTTGTTGGGTGTCCCACCTCCGTGCTCCACAGGTGGCTCGCAAACGTCAAAGGGATTCACAGGGCATCGTGCCTCCTCGCTCCACAACGGATACCTAAACTTCAAAGGGGTTCACTTAGCGTCTTGTCCCCTTGATCCATTGCAATCATAGGTCCATGGGGAATCATAAAAGGTCTTCATGAGGAAGCCCCATAGACATCCCTCTTGTTCTTATTCTTCCTAACTTTTTCCACCAATAAATTCCCCCCTCAGACATGGCGCTGAGGAGAAATCAAGGGTCAAAGTTTGAGGGTAAATCGCCAGAATCCCTTGGCCGTCTGCGAAGCTATTTCATGAAGAGGGCTTATGATGTGGATAGGTGACATGTTGGCTGAGCACGCCATGAAGCTCGGTGCCGAATGGATGGGCCCTGACGCTCCAAAGGTTATCTCCTATAAATAGGGGAGATGACCTCACTTTTTTCCTTTCATTACTCCAAAAATTTGGCTTTTAGCACTCTCGATCCGAGAACTCTTGTGTGCTCTAAGATTTCTCTCCACAAATCAGATATACTGCTTCATGGAACATAGTGATTCTTGGACATCAAATATAAGTGCTTTGCCTCTTTCCATTCGCAAGTCGGGTTAGGGATCTGTGAAAAGTCTTCGTGAATGACCTTCGTGAAGCAAACCCATTAATCTCCCAAACCCAAAACTGAATGGCTCAGCAAGGGGCCGCTAGGGGGTCCTTGAAGATGCTGCCTGAAGGGAGGAGATGGCGAATATCTTGGGCCTAGGGGAGTTAATACGGATCCATTCTGACCAGGTTCATTGGTGGATCTTTTATCAAAGAGCCAGAGGAACTATCCACTGTGCAAGAGGATGACTTTTTATGGATTTGGGTTGAGGGATGATGTCTTTATTCCTGAATCATATAGGGATAAGCCAGCTTACTAGATTAGGAGTACGCCATATCAGTTCCAATGGTTCAGGGTGGCTGACGGCCATACCTGAGAAGGCTTCATGCATGTTAATGTTGACTGCCTATATAACCTCTTGAAAAGCGTGGATGGGAAGGTACTAAAGCCAGAGACGTCCCCCCCTCTATACCAGAAAATTTTAAACGTAGTCTTGAGGAACCTGGGTAAGGGATGGTCTTAGGAGTCGGACTTACACTAGGGTGGCAACTTCACAGATTACTAGGCCTGGGCTTAATTGGTAGGTTCCTCATGTGAGAAGTTTAGGGAAGAGCTGAGAAGAGTGGGTCTGTTTAAGGAATCTTGGGCCTCCCAATTCCACATTTACCAACCGAAGCAGCTGATGCCATAACTTTTGAGAAGGTGGTCATCGAGGACCAATACCTTCCACTTGTACCATGGGGAGGTTGGCATCATCTTGTGGGATGTGCGCCGGATCTCAGAGGTCCAAATATTGAGGGCGATGTATGGTCAATTCCTCCCCATTATGGATGTGTGGGAGGATCTAGAGATGATTCCACCACTGGTGATAGCGTTGATGAGGATGGGGCTTGGAGATGACAAGGAAGCAGTAAGGTATGTCGATTTTAAATGGTGGTTCAAGTAAATTGTGAATTTTTCGAAAGAGAGACAGTTTCCATTAAGGCCTCAGACATTCTCCAAGGAGGCTCAATGGGGAAAGGATCACTCATACTGGATAGTGATGGAGGAAAGACAGTGGAATACCAGTGGATTTAGCATTAGCCCCGAGGGGAACATTAATCATGGATTTCATGTTGGCGACAAAGCACATTAATCATGGCATCCCTGTTGGAGACATGAGGGTGAGTCAACCATGGTATCTCTATGCTCGCCAGGCTATACAAGATGTTGTGGCACATTAGTTAGGGGATGAGGACACAGAAGACATGTAGTCCATTCCACCTCTTGTATGGGTGGATAGAGGCACATGTTAGGGAGGTTTATGAATACCTGAAACCCATCTCACCTCTGGGATCAAACTTCCACCGGTAAATCCTGAATGTCGCGGGAAGCTCTCTGGCCAAGATGACCACACTGTTCGTACTGAACCGGGTGTGGAAGGTGGAGGAATTCAACTTTCATCTGTTTCTGATTCCAACGGGTTCCTTTACTGATGATTTTCATGGAATGAAGGAGCACTAGTCCTATCTCCTATCCTTTCGAGGTGAAGTTCTGGTATAAAGGGTGGACTGTGAGTCCTTTTGCGAGCCGTAGTCCCCTCACCGATTTTCTAGGAAATTTTGGTGTCTGTAGTGACTAACCCCACGGGTCTATCTAGGGGTGTTCCATAAGGAACAATCATGAGTGATGAGGCAAATGTGGCTCATGTTCACATAGGGAGACAGGAAGATGTGGAACGAGCAGCCTCATCCTACCATTGTTTTTGGGTTGGTAAAGGAGTATGCCCAAGCTGGGAGGTGGCCTACCAGGGGGAGATGTTGATGTAGCCAATAGTTTGGGTCAGTGATGGTGAGCATTCCCAACCTTGGGGTCGGGCCGGAAGGCGACAAGGGAATCTTGTGTTGGCATGGTTGTTGTGGGCGTGAGGCCCGCACCGATTGAGGGGGTGGAAGTGGCAGCGGATCTAGCTGGGGTAGCAGACTTGGTGGTCCCAGAAAAACAGAGTTATCCAAAGGGGTGTCCACTTAGAAGATTCCATAGGATATCCACCCAGGCTCTGGGGAAGAGGCTACACCATATAGACATGCCACAGAATTATGTCTTCCTGGAGGCCAGGGACATATGTGAATTCAACTGGAAATTCCTCGGACCATCTAAGATGTGGCAACACATGAACCATCTCAGGACGTATTAGCCGATGATATTCCCTCCCAGGCCAAGCTTTGCGGTGTCCCGGGAAGAGGCAGAGAAATACCTAGCAGAGCAAGAGAACTTTTTTCATTCAAAAGATGTCCTTCATCAAATGACATATCGTGTCAAGGTGTTGTTGGATCGTACTGTCCCTTCGCAGTTGTCGGCTACTGAAATGTGAGAGCGCTTCCCTTTGCCGTAGAAATCGGACGATTCCTACTGGGGGAACGATGCTGGTAGAGGGATCCTGTTTGAGGAGGGCGAAGTCAGCGATCAAGACTCAGATCTTGAAGATTTCACAAAGTCCCTTGAGGTAAAATCCCAAACAACTTCTTTAGGGTTTGCTTCTGGGTCATTCTAGACTCCTTACTAACATCACAACTTTGTAAGAGGACCTTGTACATAGAACTCATTCTCATCCATGAGTGGATGTAGATGCGGGGCCTTCAGGATCCACACCCGCCACTATGGATATTAGTACGTCTGGTAGGTCCAGGACTCCTAAGGTGGATTCTTCAAAGATTTCATACCTTCTGACAATATACGGGGAGCCACACCTTGGGGTCCCAATTTCCTGAACCCAAGAATGAGGCCATGATTTCAATATCTATAAGTCTCCTCTACCAAATTTAGGATTTTCACTCATTGACTTTGTCAATAGATGTTCAAGACCCTTTTTGGTGTGCGCAGTTCTTAAAATGGCATGGGCCGCCTTGGAAAGGTTTTTCGTGGCTTCTGGAGGCATCTTTCCCGTAGGAATGTCGGGGATCATAGAGGAGAATATCCATACTGACCAGGACTTGGGGCTCCCAATCACCTGTGGGAATATCAATAGGGATGAGCTTGGGATCATTGAGGGGGCTCTGATGATGAGGATCTATTAGACTGTTTGGGTCCTGCCATACCCCCGATCAAATGCCATATGTGGACCCTGCTGATGAGTTCCTAGTGGCGTTAACCGCATATGAGCCTTCCAACCACACCAACCTGTGGTTGAGATGTACTCTAATGAAGAGGATAGAAAAATAGCTCATCTTCAATCATTGAAGCTGATTGAGCACTCCATCAATGACACCCCCCAAATACAATGGCTGTATGAGATGGATAGACTTCACTCGTGGCTGTGTGAACATTGTGTTGGGGGAGTGGGTGCTCGACAACCCCGTATGTTCATCTGAGATCTTATGGAATAAAAGATTCGAGAGTATGATGGTGTCCTTGGTGTGAGCGGGAAGGGGGGAAAAGCAGTGATCATCAAGAGGCTCCAAGAGCTTGAAAATTTGTTCTAGCGGCTTCAGAGTTAGGATGAAAACCATTCAACCTCTTTCAACGCACAATCTGAGATAATATTGAGATTGAAGGCCCAGCTAGTAGAGGCTGAAGAGGGCATGATGCGAGCCTCCAAATTAATGACTATCATCTAGACTAGCGTGGAGTGGGCCTGGATTGTGACTGACGAGCTTCACCCCATCACTGCCAAGGAGGAGAGGGAGCGGAACATGGGGCACAAATCCAAGACGCCCCCAGCCTGAGGGTGGCGAAGCTACAATTCTCTTTTGACGAGATCAAACCACCCATGGAAGGGGTCGATCCTAGGGTGTTTTAATGCATGAAACCTCTAAACGTGCTTTAACACTTGGATATTTTATGCCAACTGTATGCATGAGTTCCGTTATTTGTGATGGTTTACTACATTCTTGTGACATTTGTAGAGCATCCAGTGATCATTCCATAAGCTCACGTGGGTTGGGCCAGATGTGAGAAATATGGGAGGACCACCTTATTACTCCATTCAAACGTGATTGTGAAAACCATGATTTAGGTTTCTCGATGCTTTAATAACTGATCTTAATTTCCAAGAGAAAAGGGGAGAGGTTCGACTATAAGAGTACGTGTTGTGGTAGCTATAAACCTAATGAAAACAAAGGTTAGGATGGACTTGAAGCAAAGTACACAGGTGGTCCTATGTTTCCCATGTAGATGTGAATCAATCCACAAGTAGTTATAAGGAGTGGTATGGTATGGTACCGGTGCCAGAGATAGGATGTTCGAGCGGGTCTAGCCCCCACACCAAAGGAAGCAGAATTTATTGGGTCTTGTTTTTCCTTTAGGGTGAATGGATATATTTTATTTTTTGAAGCGATGGAATTGGAGTATAAAACCCAGGAATATCCATAAGAATCAAGTTGTATACCAACATTGAAAAAATGTTATGGTAGATGACTGATACCAAACATTGTGTTCCTTCAAGCAAGGACATCACGATGCAGTACCGTTTTTGATTGTAAGGCCAGGGTGATAATGTCACTATTTAGGTTCATGTGATGGGACCAGGCCATGCACTTTTAATGTTGTGCAGGATAGACATAATAGATTAAAGTAATGTGGGACTCGGTATCATAGTTTAAAACCATATGGTTCGGACATACCATTAAAGATTCTGAGGAAGAAAGGATACATGATAAGGGGTAGGAGATACTAGCACCCAGTTCAGTAGTACTGGAAGATGAGATGTCTGGGTGTTCCTACATATCCCCTAAGGATGGGAATCAAGCCACATATAGTTATTGAAGGTTTCTTTCAATGTCGTGTGAGACAACAAACATTTCAATGTCATGTGGGACAAGAAGTAGGGGCTAACTCCTAAAAATGGGCATACGTGGTGCGACTAATGAATACCTGACACAAATGAGGACATAATCTCATACCACACCATGTAGTTCCCAAATATTTAGATCCCATAAGGTATAATAGAAGAGATAAATTAGTGGAACTCGAGATGGAACTAGAGACAAGACGTCTAGGAATTCTTACATATCCCATGGGAATGGGAATCAAGACGTAGGTTTTTCTGAAAGAGATCTTAGTTTAAGGTCTTAGATCTCAAACCATAGTGAAGTGAAACACTTCCAAATAGTCACAGACCATGATCCAATTCCTATTCCCATGTGATTGGAACTCGGTGTGGGAAACAAGGGTGGAAGAGGTCGTGGAAATACCTAGACTTTATGTAGGGGAGAAATTACTGAAAATCCCTGAAGAACATCTTAAAATGGTTTTATCCTCCTACCATACAAATGTGCACTATGGGATAGTACTAAGAGTGTTGAAATTTAACTTTAGACATGATGAGGTTGAAAATTATGTGAATCATGTGACTGATATTTTTGTCTTATCGGGGTTGGTTTGAAGATGGCAGATAGTTGTTGACCGTGTTCGAAACACAGTATCAATATCATGTGACCTGTAATGGGAACAACAAATGATCATCAACCGTTGACAATATTCGCATTGTGGGACATGTTTCAATTTTTTGTTCGAACCCCTTGAGGATATTGGCCCATAATGGTTGGAGGGCCATTGGTCTGAGCATCCATTCCATTTTGGGGTCCCATCAGATGTAAAAGATGATGAAATACCTAATAAAGGGGAACACAAATCCTAAAAGGTGGGTGGGATCATGTTAGGGTAAAATCTGTCACTCCATGTGCTGAATCATAGTACTATTGGGAACATTGTTGAATCATCGTAGAGAGTCGAGGGGCTCAACTTGAGAGCATCCAATTTAAAAAGATGAGTATAGAACAAAGATATAGAGAAAACTTAGGAGAAAGAGTTACATGATGTGGATGTTACATACTTGATGTGAATGAGGACATAAGCCCATACCACACCATATATCCCTATCATGGAAGAATGTAGGCCAAGGGGCCCAGATAATTGGGAGATCTCTAAGAGATGGGGCTAGTCCAATAGATGAAATGTTTGGGCATTCCAACGTATCTTATGAGGATGGGAATCAAGTCAGAAATAGTTCTTAATGTCCATTCTATTTTAATGTCAGGTGGTGGAAACATAAATAAGGGTGTGATTCCCCAACGTGGGCTGTGTATGGATCGATGAGTAACCCGACGTGATTGAAGACATAATCTCGTACCAAACCATACAACCCTAAGTGTGAGCTTGTTCTAGGGGCCCATTATTGAGATATAGATAGAATGTCACAGCCAGACTACAGTTTAATATCTTACTATGAGGATGATAGTGATCGCAGTTTAATATCCGAGAGCTCAAACCATAGAGGCCTCACTTTCAAAACAACAATGATGACAGAGGACAACTATTGACTAGATTCCCAACACAACATCCCTATTTTCATGACTGGAGGCCAGGGCTAAAAATTGAGCATCAACAGCTGACTATATTCACAACATGAGACTTGAATCATTTTTTTTTTCTTGAAATCATTGAAGATGTCAGCCTTTAATTGTAGGAGGGACCTTAACCTAAGCACATTTACCATATGGGGGTCTTTTTGGATATGAAAAATAATGGGAACCCAAATGATGGGGCTTGAAAAGAAAGGAGGGGTCTGCGCTCGTAGAAAGGACTATAAGAAAAGGAGGAATGTCTCATGGAGATATGTGGGGCATGGAAAAATTGCCTGACATGAGTGGGGACATAAGATCATGCCATACTGCTCAGTCCCAAATGAGCTCTCTGGCCGAGGGGCCGAAAGGTTTGAGGGACCTGAGGCCGAGAATCCTAGCCAACTACAACCATATGACCTCTTGTTTGGATACCACCTCATCACAGCTCTAAATCCCACATGAGCAGTGCTCGGTGTGGAAAATAGGGAGGTGGATTTAGCTTTCTCTATCATAAAAGGTTCTAATAGTTGGCATCGAATGAAGGTAATCAAAACATGAAGATATATAGGTCATGATGAACAACCACACTCAATGTTTGGGACCTATGGGGGTGGTGAAAATGAAAAACGGTATCCACTTTCCATGTTTGAAACACAACGTTCTAATAGTGTGACCTGAAATGAGAACACAAATTAGCATCTACCACTGAGAATATTCTCCATGTGGGACTTGTATCAATTTTTAGCTCAACATCCTCAAGGGTGTTGGCCTGAAGTTATAGGAGAGCCCTTAGACAGACCATCCATTCTAGTCGGGGGTTCTTCTGGGTGTAAAAGATAATGGAGTCCTATTCAAAGGAGTGGGTGAAGAATAGTTTTTACCATGCATTTTAACATCAATAATGGCGATGAATGTGATGGACATCTCCAGGGAGCGGGACATATGGAGGGATCGAGATAACCTAGACATGAATTGGGGGAAAATGATGTACCATACCATCTATCCAAACCGAATGGGAGATTCTAAAGTTTGGGTTGGGCCAATAGATGAAATGTCTGGGCATTCATACGTATCTCATGTGGATGGGAATCAGGCCTTATGTATTTCTTAAAGGCCATGCGGTTTTACATCATACAGTGAGGATGTTGGAGACTATAAGAATGGGGAGGGAGCACTGGGTGTGATCATCATATTCCTGAAATGACCGGGGCCAAAGAAACCTTCACTACGTTGTGTAAGGATCCTCCATGAAGTATACCCCTAGGGGGGGAATAGTCAATGAAAAGAGTTTGGGGGATGGAGTCAAGAGAAAATGTTTGAGCATTCATAAGTATCCCATGTGAATGGGAATAAATCATTACATGGTTCTTAGGGTGTAGTTTAACATCTTGGAGGATGACATACTGTTTAATGTCTTGCGGGATGTTTAATAGTTTAAGGTCATGTAGGACCGAGAAGTTTATGGTCATGTGGGACCAAAACGTTTAGGGTCATGCTAGACCCGCTGTATTAGGACAAGTATTTCCTAAAGAACATGGAATTGGTGGAAGGAGTCATACCCTCACCATACATGGTTACCAATGAGTACTTACTATTGGGGTAAACCTTGTGAACATCAAAAGTTCCTCCCCATTTCAGCTCCAACATGGGTGGTTTCCTACCAGGTATCATTGGTGTCCTGATATCCAATACCAAATCACCTATCAAGAAAGAATGGAGGTGAACTTTCTTGTTGAAAGCCTTGTCTATCTTGTTCTGATGCCTTCCTAGATTATGTAGGGCACGAAGCATGTTCTAGTCGAGCACTTCCAACTCATCCAGACGGATTTCAGCTACTTTTTCTGGCCCTTTCTGATCATAGATAGCTGTGCATAATGAAGGTAATGGAATCTCAATGGTCAGGATGGTCTTTGTCACATACATCAAATAATATGGGGTCACTTGGGTGGAATTGAGAGTCATCATCTGATAAACCCAGTGGGCATCGGAGAGTTTGTCTGACCAACTCTTCTTATTTTTACTAATAGTTTTCTGTAGAATGTTAGAGAGGGTATTGTTGAACGGCTTGATCTTTCCATTTTAATGTGCATGACAGTGAGAGTTAGGGATAAATCGAATGTTGTACTTAGCGTAAAATTTCTTCAGCTCAACCGCTTGGAAGTTTGTTCTGTTAACTTTGAGGACGGCATGAGGGACCCCAAATCGGTAGATGATGTTGAAACTCAAAAATTAAATGATGGAATGGGCCTTGTGCTATTTGAATGGAACTCCCTCTTCCCACTTGGAGAAGAAATATGTGTCACTCATGATGAACCTGCACTAGCGAGCTGTCACCAGTGGATATAATCCCACGACATCGAGTCCCCACACCAAAAATAGCCAGTATTACTTGGTGGAGTGAATAGGTTCTGGCAGTCGATGCATGAAGTTATCATGAATCTGGAATGAAAGGCATATTTTGGGGAAATAATTACAGTCATAGATCAGGGAGGTCCAAAAATACCCTAATATTCAGATCTGATGAGACAACATAGCCCCAATCTGCTGGGCGCTACAGGAACAAGCATGAACCTTCTACATGACATGAAAAATCTCAACTCCTTGTATGTAAGAGAGGAGAATACCATAAAACCCACACTTTTATAGGATTTTTTCAACGTTGGGACCACTTTGGAGGGTAAACTGTAACACACGGCATTGGATTCTCTCACGCTCGACCCGATTTACTAGGAGATTGCCATGTTGGAGGTATTCAACCAAGGTTATCCTATTGTTACTCCAATCACAATGTCTGGGGGACCTAGGGGTCCTGATGTGAAAGCGTCGGTGGTAAGTTGTCTTACCTATGGGTTGTCATCACTATCTGGAGTGATGGGAGTTATGACTCTTCATTGTGCTACGTGGATAATCAGATCACCTTGCACAAGCTCTACATGTGCCATAGCTAGGCATTCCAAGGCGTCTGCCCTAACATTCTGTGACCGAGGGACATAGGTAACCTCTGACCGAGATGGGAGCTGGGCCATTAGTTGGAGAGCGTGCTTCAAAAATGGTTTGAGCTCTGTCTTTCTGATGATATAGTCACCATTTATTGTCTTGATGACTAGTTTGGAGACCCCTTTCACATGAAAATGGGGCACGTCGATCTCGAGAGCTAGCTTGAGGCTGGTGACGAGAGCATGATACTTTGATTCATTGTTGGTGTGGCCTTCTGAAAATAGGAATGATTTTGGTAGGATGGCATGTTCCAGGGTAATGCAGACGATACCTAGGCATACCCTATTGATCTTGGGCTCATTGAGCCTCTTGCTAGTGGGGGTTCAGGAAGCACCAACGAAGTGCATCTTCCAGAATGGAATGTCTTGGTCCACTTAGAGGATTGCCTCATTGGGGAAATTGGGATTTAAGGATTGGTCAGTAGGAGCTAGATGGGAATCATGGAAATCTTCCAATGCTTGACCCTTAATATCTTTTCGAGGGACAAACTCGATATCGAACTACTGGATAATTATAGCCCATCAAGCTAGGTGAACTATAAACATGGGATGATTCAAAATGAACTTCAGTGGATCTACCCAGAACACCAGTTATACATCGTGGTGTTTTAGGTAATGTCACATTTTATTACTGAGAATACCATCGCAAGGCATCTCTTTTCAATTCGGGGGGGGGGGGGGGGTGGTATCTGGTCTCTCTATCGAGGATCATGTGACTGAGGTAGTAAAGGATATTCTTCTTCCCCTCATTGTTATTATTTGTGAGAAGGGTGCTAAGAGATCATTCTAGGGTGGTAAAATAAAAAGGCCAATATATTTTTAGAGATCAGAGGCATTAAGACTGGAGGCTGTAGCAGAAACTGCTAATCTCCTTGAATGCAGTCTGTCATTCTTCAACCCACTCATAGCGTGTGCCTTTCTTCCTGAGCTGAGATAAGGGATTACACTTTCTGGAAAGATTCTCAATGAATCATCATATGTAGGCTCAGTGGCCTCTGAAACATAAAATCTCTTAAATGTTTCCCAGAGGATACATCTGTCTAATGGCCATGATCTTCTCTCAATCATTTTTTATGCCTCTGTAACTGACAACAAATCCAAGAAGTTTTCTAGAGGTGACCTCGAAGGAAAACTTCAATGGATTCATCTTCAGGGGATGGGAACGGAAGAAGCTAAACACTTTCACATGGTCTTTGAGATGGTCCTGACATTGTCGATATTTTACCACCAGTTCTTCCACATAGAATTCCACCAACGTTCCAAGGATCGGATTAAATATGCAATGCATAGCCCACTAGTAGGTGTCACCTGAATATCTTGATCTTAAGGGAATGAATTGGTAAAATAAAGTACCTTATGGTGCTCTGAAGGCTATGAACTCCTCATCCTTGGGGGCCACTCAGATCTGGTTATACCCAGAGTACCCATACATGATGTAGAGCTCTTGGAATCTAGATGTAACATCAATTAACATCTTCATCACAGGAAGGGGAAAATATTTCTTCAGACAATGTCATTTGAGATCCCAGAAGTCGATGCAGAACCTGATCTGTCCATTCTTCTTCCTTACTGGCACAATATTAGCCATTTATTTGGGGTATTTAACCTCTTTAATAAACATTTCATTGATGATCTTGACAACTTCTACCTCTATCATGGAACTATGAGAAGGGGGCATCTTTTTGGGAGGTTGCTTGAACCCACGACGTTTTTTGAGAGACTGAGGTGGTGGATGGATACCTAAGGATATAGTCCTGGAATCTTGTCATAACTCTAGGAGAATACATCATAGTGTTGTTTTAGGAAGTCTATGCACTGTTGTTTCTCCTTTAGGGGCATGGCATCACTGATCAAAGTGGGACATGGGTCTTCCTCACTATCGAGGTTCACCTATACCAACTCATTGACTATTGTAGAGACACACTCCTCAAAGGTGGGAGGAGCAACCTCTAAACCCTCTTCTTCACCTGTGAAGGTGGAATCCTCAGTGGGAGGATTTTCTTCTGAGTTGGTAGTTCCGAACGGGAGGCTAGTACTAGCCTGATAAGCAGTGGTCACTACATTGGAGGACTCTTGTGCTGTCACAAACATAAAGAAGAAGTTTGTAGATCTGATCTCATCTGGCATTTGGTACAAGGGGCCACGCTTGATGATGTCGAATAAATAGTGGTGTGTTGGATTGATATGGTTTATTCTATCCCGGTAGAATAAGAACATTGGATTTATCGTCGTTTCCATGGGGAAGACATTCTGATTCCTTATGGGGGTAGGAGGCTCTGGGATCACCGGATCCTGATTTTTATAGGTTCACGAGGTGATCTAACAACATCTCTTAGCCCTAGGAATGTGTTCCCCCTCATACTAGAAACAATGAATCATTCTACCACGTCTGGGGTCATAGCCTCCAATCAGTGGATTGGAAACATGTAGGAATCATCTAGATCTGTCCATGGGTTATTCATAGTCGTGGCATGCTTAACCTCATTAGTTTGAATTTTCTTATCCTTACCCTTGTCGTAGTCAGTATCCAGGTAGAGGGCTTTGCAAGAGGAAAAGGGAGACATATCACCTTGTAGCACACCCTCTCAACAATTAAGGGTGTATTTGAGACACTGGTGATATGATGAGGGAACCACCGCATTCAAGTGAGGCCATGGCCTTCCCATCGAAGCATTGTAGGTGATGTCCTGGGAGACATGCATAAATTTTGTGCTGGAAACTAGACCACCAAAATAGATCATCAAGAAGATCATACCAACTAGTGTATGTTTTTTCCTGTCATAACCTTGGATTCTTAGGTCAGAGGGACTTAGATCGGCTTCAGACAATCCCAGCTTTTTCATTGTCTAGGTCAGAATAAGGTTAATTCCAGATCCCGTGTCGACAAGACAGTGATGATCCTCCACCCAATTGAACAAGAAAGTGATGTATAGTGGATGATTTTCCCCTCTATTGGAGAGCCTTCATCTTCTCTAGAGAGTGAGATGATGGCTTGACATTCAACATTCTTGATTGCCTCAGCAAGGAAGGCTTCTGTGGCTGATACTTCTGTCTCAAATAGGAGGGGGATTCTTAAAGCATTAGTGAGGGACTCATGAGTATCTGACGACAAGAAAAGGGCCTCAAGGATGTAGAGTATTGTTGTAATACTGTAGATATGCTTAAGAGCATCATACTTCCACGCCAGGCTTGAACTTTTTCTTGTAGGGGGTCCCTCATTGACAAGAGGTTTGGTGGGCCCTGTCGACTGGTCTAGTGGATGACTGGTACTAGAAATATCCTGCTTCCCACTAGTTGAGGCCTACAGTGTGGCTACTAGTGGAGGACAAGATGATTGAGACCAGCCTATAGACGGGCATGGCTGGTTACATCAAGCTTGACGTGGATCTGCCTGATCCAGCAACACAAACAGTGATGAAGGTGGGCCTGATTCCATTAGATGATAAGGTTGCTCATGTTGAGCTCTGTACTGAGCCAATTTCCTTGCTTCGGAATCATGTAAATCCTAGCTTGAAGTGCTGATAGAGGCACTCCAACGGCCCATATAGACATGGCTCCGTCGTCGCTGACGACGACTGGGGACGTTGGGAAAATCCACCTTCTGCTTTTCATCGTCAAGAATCATGTAGGGGTTTACCATCTCTATGGTGTTAACTAAGGTGTACCCTTCACCGTTACTCGAAGATTCATCCCCTTATGGATAGATTCTTGGAGGGATTTTCATCTCCAGGTGCATGAAGGCGTTGATATTACGTGATAACGATGGCATCGGTGGGGGAATTTTCATTCCCTTGTGTTTCTGGTGTTTGTTCTTCTGGGAAGAGGCCGACTGAGAGGACGATGCAGAAGTGGTGGATGCAGCTTCTGAAGGATCTACCTAATTCAGGCATTCCTGGATGACACCATGGGCATGGGTGACTATTTTGCGAGCCATCTAGACATCATACATTTGGGAACAATGACTGGAAACCTGATGCCACTCACCCTCGCTATCATTGTTGCTGTCTGGCCTCACGAATATGCATTCCACCTTTGCCAGAGCTGGGACTAAATTGACTATGTTTTTATATACCTAGCCTTGATACCAGTATTTGAACACATAACACTTCATGAGATTGTGCCCTAGGATCTAGTGTTATGGGTAGTAATTAGGGTGATCAGTTAGGTTTTCCTCTTTCGGTCTTTTACACTCAGGAAAATGTAGAATCCCTTGCTCCAAGGCACTGTGGATTTAACTATGGACATATGAATCATTGAATGATAAGGTTTGGTTTCCCCTATCTAGAAATGGGTCACTGGGTTCTTGACCCTGAATAGTGGCTGGAGGACACTATCGAGGAGGTGAAGCATGGTTATCTCTCCTGGGCGATGGCGGTGCATTGCGCGGCGGCACCTACCGATTCTGGGGTGGGTGCTACTAGGGTGGTGGGATCACCTGAGGTAGGGGCCCCTGCGAGGACGTGTAGGAGGCTCCACTAGAAACAACTATATATGTATGGAGGCCCATATTATGTCCACTACAGTAGGCTCGGCCCTGGCGTCCCTTCTCGCGTGGATCATAGGAGGAAAAGTATGTACCTTCTTGGCCTGCGGTACGGCTTCCTCTAAGAACTGATCCTTATTAGAGAAGTCTTGGAATCCCCTGGGATACTTATGGATGATCAGATAGGTGAAAAGATCTATTTACATGATCCCTATTAACATAGTCAAGAATTTTGTATGAGTTAGCGGCATGTCAAGGGAATACGTGAGTCTTTTCCACCGGGCAACAATGTTGGCAACGCACTCATCAAGCCTCTATTTTCACTTGATGAGGTCTGCGATACACGTCTTCTACGTGGTTGAATTGAAATTTTATATGAATTTATTATAGAGGTCCTCCCACTCGATTACTGATCTGATGGGGAGATG
Source organism: Viscum album (assembly GCA_963277665.1). Classification (NCBI taxonomy): domain Eukaryota; kingdom Viridiplantae; phylum Streptophyta; class Magnoliopsida; order Santalales; family Viscaceae; genus Viscum; species Viscum album. The sequence goes on from OY728119.1 coordinate 1,105,082,916, forward strand.
GATGTACTAGGTAAACGCAGGCCCTTCTAATGTTTGTACAAAACATCGGAACTTGGCGGCCACCTACCGCGCCGAAGTTCCCAACATGGGGCCCCACCATTAGGTAAAGTGCGGCAGGTGCTGTGGTGGGTCCCCGGTACCATTGAAGGGGGGAAATGTGAGATTCATGCAACCCGGGGGTACTGGAATATCATCCACCCTTGCTGGATAAGGATTTCCATCAGGCAGGAGTGCCACCTATCACATCTATAATGCCTCATGATTGAGAATAAGTGCGACTATTAGAAAATCTAGGTGGGGGTTTCTTTCATGATGAGGATCCCCGACCACCAGTGTGTTGGAAGTTTCTTCAACATGATAAGGTGGATCAGCAGCTTGTGGGGTGGCTGGTAGAACAACCTGTGGGGCAGCTAGGGGAGCCCAAACTGCATCTCGGGGGTCGTTAGGCCATTTAAGAGGATTTGGTGATACATAATATACCCTCTTGCTGTAAGTTCCAGACTCAACCCTATCAGCGTGGTTAGGATTTTCAGGGTCAACTGGAGACAATTCGCTGAGGGGAAACAATTCCTACCCCTGCTGCCCAGACCTAGGATCACCATCGTCCGGCCATCGCTATGCAACGCGTTCAGCAAGGAGGTATTTAACAAACATTTTCTGTTCGTTGAGTTTCTGATACAACATGGCCTTCTTGAGGACTTCCTCCACCTTTTTCACTGATCCATATGGGTCGGAGGGTTTGATAACTTCATTTTTCTCTTTACCATTTCCTTGATTCCGGCTACGGACTAATGCCTCGGTAGGGACAGGGAGACTTAGTTGGCTCCTCAGTTGGCGAGTAACCCTACACAATGGATACAATAGCTGTAGAATGCTTTTAGGGGGAGGTCACTGTCAATGAGCTCTATATCATTCTCCTCTTCCGATAGTATGGCCCGGATGACCATGGCTCTACACGAGGGGTATGTCCTCAATATCACTTGTCAAGTGTGGCTGCAGGCTGATTGGACTGAAGAGGAGGGAAGCATATTTCCCCCAGCCATAGATCTGTACATGGGGCTAAGCTAATTTGATAATATTGAAGAGTAACATGATCCATTGCACACATCTTTGCTGAAGGTCCTTACAAAGGCTTGGCGACTCTGGTCACTGAACCACAGGGAGTGCAGATAGATCAGTTAGACGGAATTTCTTGCCAATGTCCTTAAAATGCGATTGGATCTTCGAATATGCCAGTTACTAGTGAAGAATGCAGAAATGCATCACCCAAAGGGTTTGACGGAAACACTCAACTTTTTCTGGGGTGAGGGATTCTAGTTCACAGAAGTTCATTTCTCCCATGAGCCAAAACATCTCAAGGATATGGTCCACTGTGAGGATATTCTATAAGAACCTTGGTTCGGATTCCAGGTCTGGCCCTTCATTACCCCACTCGTCAACAGGAGGCGGATGAGGAACTAGTAGCGGTAACAAAGAAGACTGATGGGAAATTAGGTTGGCCATTGGAGAGTGTGGATATTGAGCTAAAAAACCGTCGCAACTCAGTTTGTCCTCTAAAGAGTGTAGTGACATAGCCACCACATCGCGGTAGGATAGACGGATAACCACAGTTCATGGTGCAGAGACTAGGGCTTCTGGCGATGGACCCCACTGCTTCTCATCCATCATTGGTCCAGATATTATCTCTTTGTGATCTCTAGTAGAGGTAGAGACTGATTCTGGTGATGCAGGTGGTGATTTCACAACCATAACCTCTGAGGTTTAAAAATTTTCTTCCCTCGAGATCTACCTGTGGCGGGTGGTGGGAATCTGATGGACCTCGCGTTTTGGGAGTACATGGCTGATGTTCCTTGTTCCTACCCCATCCCTCGACACTAAGGACCTGGGCAAGGGTTCCATAATTGAGTCATTTATGGATTCAAAATCTGAGAAGCGAACTGGTTTGATATCAGTCCGAATCGTCACAATGTTCCATTAATGGTGACGATGACCTGCCCTCCTTCCCTGGGATGGTTCTGCATGGCAAGGTATATTTCTAGCATGAGGAGGACCTTCAGTTGTAATGATGTTGGGGAAGAGAGGGATTCATCCTAAGCAAGTAGGAGTGTGAGGAGCACTGGGACAGATATCAATGGGGATATGGGAAGGACCTCTGTAGGAAGTGCTGGAGCGGGTAGGACCACTGCTGAAGCCCATATAAGCACGGGTGGGACCCCCACGCATGTTTCCCCTGGGGACATCAGTGCGAGGAAGATCCTCGTACTGGTCAATCCGAACATGAGTAGGGCCTCTATGTTGGATGATGGTGAGGTGAGGTTGGCCTTCACCCCTCTGGTTGCTCAGGCAAGGAGGACCTTTGCCGAATACTGCAAGAAAATGGGCAGGTCTCGCACACTAGAGATTGACCGGATGCACAACGTCCCCACACTAGATGTCTGTGGTAGGTGGGATGACTCCATACCCGATGTAATGAGCATAGGAGAGGCTTCTGTACTGGGTGTCACCATCCGGGGAGGTACATCATTGGGACTGATGGTTTCATGAGACGGACCTCCAAGTCGATCCTGGAAGTGGAGAAGACCCACGTTCTCCATGGTGGCGGTACGGGGAGGGCCTCCGAACTGACAACGGCCATTACCTGCACTGGCAGCGGGGGGAGTCGACCCATCCTACCTGTTGGGCTGTTGGGGCGTCCATCCAGGATGAATAAACAAGTTCCATTGCTCATCCTATACAAATAGTTGATGATATACAACTGCGGGACCCATACCATAGTAGTTGTTTATGTTGACGCCACTTGGAAGGTGTCTTCCTCAGCATGTGTTTGACTCTGGCATCGGGACAACCGGACTGGAGTCAATGGTGCAGGCGCATGGATTACCAACTACTCGACTCATGGGACAAGGTGGCGGTGTTGGCGCCAAATAGCGGGAGCCCTCCTTGGGGGCCCCTGAAAAGGGATCTCGACCAGTTCAGCTCGAACATCTCCTACCTCGTCAGCTTAGTGAAGAGAGTCATTGAAGAATTATTGGGAGACGCTCCTAAAACGATTGTAAGTTGGAGTGGGGAGCAGTGGCTCCCGGTGCGGCCCTTGGGGGTGGCGTTGGTGCTGAGGCGGAAACGCCTATAGATCCTAGAAAGTTATATCCTGGTTTGGGATAACCCTCTCCTCCTTGTACCGATGTACAAGGTCATTATTCACTCTTAGCTGAATGAGTTCAGATGAGGATATGGGGTGTGGCCCCCAGCCATTTGTAGGTATGGAGGTTGTCGCTGAAGCGGTGGAGCCGCACTGGACTATCGCATTTCCATTTACCCTTCCCCTCTGTCAGTGGGTGGGCAATGATTGAATTCCTACAACATCTTGGTTTTTTAAAATCAAGGAGATTATCCCATTACAGCTAAAATGAAAGAATCGATGAATAGTTCCCCAACGCCATTCCATCTTCCATCGCTGGTAAGATGGATCCATGCTGGCAACATTGTAGACCAGGATTTCCTATATTCTGACTTCCCCTAATTCTGTTGAGTTCCATGCAAGGCCCATTATTTTCTTGGCGAGACCCGGCGCCAGATAGTTTTATCCGGTGACTTGAAAATCTATTAATTTTTTGAACTCTACTGATCTCTATATGGAGGAGAATAACTTCACTTCGGGTTCACCATTTCTGTTTCTGACGATATGGATGGGGCATGCGCGTCCATCATGTTTGAGGATGGTGGCACTGTTTGGTTCCCCACCTTCTCACATAACAAAGTGGGTGGCATCTGTTCCTTATTCTGGAATGTTTTCTCCTTGATCAAAACAGGATGATGGGATGTCAGTTCTTCCTTATGTGGATTCCTCCTCAAAACTCATCAACTAGTCCGGGTATCCCTTGTAGATTTATGACGTGGTTCGTGAAACTCTTCCCTATGCTATATCTTCATGGATTTTAGTTAATTACATTACTTATATCAGGATATTCCAAGGGGTCCGGTCAGGGAAGAAACCTTCGGTCGGGAGAATAGTCACATTTTACACCACTGGCGTGTTTGGGTTTCTTCCCCTTATTATAGGGCATCTCGAGGGCACAGAAGCCTGAGGCATCCCATGTCGAATGCGGGGAATAATATGTCATAAACATGTATATGAGTTTTTCCTCAACTTCTTATGTTAACCAAGGGTATTCCGTAGGTTTAACGTCTAGCGGAGACAGACTAAACTGATCGGAACACTGACTAGAGCGGATCAGGTGATGTGACCGCTGGACAGGACATCGATGTTGTGGCTAACACATGGTTAGCCACCCTATTGTTGTTAAGGGGAATGGGGAATGAGGTGGAATGATCCCACCAGGATGTGGTGGCCAACGTAAGAACCAAAATGGATGATGGATTGTAATGTGAAGTGTGTGGATAAGGATATGGAATTGACTCAAGGATGATGGTGATGTTGGGCTTGAGTCTCGAAGAGACCTCGTACGTATCCATGTAGCAGTGAATCAGAGCCCTCATAGTTCACCCCTAACAACGGCTTACTATTGAATGGGGTTGGAAATGGATTACTGCGAGATTGTGTCCCGACGAATTATCACTGGATGGGGTCACAATAGAGAACCACTGGATGGGGGTCGAACCTCTGGGAGGCTTCCAACGTACATTATCCAGAAGACAAGGATAAAATCCCAGGTAGTTCGAGAATGGTGAATTATGTTTATTATTGTGAAGGAATAAAAGGGAGAATTCATTTTAATATCTTGTGGGACATAGGTGGTCCGACACGAATGGGGTTCTGACCCAATGGTTGTTCGGAAAGAACCTGATAGAGGCTTTGTACGTACCATGCATTGACAATGATCAATGTCCCAGTAGTTCAGGATGGTTTTTTCAAACCAGTGAAAAGGGGGTTTGAGTGACTGGGTGTTGGGCATGAACCTCAAGTATGCTTCCCACATACCTTGCCTTGGAAAGGATCAAAGACCATGTAGTTCATGTTGGTTTGGGAGAAACAACATGAAGGGGGTTAGAGTGACCAGGTGTTGGGATTGAACCTTAGGGAGGCTTCCTACATTACTCACCTTGGCAAGGATCAAAGACCTCATAGTTCAGGTGAGTTTGGTGAAAAGGTGTAAAGATTGTTGGGACCAATGGATGGTGGGCTCGAACTTTAGGGACCCTTCCTATGTACTTCACCTTGGAAAGGATCAACGACCTCATAGTTCATGTAGGGTTTAGGTGTTCCGACGTGAAGATGGTCGGGACTAATGGGTGATGGGATTGAACCTAAGGGAGGATTCCTACGTACCTCACCTTGTAAAGGATCAAAATCCTCAAAGTTCAAGTTGGGTTTGGTGAACAGACGTGAAGATGGTCGGGGCCAATGGTTGTTGGGCTTGAACCTCAGAGAGGCTTCCGGTGTACCTCGCCTCGGCTAGGATCAAATTCCATGTAGTTTAGGTGGGGTTGGGGTCTTACACTATAGGCTTCCCAGAGAGGATTTCATGGTCGATGTTTACTCTATTCCCACATGAGTCCGAATAAGTGTGAGAAACAAGAGGAAACAAAGACCTGAAGATCAAGTCCTGAAAGGTGCATCTGTGGGAAGTGGACTGGGGATTCATGTCATTGGAAGACCAATGAAGAAATATGAGCTTACACATGGTTGGCATCCTAAAGTGGAAATATGGACATACTCCAGGATGGAGGCCCGAGTGGTGACAATTCCCAGTGAGAGAGGGATTTGGAACCCATGAAGAGAAGAGCAGGGTTGCGGCCTCCTACAAAAAAGTCTAGGGGATTACACCAGGGCAGTATCCCTTTCCCCACAGATGGATGCTGATCCGATAATGAAAATGTAATTCAATGTGAGGAATTATCTCATTCTCATGGAGACTAGTGGGTGTAGAGAATGTCCGAGATGGGGCACCCTATGGGCACGTCACAGGGTGAGGCCACAGTTTAACGTCATGTGTTGAGGATGATGGGGCTTGGTTGTTTAATGTCTTATAGCTCGGACTAGGTGGGTCTTCTCCACACCCATAGGACTTACATAACTGATACCCGCCCTCCCTTGAGGGATGGAAGGCATCAGTAATGCCGTGACTGGGGGTGTCAAAAGGTGATCCCATTGGGGGTCCATGTTAGCGAGTCTATGTGAAGAAACAATAGTTGTTAGAATGAATATGCGAAAAGAATGAGGTGAGCTAACACAATGTGAATCACCGCCCAAGGGACTTTGAAGTTACATCGTGCAAACCTAGATGGGTTCATGAGAAAAGGATTTTCAAGTTGAAGTATTTCATAGGTAGAAGACTTTTAGATCTCTGGTGCTCCATATAGTAGATGGGCTTCATAAAGGGGTATGATTCACGAAGTGAAGTGGCCTAGCCTAGGCATAGGGAAGAGGTGTATATAAGAGGATCTTCGGGAAGATTAAAGGAATTCTCAAAGAAATACCTAATGAAGAAAAGGTTCCTCATGAAGAAAGTTGTTGTGAAGCAATGTGCTTCGAGAAGCATAGTGACACTGCATTTGCATGTGGGTTGCATGTGTATGGAGGGTGTTTCGCAAATCATAAATGCTTCACGATGAACCAAGTCCCCCTTGGGATCCTCTTCCTTCGTTAAGGACCATGGTCTTTAAAAAAGGCATACCTCTTGGAATAGGGGTTGAATTAATGAAAAGGGTGAGGAACTTCTCAATGAAAAAGTACCTTGAGAAGCTCATCGTTCGCAGAGCAAGAAATGCTTTGTGATTTGAGAGCTTAGAAGGTGAACGATCGGATGATCCATAATGTGTGATCGAGGGTATCCCTCTATTTATAGTCAAAACGTACCGTGAAGTAGAGCTCGCTCAGCGTGAAGACAGAGTTTTCTCCACGGCGGGTCGCGAACGTCAAATCAGCTTGTGGAGCATCCCACCTCCTTGCTCTACGATATGCTCGCGAAAGCCATTTTTGTTTGCGGAGCATCCAACCACCTTGCTCAGTGGCAGGGTTTCAAATTTCAAAGCGGTTCATGGGGCATCCCACCTCCTTGCTCCGCGGTGGGATCACGAACATCAATGGGGTTCGCGGGGTTTCATACCTCATTTCTCCCCAGCGATCTCACGAACGTCGAAGGGGTTTGTGGGGAATCCCACCTCCTAGCTCCATGGTGGGCTCGCGAACGTCAAAGGGTTTTACGGGACATCTCACCTCCGTGGTCTACGGTGGGCATAGGACCATGGATCTTCATGAAAGTTCTTTGCAAGGTAGCCCTAAATACATCTCTCTTGTTCTACTTCTTTATAACTTTTGGCGCCAACAATCCCATATTGAATCTTCTCAGAAAAACACCAAAATATTTTCCCAAAGTAAACATTGATAATAAAATTTTAAAAAAAGTGGACTAATTCATTAATGTAAAATTAAAAATTGTATCAAAATTTATGTTTAATACTATGCTTCTATTAAAAGGTGACAAAAAATCTTTTTAGAGAAAAATAAAACCTTTTAATGCTTAAAATTGGATTTGTTCTTATTTTATAACTATAAAACATATTGAATGAATTGAATAAAAAATATTGAATATATAAAATATACATATCATTATTATTTTTCAATAATTTTGATTAACTGAATTTATTGAAATGAAATTCCTTTATTGGAAAAACAGTATTTTTAATAAAAACACATGGGTTATATTCAATTGGATTTTATTTTCATTTATATTTCTTTGGTAATGAATAGATTCATTTTATAAACAAGTGTTAACCAAATTTTAATAATTTAGTAATTATTATTCATTCTCAACATTCTAATGTCTCGTTTGTAACTATCAAAGTAATATTAATTTTATATTTTTATCTGATTAGAGTTGGCATTTCTTATAACATACATTATTGAAGAGACTCGTTATTTTGTGAAATGTAATATAAAAATCATATTTCATGTAAAAGAATATAAAATATATATTTCATGTGACAGAATCTATTAAATATATTAAATTAATTTTAAATAAGATATTTCATAAAATCTCAAGATATTTCACAAGTTCTTTGTGTGTATCCATCTGAGAACTATACTTGTTATAGCTCACTTATGAATTGAGATGGAAATGTTTCTATCATTATATGATGTGAAATTAGATATTTTGTTTGTATATTTCATTACATATTATATTCTATAATATTTACAATTGTGTAGGTAGGTTAAGCCTTAAGGACTATTCCTTAGAGGATCTATCAATATTTTAGTTGATACATAGTTTGGATATCCATCAAATGAGATGTGTGGAACAAGTTTTTTGAAATTACCATTGAATGGGATGTATAAAATGGTTGGATTATTTTTCTTTCATCATAGACAAATTGAAATTATATTTAGAATTTGAGGACCTAAAATAAATATTTTACTTCTATGGTTTTCATTTTTTTATCTACACATTATTTAATGTTTGTGGGCTGAACTAGTATATGTTATTCACATACATTAATGGTCATTGGTGTTTTTTATTGATTCTCATACCCCCACCTAAAATAGGTATTTTGGTTCACTAGTTTGTTTCCTACCCATTATATAGTGAATGGAAATAACCCCATATAGATATTTAATCATCTTTAGAGACAGTATGTGGTAGTTTCAAGATGGACATCAGGATGTATGTAGGGATTATTCAAATTTATATACTGATATAAAAAATATCGATGCATTAACTGTCGATTGGGATGATCCCAAATAATCATAACCCATGTTGATTTTTTTAAACAATACCATGCATTTAAAATCTAGGTTTCCTATTATGGTGAAGAAATATGATATATTTTATTAAAATGATTATACAATAAAATGGATTTTTCCTAGTCCTAATTTAAATAATGAGAGTGTCAACCTTTGACACCTGAGATTCTCAAAAATTCACTACACTATTTACCTATGAAAATGTATTTATAATTTTGATGTAATTATTCAATAATTCCTACCAGGATAAAATATGATAAATTACATAGAGAAGAAACCTAAAAATGAGGGATATATTCCCAAAATTTAAATCCAACTCAACCTATGGAATATTGTTTTTATATTTCCTGTAAATGATAAGTCTCATAAGAGGCGTCTTCCCCTTAATAGAATAGAATTGTTATGTTAATAAAAAGTAAATAAATCCACCTCTACAGAAACATAATATTTTCTAACAATCCCACCACCTATCATTTTACCCATATCACTATAACCATTATTATTTAATATTCAACAATAATTTGGCCAATTCCAGCACACCGTAAGCCATGGTATGAAGGTTGATCCCCGATGAGGCTCATGATGCTTCATGATGGATCAAAGAATATGTGACCTTTTATCCCAAAATTCATCTAAGATATAAAATCAAGGGTATAACTCTAGGATTAATACCAAGAATGGAGATGTCACATCTAATGTTCCTCGAACTAGTCTGATCCCCCAAAATATCCTTACATCATGTCGAAATGATCAAATATGGCATAGAATAATCTGGAATCACATTATCTCCATGCAAGAAGTTTTACAAAAATATATTTAGATTTATTAAATGAAGATCATACTAGAATAAAACACCAATCATATACCACATGAATGCAACCCAATCACCTTCAATAAGGAGACATGAAATTGTTTTGGTTTTAGAGGATAAGAAAAATTACTCACGATGATAACATAATTCTTATCTCTTGAGAATCTATTTAGATACAAAGATCATGATGATATATATATTTCTTTTAGAAAGATTTTACCACACAAAAATGTTGTCACATAAAATCGTAATAGTATAAGAAACCACATCTTTCTTCACATGAATGTTTTTATAGAGGTCCTCTACTTTAAATGAACTATATATATTTGTAACAAAGACACATCATTCATCCTCCTTTTTAAATTAAATATCATATTTAAAATAATATTTTTTATTTCATTGTACATTTGGAATAAACCATCGGAAATCACTAGATCGTCAAACAGGAATATTTTTATATGACATGATTGAATGAAAAGTGGACTGTTTTATTAATTATATCATTAGAAAATAATTCACCACACCTAAAAATTTATTTATTATGTCCATAACTGATCTAAAAGTGACAATTAATTTATCTTCATATATATAAAAACTTACCATGATCCTATAAGGAGAAATCATTATGATATTAATATTTTTTCCATATGACTCGATCCTATTATGATTGACCATCCAATATATCCCAAGAAATATTATCCTAAAAGAATAATAATTATTCCTCCAAATTCTTATTATCCATTTATTTAATGGGTTTTTCCATTCTACACCACATTTCATAATAGAACCTCCATATTTTATGATAACCCCATTAGATATTATAAAAAAAATTCCAATAGGTATGATAACCATTTAGGGATCTTGAATCATCAATATTCAATTCAAAATAATTAGGGAAAGAATATTGTTCACCATGTTAATCCTTCTATAAATTAAAAAAAATAAACTTTTAATTCACTATCTATTTCATGATAATATTCACCCATCTATAAAAATGACAAATCCTAGTTAATCCTAGAGTAATGGAGGGCCCAAAATTTTTATAGGGAGGTTACTTTGCACCATTACTTGCCTGTCCAAAATAAATTTAGCATTAAACCTTATTATGGACTTGGGAAGATAAATAATACTCCTAGACTTGTAATACTCAAACCTGTCCATTTATTGTACTCATCTGTAATATATTTAATAAATTTATTGGATGAAATAAATACATTGGAAAATAAATACATATTATATAAAAAATAAAATACACTATATTGAAACTATACATACTTATAAAATAGAAAACTATCTCTTACCAACGAAATTAATTGAGGTTATTACAAAAATAATCTGGATATATGATGATAATAGAAGGTGATATATGGTAACTTTGATGAAAGGGAATTATATATTTGGACAACTAGAACATCATAACCTTATTAGATATATAAAATTATATTGAATAATTTTATCAAAAGACCATATAATTTAAATCATAAAAACTGTAATACCTCATAGATTTAATGATAAAAGTCTATTAAACCATTCTATAATATGTATCCATGTAATTATTCGCCATTATATTTGAGTAACCCCAATATTGCTAATCCCATCAACCGTCACATTATCTAGAAATATGGATCATTGTTTACTTTTTATCTTAATGTGCCAATGGTTTTCCTCAAAAATATTTTTTTTGGATCATAAGAGAAATATCTACTATAAATGATGAAATTAATGTCTTTAGAAGAAATATTATCGAGAAATTGGGAGAAATATACAAGAAAACATGATCCTTCGCACTTGTAATTTAAACAATGATAGTATAACATGAAATTCTATGATCAGAATACCATAAATAAATAATAAAAATATTTATTAATATTATATATTCTAATATCTTTTAATAATGTTTATAAAACCCCACTAAAATTATTTGGTAAAGGATAACTAATTGTATTCAGATGAACCATAGTCTCATTGATTTCAACTTCCCACAAAACACTATATAATGTTTTATTATAATCATACCTAACTTTCTTAGGAATAACACTAATGAAACCCAACCCTTTGTTTTCCTTTCATTCCTTTAAATTGTTATTAATTTGATTGAGTTTATTACATGATTTTCCTCATAGGGAAAAAAATTATTTATCATCACATTTATTCCAAATGATTTTATTAATTTGGGTGATCCAATTTTTATGATCTTAAATTCACTGATAGTCATTTTGTTTGGTTCACTAATAGATAATTATATCCTTCTATAGATACTGAATCAAGCTATGTAAATGGACCCATACAAGGCCATTAATGTTATTTTTTCTAGATAGGTAATCTATTTATAGATAGCTATCAAACAGAACCCAATTTTACATAATGTAAAAATGAATACATATCATATTATAAGTTCATAACTGTAAAATTATTGGACCATGGTCAAAGAGAAATCTGTATATAAGAGAAACAAAATCATCATGAGAGGTTGGAATTCCTTGATTATTTATGAAATATAAATCCAGGTAACTCCAAATATTTTTATTTCCACTCTTAATAATATACCATATAAATAAATCTTTTATAAAAAAAATATTTTATTGATTTTTTATGGTTTCATAGTTTTTAATGCCATGAAAGTATTTCATCAATAAATTAAATCCCTTCCTATTTTTGAATTATCTATTGATCTATTAGTGTCCCTTCCAAAAAATAAACCAAATCGCTGATATAAAATATTGATGTCCAATTCCAAAAAGATTTCTACTATATTGGGATACATTTCTCAAAATCAAAAGAGATAAAAAATGAAGAATTATAGACACTATCCCTGATAATAATATTCATTTTTGAGGAGTAAACCATTTCAAAAAAGGTGAAAAACTTCGATATAATCCAAACATGAGTATTAACAGGGGTGACCATGTATAATGATACAAACACTAAGAATTTCCATAAATTTATGAATAATATCATCCACATGTTTTTTACATGATAGAATTAAAAGGGAATGAGTTTTTTTAAACACCATTAGTAATATTGTCACATATCTCTTGAGGTCCAATGCCTTGATAATTCCACGACATGATGTAAATTATTAAAAATTGATGGATAAGATAGAGAACCCTGTGATATTGATGATATTAATGAAAAATAATTTGAAAATACATTAATATATAAATTTGGTCTTAGTAACCATGTCTCTTGAAGAATAAGTTTGATACTTTGAACAAATACCAATAGTAACAAGAGATCATGAATCCTATAGATCCTCTCCTCTATCCAAAACCCCTCTGAGGAATTAGATAAAAAATTTATATTTCCACCTATCTCTATTGTATGAGAAGGGACATCCTCATTAATTGTATTAATAATATGATCAACAACAACACACCCATAACACCATCGAATGGATCTAAAGAGATACCCATGTGAATATAAAGCCAACCTATCCCATTACCCATGGTTTTGGAAGAGTTGTTACAATATGGTATCATTAAACATGGAATAAGATATTTTTTCATCTTTTGGGATTCCTTTGGGTTAGGGTATATTTGAGATATGATGTTTGGGCCTCAGGAAAAGTAACTATTCCATTTTCTATCAATCAGTATATTGTTGACCGAGAAGTTTCTATAATGTTTTATTTTGTGTTCTTATAGATCAAAGATTCATTTAATTTAAATATATCATTTGGTGATGTAAAAATTATGGTACACAAATTCAATGGAATTGGTATCCATAAAACTAACAATATTATGCATGTAGGATCACATACAATATACTATGGAATATATTACATATGACCAAAATAATTTAATTCAGGCTTAAATTATGATATATAGATATTTTTAATTATTTCCTACATTATTTTTGGAGTCTAAGTATTATTTTCTTTATTCTGTATATGTAGTTATAAATAACTTATACGTATTGGAGGATCTTCTTGTATCAGGGGTATAGAGTAGGGGGTAATGAAATTTTATTATTGGTAATACCATAGTCTTAACCTTATTGTAAAACCTTAATTGCGATGTTTTTCGTTAATGGAATTATTATTTTAGGAGATGGCTTCCCAAGAGTTTTAAATTTTACATCATGAAATATAAAAATATGGAAATTCTTCGCAACCATTTTCACCTCAACATTAGAAGGGGGATTCAATTGATCCAGTTCACTGGTTTGAACATTTAGGTCAATCTATAGACCAGACCCAATTGGGTAACTTTTTTTTAGTACGTATCTATTTCAAGAGACCCCACATGGGAAGGAATATGATTTTCGATTATTTGTTAGACATATAGATCAATATTATGTAATTTTTACATGTAAATGGGGACCCATGATTCATAAGACAAGACAAGATTCATCAAGAGTATTTTTTACCTATTGGAGGTCCTAGTGGATTGGAAGGTGATGCTTCGGACATTGATGTATCAAGGTGTTGTGAGATTTTTTTGGGATGTTATACATTAGGATGTTATATGTGGGGTTGTGATAGAGGTGAAGTTGAAGTACATATTCTTCTTGGATTTGATCCATATTTCATTGATTATGTACCACACTAAAGTGTTCATTATTCTCTAGTAGGGGACGGTGACAGGGATTTCCAATTCAATATGCATCACCGAGTTCATTTTCAGTTCTACCTTTATTGTGCGTAATGAGGTGCAGAAGAAAAATGGCTTGAGAATAGTCTTAATACAGAGAAGAGATAACATTCTAGGAAATTATATGGCATAGGTTGCAGTGCATCCAAATGTGTCTATGATAGTGAAATTCATCCAAGAAAAAATAATATTAGTTCTTCTCCCTAATACTAGGGGATCAAAATTTTCTTTCTCTACTGATTATATAAATGATTTTTATGGGATACGAAAAGGAAATTAGACGATGTATGTTTTTGAAATATTCAACTATGAGATAAAATAATATTTATTTTGGACTCCCACTAATTATATTTTCTCTACCATGTGTTATAAAATAGTTGAATGGAAAATCTCATAATGAAATTCTTGTTTATCTAAAGTCAGATCAATATTGTAGAAAGATTATTCATCTGAATTGGTTCAATTTTAAGGATTCCTAGATTCACAAAATAATATTACGAATTTTTTTTAGTTTTGGACCATAATAAAGGATGAATAACCATAAGGTATGATGACTTAGGTGATTCATAATTATATAGGGAATCATAGAGATGTTTTTGGAAGTGTTAATTGGGTTGATCAAACATTGGATGATAGTGCAGATTGGAAATCAATTGTTAAAGGTATCATAAATATTTCTATTAAAACATGGTTTCTGTTTTTGATAAAGGTTCATCATATTCATTCATATATAGTCATGTTATTTTAGGGTTATAGTCCCAAGATAAATACTCTTTTAATTTTCTATCCCTTGATACAACCCTTATGAATGAAGGGGGTCATATTTATATAATTCAAAAAACATTTTCTGGTTTTGAGTTCTGATCATATGTGGTAATTAATAACTTTATAGATTAAAGGTTTTAATGTGATCCTTTCTTCGATAGGATGAAAAAAATCTAATAATATTTTTTTATTATAGAAAACTTTCATTTACATCACCTACGAGAGAAAAATTGAGTTGTCATTTGAATGGGAAATTGATGGGGTAATAGTTGGAAAGGATATTAATTAGTGAGAATTAATTTCAGTATAGGTGGCTACAATGATCCTTATAATGAACCAAATCTCTTTTTCTATAGATTTTCTTCTTATGGTCGATAAATACAATGAATTATTTCCATAAGATTTATTAGGGTTCCATCTATATAGGGGAAATAATTTTGAAGTCAAAATAATGGTTAGTTTATATTGTATATTGATTTCACCATTTCATATAACACCAATTGGTTTTAAAGTGGAAAATTTAATAATTTATGTAAATGATGATAAAGGATACATCTGAATGATCGCTTCCCCTTATGTTTCTTAGGTGATGATCACCATTAACGTTGACTAATATCTTTGGACCTGGGTGGAGTATTGGTTTTTGAATTAGACCTCCATGAAATATATGTAAATATTAAAAATAATTTATGATATATTCATTAATTTAGGGGATCCTAGTGATTTTGAAATATTTATATGTTTTTTAGCTTCCTTTAAATTAAATTTCGAGATGATCAAATACCTGAGATAGTTTATTTTGGGAATTTTACACATTTTAAGTATATATAATTATTCCTTATTTACTGAATAATTATTTGGATGTTTTAAATTCCCTAAAAAATAATATATTTCACTCTTAAATGTTATCACTCATCTTTCTATTAAATTATAAATAGTTGATATATTCCATGAATCTAAAAATAACTTGATAGTTTGTTAGTAATTTCATTGAGTACACATTGAAAACATTATCATTATTCCATTTATTAAAAGTATTTATTTTGAAAAATGATCTTCACATTCTATAGAACCTGGTTGCTGAAACAAGAATATTTTTGACAGCCAAATATTTTACAATATATTCCTTTTATAATAAATTTAATTTCTTCAATAGCTTCTGATAGATTCAAAACTAGGTTTAAACAAAACATGATACAATTGTAATTGAAAATGACCATTATAACTGAGATGTTAAATTGTAAGTATTAAATATGTATAAATAAATTTCTATTGTTTAAAAATATTAATTTTTTAGTTTTTATTATATAATAAAATTATAATTATTAGGAATGAGAAGAAATATATTTTTAAAATAATTATTTTTTTCTAAGAGACATTTTAGTCTTTCTTTAACCCTATATTTGAAAATTATGATGTAAAATTTTTATCAAATTTATTTTTTAAAAGTAAAATCATCTCTTAAAACATCATCTCAAAATTATCATATGGTGAATTTTTGGGATTATTTTTAAAAGATTGATTTTTTTTTTGAGGAATTGTTAAAAAACATAGAATTTAAATTGAAATGTTCCATTTTAGAAAAAGAAATTTTAATGAAAAAAAATTTATAATTGGGTTTAAAAATGTTATCCCATTTTTTTCAATGTAATCAAATTCATGTAATTGGAATAATATTCATATTGATTTTTTATTTAAAAACATTTTTTACTTTTGAAAATTTTCTCTTAAAAACTCAATTTGTCGTCACGTCTATGAGGTTAATATTAAGTTAAAATTTTAAAATAATTTTAAGTTAATTATTTGTTATAGAATATATATTTTAAAAAAAATTAATAGGGTGAAGTTAATTTTTTTACCTAAATAAATAATGAAATAGTAAAAATTAATTTCCAGGATAACGAAAAGAATAAATTTATTATAGGGTTAAACTAAGATAAAAATAATAAAATTAAACTACCATCATGTCCAAACCCAATTTTCATAAAATATATAGACCTTATATCTTTTAGGATATATAATGAAATTTTTTAATTGCTTTTCATATGATAAAAACATGCGTACGATTTACAATTTTCAAATCATTAGAAGTGTGACACTCACCTCACTTATAAAAAAACCTCTTATCCTACCATATTCTCCACATAAAACCTATTCATGTCATACTATACGATAATAATAATATTTAAATCCTTTTATCCATATCCTAGAATCATTTCTTTTGGTATTAATCTATACTAGTAGGCCTTGGTGCAATCCGAATTAAGATAACTGATGACGAGGTAATGTTTTTCAAGGACACATTTTATCTTAATTATTTTTACATGTCCTTCAATTAATATTAAAATATATTGATATAATATCCTCAACATAATATACATAATTTTATTTTTTATATTTATCACATAATCTGAAACAATCCCAACATTCTTTGAATGGGATACAAATTCAATATTTGTTGGTACGCCAGACTACTGCCTCACAAATTGATGTCATTTGTTTTTACATTACGACATCTCACAACAACATATAATTATGGATCTAAATTATATATATAATACATATTACATTATTATATATATATATATTAAATATAATTGTTTTCATTCCATCTCTCAAGGGATATGATAACATTGATTATGTATACAGCGGATAACCCCTTGTGAAGCGACATGAATCATCTTTCACAAAAACATTATGTGGATTTTGATAAGGAAAAATATAATTATTATATTATGTATATAGAAATTAAATATGATATTCTTGGAATAATTTTCATTATTTAATAATATTATATCATTTTCATTCTTACCTGTTAAATCACTTAAAAATGATAACAACCTACGTTTTTGTGTCGACTACAACCTTCATGAAGCGACGTGATTCTATTTACATTGACAAAAAACATTGATGATATATATATTAAATATGGTATTTATGATATTTTAAAGGTCAAATATTACTTACCATCACTACAAACTGATAGTTATAAAATATAAATGTTACTCATGCGTGCATATAACCTATCATCTTTATGAATGTAAGGTACATCATTTTTCAAAAAAAAAAGCAATCATGATTGATCATAATAGTATAAATAGTTTATAAATATAATAATTATTGAATTATCATTAATCTAGAGATTTTGAAACTATATAATATAATAAATAATCATTCATGGCAAAAAAATGAATGAGAAAATAAGACCATTAACACCCAAAAAAACAAAAATAATGAAACGTAATATCATGATTTTTTAATACATCAATGTATTTTTTTGTTAAAATTTGAATTATTTCACCCAAAAATATTTGACATGAAACTTATTATGTTGTACAAGTTATTGTACAATTTCATTTTATTTTGAGATTTTTACCCTCCTATATAAACCATCAATTTTATGTTATTATTTTTAATAGGAAATTCTATTTCACTTTATATATATTATTTTGCAGTGGATATTACTATTTCTAAAATTAGAAAGCATTTTTACATCTATATTTTATTTGAAAAATATTTTATTTACTAGTGACAAATTGATATGTTTGTTTCCATTACATAATATGATTTTTTCAAGATGAGGCATATTGATTAATGAATTAAATATATCATTCAATATAAGAGGGATTATTTTGACCTGTACTAACAGGTGGGACCTATAATGTATATATCCCCTCAATGTAATGATTTGTCTCATGAGAATATTAGATGACCAATTGAAATTTATTTATAAATATAGTCTTAAAACATCCATTAAAAGGTCTTAACATTATAGGTATCTTGAAGCTTCATATCAGGAAGTATAACAATTATGCACTATAATAAATGAAAATTATATTATTCTTGTTATCATTATCATTATCATAGTTATATAATCTCTCAATTCGTTTATTTTTCATTTTATATATTCAGTGTAATGTGTTCAGTTAATTACCATTCTATATTGATATGACTTATATATTAATATAGTCTAGTTATATTAAATTTAATTTTTGTTTAGTTATTTTCCATACCATATAGATTATTATTTATTGATCAGTCATATATTACACTAGGTGTAACCATGATAAAGAATTTTAAATCACCCTTATTCTTTTTCATTTCCACATGTTATGAAGATAACTACTTTAAAATATTTTTCTGGGTTTCTGATCGTTTCCTTTTGTTATGTACACTATATTATTTTCAATTGGAAATTTAAAATGTGAATTATGTGTGTATCTAGTTCTTGAAATCAAATAAATTGACCATTCTATCAAGATGTAAACATTTTTATATACACTAGTGTAGTAATGTAAGTATTCAGATCTGGGCTACTGGGGTTGGGGTCATTAATATTTATATCAGAAAGGATTATAAGAATCATTGGGAACTATATAAAAGGAAAACATGTCTTAAGGAACATTACAATATTATATAATTTAAGGATAGTATATAAGAAAAATACAAATTTTTGTTAATGAATATATTATTCTACTTTTCCTATAAATATATCATTGTATTAATAGTACAAATAAACATACTTATAGGTTCCTAGGGGTAATGACTCCAAAATTGTGCATTTTCCTGACCTGATCATCCCCTGGATGTTTTTTTATTCATTTTTATTCAAACAAAGGAACCATATCTTCATTTCAATTTTCATTTCATGATATAAATATTTTTAAAAAATTTATTATTAAAATAATTCCATTTGAGGAGATTTATATCCTCTCTAAGGAGATATTAATCAATAGTATTTATTTATAAAAAAAATAAGGTGGTAAAGGAAATAAAATTCTGAGAATGAATTTATATTAAGGAGACAGTTTTTGTCAAATATTTCACTAAGGAGTAGAAAATTGAAATAAAGATATGGTTCCTTAGCATGAATACAAAGGAATAATAAATTTTCAAGGAGTATGAGTCAACCTTTAAAAAGACTTATGTTATATATTGCATACATAAGTAGAGTATAATATTGAAAATTTATTCCAAGAGGTTAATCCTTGTCCTTAAAGGTCATTGGTGTCGAAATTTTTATCAAATGATGCCATATTATTATGTTCTATCAAAATAAGGAAGAATTTTTATAACTATTGTATGTTTTAGAGAAATTAGTGGAAAAATAGGTCATCAAAAGAGCATGAAAAATAATTCATCAATAAATAAATTTAAAACATTGTGATTTCCATCCTGTAAATACAATTCAAATAATCACCCTTGGGAAATTGTTCAAGGGGTTGTGAATTTATTATTGGAATTAATATAAGGATCACAAGGATCATGATTTAAGGGGGACAAATAAATCAATTATTTCATGTTCTTTTTTTGTAATAAGAATGAGAACCAAGAAAGAGAATATTCCAAGAATAAAGTGAATAGACCACATAAAAAGATAATGGGAGAAGGCTATGATTATGTGATCATTACAGCTAAGGTGGAAGTATACATTGATTTGGTTGTTCTTACATTAATCTTATATTAAAATATAGCTAATAATTTATATGATTATTGACATTAATATTTTTTATATCTGCCATGTTTTTCAGGAAAATTTATATATTTACCTTTTAATTTAATAGTGTGTTTTTCAGTTAAACGCTTTGGGAAGATTCACCGAAACAAGGATATGTTGGAGATTTTATGTTATGATTCATAACAGGACTTATTTGGTGGCCTTATTATCATACCTGTGGTCGATTTACATATAATTGTAGGTATGGAATAGATTGAAATATCATATTAAACAAAAATTTCTAGAAGAATGAAATTAAAATTAATTAGAAATGCAAATAATTACATTTCTATATAGTAGATATTTCAACATCTGATTCATATACAGATCCACATCATTTTTCTCTAATAAATAGGATTTATGGGGAACAATAGGATTCAAATTCATGGGATGGAGAATGTATTAATCAAATTAAGGATTTAAATATTTTATAATAATGTATTGATATATTTTCGGAAGAATTACCTAGAAATACCCTTTATAACAAATATGTGTTTTATATTGATATAATCCCTAATTTCATACTAATATCAATGACTCCATGTTCAATGACCACAACTGAATTAGTGTAGTTGAAAAATAATTTGAAATTTTGGGTGATATGGGAGTTATTATACATAGTCTTTCACAATAGGGAGCCCATGCTCTCTCCATTTAGAAATATTAAGGATTTATGTGACTGTGTATTGATTATAAGTAAATAAATGCAAGTACAATATATAATAAGTATCATATACCTCATATTGATGACTTACTCAATCAACTACATGAAGCACTGTATTTTTTAAATATTAAATATTATTATTGGTATCATCATCAATGAGTAAAAATGTAACACATCATAAAGATATATTTTCTCATGTGGTGTGGATGTTATGATTTTACAGTAATTCTATTATGAAGGACTAATTAACCCTATGTTTATTTTGATCTATTGCACCAAGTAATCCTGGAATATCCTGATGATTATTTGGTGGTATTCATTTATGATATTATGGGGTATTATAAAATATATTGTGAATATGATAAAAAAATGTATATCATTCTTGAGACTGAAATAAGAAAAGTTTTATTTTGAAAATTTATTAAGTTTAAAATATAGCTCCATGATGACTCTTTCCTTTTATATATTGTTTATTGGGATGGAATCTCAATTAATCTTAAAAAAAGATGAAGGCCACTAAAGAATAGTCAATACTAATAAACATAACCAAGGTATAAAATTTCATTGGTTTGAAAGGTTACTATCAATTAATAATTTATAATATTTCCTAACTATCCAACCGATTAACCAAGAATACATGTAATGGGGTTTTGTCTGTTTGAAAAAACGATTATGACTAATTTTTTGATGAATAAAATGTTTAGTTAGGGAATTTTTCATTATTCAATCAACCATCAGGAAGAGAAGGGATCTTGATATTTAGTGATAAATCAAATTTGGTGTATGGTTGTTTCATAGTGAAAAATGATATTGTTATTGATTATGATTTAATGTAATCAAATACTCATGAACCAAACTATCCAAAATATGATATTCACATAGAATATGAATTTTTTTCTTAGATGATTTTAATATTTTATCTCCATCATGAAATATTGGAGATATAAAGGGATCATAAAATCCTAAAAATATTATTTAATAGAATTATATTAGTATTACCTAGAGTAAATGTCATAAACAATTGAATAATTATGATTTATCAGTACAATAGTACCTATGGAATGTCAACAATGTAGATAATTCATTGGGTAGAAAATATAATGCAATTATAATCCAAATGAAGATTGGGAGGGAAATCATGTTCATTGACCAAGTAACACTATATATTTTATTTACTAAGGATAGGGAGAAATAAATAATTTATCAAATGATTAAAAACCTATATTTATTAGAAAATATAAAATCATTGCACTCTGATAATGAGAATACATTGAAAAAAATTATTTTTTGTGAATGATGGGAAATTTAAAGAGTATATTTGGGAAGGTGATGTTTTTATATTTTAAATGAGATTATGTGTATCATCTATACCAAATATAAAAATTTAATTATTTAATGACGTCATTTATTAAATATCTCTATACACCATAGTATCAAAAATATATATTGGCATTTTTTGGAACAATTTTTTGGAATAAAATAAAGTGGGAAAAATCTAATTGTATTCCAACATGATTGGTTTGGAAACAAATAAATTCTATGAGATCAATTAATATATGATTCCTGCATCCTAATCATATTCTAGTTTGTAACTGTTAAGATATTACTATATACATTATTACAGGGCTATTAACAACCCTAGAAAAAATGATACAGTGTGAGTTATCATTGATCACCTAAAAAAATTTAAATATTTCTATTCTATAATAGAATATTTACCAGCTCATAGCTTCTCAATTCTATATATTATTGAATTTAAAGACGTAATGAAACTCCAATTTCAATATTTTAAGATCATGATCCCCATTTTATATGAAAATTATTGAAGAGTATTTAGAAATATCATTATACTAAGACTTATTTCAAAATAGCCTAAAATCCTCAAAATGGTTTATAGTATGAAAGGAATATTCATACAATTAAATACGTATTTAAATCATTATAACTTTTGTTAAAAGTTATTAGGGGTTTTCATTAATCTTTGGGTAGAGTTTTGTTATAATAATTGTTTCCATTCATGTATTCAAATCAAACCATATGAAGCATTGTAAAGAATAATATGCCTTTTTCAAACTTATTGTGATGATATTAATTAATAGAAACTTGTACAAAAAGAACATAATGAAAAGAAAAAGAAAATTTTAATTTTAATTTAATCTCACATTAAATAATCTCAAAGTAGGGAAATGAGATCTATAGATAATCAAATGAATGATTTGGAATTTCTTGTGTGATATCATGTTTTATTGAAATTTCATCCATGGAAGGGTGTTATAAACTTGGGTAAGAATGGAAAGTTGATTCAAAGGTACATATTACCGTTTAAAATTATACTATGTATTTTAGTTGTTTCTTATCATTTGAAAATGCTAAAAAATCTCTCCAAAGTGAACAATGTGTTCAATATTTCTATGTTAAAGAAGTACATTCCCGACTAAACACTTGTTCTCACCTATGATGAAATAAAACTAGAACTATATATATATTAATAGATGAAACCATCGTGATTCATGATATTATAGAGTAATTTTATATTAATTTGAAGACTTTTAAGGTAATGTTACATTGCAGAAATCACAAAATGGGGTAGGAAATGTGGGAGTTAGAGGATATTTTGAATAAGAAGTGGACTCCTCAATTTGGATCTTAATATCCATGAAATTCCTAGTATTAAATCTATATAAGAGTGAAAATTTTAACACCCTAAGACATTATAACATATTTTTTTAGAATAAATTTTATTTCCCTGATAGCTTCTAATACACTCAGCAACACATTAAAACAAAACCCGATACTCTATTTCATAGACAGGACTATTCTAATATAGCCACTAAATTATAAAGAATTAATATGAATAAATAAATATATATACATTAAATACATATATTACTTATCTATTTATTTTAAATTCAGTGAAGAATCATTAGGTAAAATGATATGGTTTCTGAAAAACTGTATTTTTTTAAAGATGAATTTTCATTATTTACACACATAATTTAAAATTAATTCAAACTTATTATAGAAAATTTAATTTTTAAAATGAAACTGACTTTGGAAATCAACATATCACAAATAACTTTCTATTAATATTTTGTATTTTTCTAAAACCATTCATTTTCTGATAAATATTGAAAAAATTATGAATTTTAATTAAACAAATCACTTTCATTTGATTAATTTATAAAGTTAAATTATATATTTAATTGGGTTTAATGTAATAGTAATTATGTTTTAAATATATTTATCTGATATAGTTTATTATAATATTTTTCTTGTTGTATTTTTATTTTAAATCATTGAAAACAGTTGTATATTTTTTCATTAAAGACTTTCTTTCTTGTTATGTCCACAATATTGGTATTCAATTAATGTTTTCCACTTTTTTTGATTTAATTTGAAAATATATATTAATTATTTTAAATCCTAATAAAAAATTAAATTATTTTAATGTAAAATTAGTTTTTATAATTAATTAATTGTGAAAATAGTAAAAATTTATTTCCATGGTAAAGGTAATAATGAATTTATCGTGGGATTAATCTAAGTCTATATTGTTAAAAATGACTAAAAAACTTTTCAAAAAAATAATTTTTAGAAATATTTAGACCTAATATATTCTAGTTTCAATAATGGATGGTTTTGGGGGATTTTTTCATGATAAAAATGTGGATAGCAATGAAACATTTTAGATAATTATGGGTGTGACACTCACCTCAATTATAAAATACCACCCATTGTCATATATTATTCACACCATAAAACCTCATTAGATCAGCCAATACATTTCAAAAAAATCTTTAAATACTTTCCCCTTATTCTTATTGTCCTCTATTATTTCATACATCCATCCTAGTAAGGTTTTTGTGTAAACATAAGGAGGATAACTGAAGAATATGTAATCTTCTTCAATGAGCATCTTTATTTTATTTATTTCAGAACCACATTCAATATGTTTTAAAAAAAATATAACATAAAATATCCCAATACTAATATTATATTATATTATGTCCAAAATGTACAACCATAGGCACTTCCCTCAAATGAGTTTTGAAATCATCATTTGTGTTTTTAATGGACAATAGTCCTGGGAACTTATGTCGTTCACTTGTCCATTAAAACCTATCACGGTTAGATATCATGATTGAGATAAAGTATACATATGATATTTATAAATAAATTGCACTTAAAGTGTTATAATATCATACAAATATATTTTTAGGTTTCCAATTCATAGTTGATATTATAACATCACTCGTGTGTATGATGGGATACCAACCTCAAAAGTGATGTGATTCTCCTTTTAGAAAGTCTTTACATAGAAGGTGATAAGTATAATGATAAAGTTTATATTTGAAATAAATTAACAAATTGTGATATTAATAAAATATTTTTCATTATGTAATTATATTACATAATTTTGTTTCATTTCTTTCCAATCACATAATGAGGATAACATTAATTTTGTTTGTGGGGACTAACGACGTCACAAAACCATGTGAATCGCTTTTCATTGCCAGAACACATATTCAGTATATATAATACTATAATATAGTATTTATGATATTATGATAGTTATGGAATGGTAAAATATTAACTACACCATTTTCATATCGTTCAAAGAAAAGTTCAAAAAATTACCCATGCATATGTACAAAATATGGTCTCCAAGAATCATATTATTTCAGACAATGAATGAATGAGAAAGAAGTAAATTAACACACACAAAAATTAATTTAATGAAATATAATTAAATAACATGAGATAAAATTTAAAAAAAAGATCATACATGATATTATAAATTTGAATATTGTTCTAGTATAAAATATTGACATGTTTAAAAATAATATACATGATATCAATGAACATCCAACCAGAAGAATGTGTAGGTTAAGATATTTCATCACAATTACCCTCCATTGAAGCATATATTACTTTAATTTAACTAATTTCATTTACAAGGTGTATATTCATCCCCATTGACATGTAATATAATGTTTCATTCATGAATAATGGTATTATATGTTTCAATTAGAATGTTTTCTTCCAATGGAATTTGGAATCAAAAATACCAAGTGGTAAAAGTTATTGTACTATATCACTTTCTTTTGTGATTCATAAGATTCACATTGGAAAATAACATTATTGTCAACATTTTTAAATATAAATTACATTTTTATAGATATCCAAATTCTTGTATGATGCATATTGTTATTTTCTAAACCATATAGCATATTTAAATATGGTTTTATACTTTGAATATTATTTGATTAATTAGGGAAATATTTATAAGTCAATATCATTTACTCAATATAGATACATTATGAAAAAATATATTGACTTTTGAATTAAAATGATCATTATATATATGATAGATTATAAGTGCATGCAGTGATGGGTCGTCTTAGATGTTTTATATACACTAGATTCATTTACAATTATAATTAGAAAAATCATTTGCCAAATTTAAGGTGTTTCTACCTATAGTTCAAAACCACCCTGTGAAAGGTATATAAGGTATAGTTATCATGATTCCTTTAAAAATTAGAACCAATAATAAATAATTGAAATCATTTAGAAATTAGTTATTCTTATAATATATGATATTTTCATAATAATATTATCTTTGGATGAATTTCATTCATTTTATTTATTAAATGGAATGTGTTCAATTAATTACCTTTCTATATTGATAATCTGTTTTATATTCTTATTGGAATTTTATTAAAATGGAATGTGTATTTTGTTATTTACCAATAAATATTTATTATTATTTATTTACTCATGATATCTTTAGATGTATGTAAACAATAATGAGAATTTGATATCACTGTTACTTTTTTCCTTTTTCTAGGTAGGGGAGATAACCCCTTTGAATGAGTTTCAAAGTATTCTAACCATTTTATTTTGTTATGTAATGTGTATTATTTTCTATTACCAATATTAAATGTGTAAAATGTGTATATTTGGTTCTCTAAAACTACTAAAACGGTTGGACATTCTGGATTTGAACCATTATATCTAATCTAATGAAATAATTTAATGCAACCTCTTCATGATACTATGCTCGGGGTTGTTACAATGATATTTGAGTTTGAGAAGGTGAAAATAGTAACGTCTTAATAATTTCCTCAAAAACATGATCAATATTAATATTTTTAATGATTCCTAGGTATTAAATGGGGATCATTCAGCATTTTTCTCTCCTAAAAGAGAATAATATATTGTTTACCATTAAGGGAGTATGGTTTGAAAGGATTGAAAATTTTGTAGAATGAATTAATAGCTAATTAAGGATATAATATTGGCACCAAATTTGATTTTTCTAATCCGTAAATTTGGTATGTAGTGTATTTTGACGTCAGTGTTTTTTGTTTGTTGATGTTCAGATGTAGTGTGATATAGTAGTTTCCTAAGGGCTATGTAATTTATAACAACATTATTTCAACTACCCTATTTAAAACATATATTGGGTAGTTTTGGTATATAGGTTTATATGAATAAGACACTACGTCTTTGGAAAGATATTTATTATATACAATAACCATGGGAGTTTTGTGGTTTAAATTACCCTAGTTTAACCAAAATCTAAATTAGATTGGATTAGTAGGATACATGATGTATTTAAACATTAGTATTATGTATGATCCCAAGAAAAATAATTTAATTATAGAATCATTTAATAGGATGATGCATGATTGTTTTGAATTTATTTCAGAAAAATGATGTTTGGTAGGATTATGGTTTATTCTTCTATGAGATAAGAACTAATAACAACCTCTTAGTATTTATAGTGGGTAGTCCTCCCTAGTTCAACCAAAATGTATTTCAATGTAAATTTTTATTATAATGTCATAAAATGGCAAGAAACATTGAAATGTTTGTCTCAAATTATCTTTATCATCCTTGAATAATATCCTTGCATTATATATAGTTATGGTTTCTTCAACCCTTTTTAGTACCTATGTGGATATGTTATGTGTTAACTATGAACATTAAGGTTGTAACACCCCGAGATTTTATGAAAAATATTCTTTTAATTTCATTAATGTCTTGTGTTGTATGCTACACCAAGATTACCTTGCGTTATACGCAACACCGTATTAGCTTGCAGTATACGCAACACTATTCTTGGATCGTGTTACACACAATTTTGATAATAGTTATTGTACACAACATTGAGTATATATATATATATTCAACGTATAAATTAAATATGGTTGGATTATGTTATACGAAACAACGAAGGATTCTTGTACAACATGCAACCCTGACTTGGCTTGCATTACACGCAATCGCGACCTTCCTCGATAGCGTGTGTTGTACGCAATACCGGGTTTTACTAAACAACGATATATTATTATAAATCTATTATGAAAAAGCTGTTATGAATAGTATTAACTAAATTGTTAATCTTATAACATTATTATTCATCTTACAAATTTTCTAAAAGATGGTATAAGAACAAAATAAATTTTTCGGGTAAAATAAGTATTTTTCAAAAAATGCAGTTTTGTCGCCTTTTGATGGCTCACCCACTTTAAATATTGTTTTTGACATGTTTATAAGTTCAATTTTACAAAAACAAATTTTTCTTTGGAATCATAAAATAAAAATTAACTTTGGATAAATTTTTCATATTATTCAGGTAACTTTCATATTTTGATGAATAGTAAAAACACGCTATATTTTAATTAAAAACAATTTTTTTCATCGCAATAATTTATATTGTTAAATTATCATATTGAATGGTTTTAAAATATAAATAGAAAATATTTTTACCATTTAATATAATTTATTTCATTATCATTGATTCTACTTTGAATTCGTAGGATAAATCAATTCAATCTTTTGCGATGTTTTAAAAGAAAAACTCATTTTCTTTGGACAACGAGATTAATTTTAATTTAATTTCTGCATCTTCTGTGTATTGAATTTGAAAAAATGGATTCCATATTTGGAATCAGTGGGTCCAAATTATGTTAATAGGCTACTTTTTATTTTTGGGAATTATGAATAGTAACTACGGTAAATTTTATTTATCATAGTTAAAGGTAAATCGGGTAATTAAGGGTAAATATAATATTATAAAATTACTCTAAAACATGTAAAAATCCTATTTTATGACTAAAGGTCGACCCATATCACCTAAGGGTCAGATTAGATTCATTTAATGGACTTTTTTCCATGAAAATAAGTTAATTATTATTAAAACCAAAGAATGTGACAACATGTCACCTTCTTAAATCTTATAAGTATAATAATTTTAATTTAGTGATACACTTCATGAAACTTCAAACCTGAATAGTCCCCAGAAAGATAATACAATTATCTAAATATTAGGAATTTATTTAGAATTTTTAGGGATTATATAATTATCATTTATTATGACAAAAAGATGATGCAGAAATTGTCTTATTAATGAAATATTGACATAATTGATGTTATAAATACCCAAATAAATGTAATTTAAGACTTTTTATGAATTTAAATAATTTTATATGTTAATATGACATGTTATTATTGATTTAATTAACTTCTTTATAACTAATCAATCTGTTATGAGTTTTACAAAAAACAATTAATAAATAGTGTCAAAATTGACATAAAATAGTTTTTAAACAAATATTATATTATTAATTGTTATTTTATTCCTAAAAATATAAGGATCTACCAAATTACTTAGATAAGGATATATATTAATAATAAACATCTTGGGGATCTTTTGGCTTGATATAGTATTTTTATTAACCTTATAGTTTATGAAAACAATAAAACACAGTAAAAGGAAAATTATCTAACTTAAAGTTAAATATAAATGATAAGGTTAAAATAGGAACCTAAACTTGTCTAAATTCTATTGGATGAGATTATTTCGTCCCATCCCCACCTTATCTTCAAAATAATTCAATTTTGAGCTATTTAAAACCGAATTTGGCTTTATAATAAAATAATATTTTTAGTTATTCCAAAGGTGCCCCTCTCCTCCCTTATAAAAGGGCACCCCCTCCCTCTCTTCCTCACAACACTTTGAGCCTTCAAGCTCGGCCAACCCCGGACAAATTCTATTCTCCACTTCCCTAGAAACATCCTAGTGTTTCTTGTCTTCCTCAAAGACCAATTTTAGTCCCCTAAGAGGAGGTCTCAAAGAGGCGCTTCAATGAAGAGGAGGTTCAGACACTTACGAAGCAAATCGGACCTAAGGTAAGGGAAATATAAAAATCTCATTTTTATCTGAGATTGTTTATACTTTGGTATTTACTGGGGTGTATTTTATCATCCACATCCATGTTTCCTCAATATGTAATATAATTTCCAACCACCTACAATTTTTTAAATCCAATTTTACCTTTCGGTGAGTTTTTAGTAAAGGATATGAAAGGAATCTTTTGTCCTTTTTTGTACGAGGTACTTTTTGACTTTTCCGAAAAAAGTATGAAGAATGATTTTTTTAACTTATACGACATGAATGAATTTTCAAAACATTATTTCCAAGAATCTTCCTCTAAAAGTTTTCAATTTTATTTTTAATCAACTTCTTTTAGTTTAAAATTGTATGACATGTTAAAAAAGGGAAATGTTTTTTTGAAGTTGAAAGGATATTTTCCTCAAGAATGGAGTTCAAGTGTTTTATCAAAATTATTTTTTATATAAGATAATAAAGGGTTCTGTTTCTATCCCTATTATTACATTGATTTGATTATGTTGTGATGGAATTATATTTATGAATTCCTTTATCTTATATGAATTGTTTTATGATGTCATGATGTTTAAGAATCCCATTTTTATTACAAGGGTTATGCAATGATGTATGATTTAAGATTTTGTGGCACACATAAGAATGGTATCATTATAAGATGGGTGGGACATATATCTATCTCCAATGCATTGAGTAAAGATTTTATATCTCATGAGATAGACATGGCTGGAACGGTAGGTTATACCGGTTCAGTGAAACAGGACGGAAACGAGGAGTAAACTCTGTTCATAAAGGGACTTTGTCCACTAAGATAGTCTTGTCAATGAGTCTTGACTAATAAGAAATGATTCTCTATGATTATGTGTGTATGCCACAATGTCTCATGTTTTAAGTTATGATTATTGGGATTACATTTCACTACTATGATTTATCTCATGTTATGAAATTATGATCTCTTTTGCAGGTTAAGATTTCCAAAAGATATGTTCTTATGAATATGATGTGATTGATATTTCTTTTTTTTACCCTTACTGAGCATTTGAGCTCACCCTTTTATGTTTTTTCCCCAGGACATAAATAAAGTATTTAGGTTTTAAAAAAAAGATCTTTATAGGAGATGTTGAAGATCTATCACCACGTTTAGAAGATAATATTCCGAGTTTCCAAAGACACTAAACTATTACGGTCCTTGTGTGTGCCTTTTTGTTATGTACTAAGTATTCCGAAAAAGTAATGTAATGTCAATGTACGTCAAGCTTCGGGTCTCTACAGTTGGTATCAGAGGAAAATTTTAGTCATCCTTTGGAAACCAAGATGCGAAAACGTTAGTAATATCCCTAGAGATATTTCGAAGGTATGTCTAGGGATGTCCCTAAGGATAATTATACGTATAGGATATAGTCCTAGAACTATGGTAACAATATTAGATTAAACCAAAGATGTTATATATTGATTTTACTCCCCCTTTATTATGATTTTTTCCTCTCACACTATTCTTTTTGGGTTTTAGAAAATGGCTGGAAACAAGATGATTCACGATAATGGAGGATATGATGGACAATGGAATGATATTCTTCATGAGAAACCAAATGAAATGGGATTTGGAAGTCCAAACATCATTATTATGCCGAATCAAAAATCTCATAATATGATCAATAAAGTAAAATTTATTATGTTTCCTGACTCTGCTAATAAGAGAAAGATGGAGTTTCATGATGATCATAGAGGAAAGAATGTTCAATTTACCCTATGTAAATCATGTGGGAAGAGGCATCAAGGAGAATGTTTCAAAGGAACTGGAAGATGATTTGGGTGTGGAAAAGAAGGACACAATGCCAGTAAGTGCAAAGGAAAAGGTTCAGTTAACACCAGGGATGAGTATAACGGTATTGCTACGACATCAACAATGGTTAAATGTTTTAAATGTGGAATGTACGGGCATTATGCAAACCAATTCCCTAAGGGAAATTCTCATGAAGAGAATCAGTACGGTAATATGGGTAGTATTTATGTTGATGATGATGAAGAGAGTACAAATGATATGTGAGATGAAAGAATTGTTGAATCTTGGTCAATGGTTTAAGAATGTAGTGGAATGATTACATTTTTATAATGTGTAATGTTGAAAAGTAATCTCATGGTACTATGGAATAAAGAGACATCTAATTATTGTTACACTGTTGTCTTCGCTTGAGTTTTGAAAGTGTATGATTAATAGTAACAGTATCCATGAAAGGTTATTTAGATATTTTTGGAATATAGATGATATGCGCATAATGAAGGGATAAGGAGAAAATTAAATGTTTGACAGTATTCATGAGCTCATGACTTATTTAAGGATAAGTTTATATCATGGTTTGAGTATATAAAATTTTTCGATTTTGGTATGTGGAAAGAGTTAACTTTTGACTACATTCATGTTTTCACTAAGGTTCAATGGGTATTCATTCTTCAAGAGAATATATGATTAAGGTATTCACATGTTTGTACATTGACCAACAAGATATATCTTATGATATATGGGGGATAAATGATGGCATTCATGTGATCATTTTCTTTATACTATGAGCTTGGACCGAAGTATTTTAGATAAGCCTAAATATTGGAATGGATTATGTTGTACATAAGTTAGTATTGTCTAAGGATAAAACTTTTCTGATATTGTTTATGGGATGTTATAGTAATATATGTTTAGAAAAAGGACAACCTACAGGATGGGCGACAGCCCATCGCGTAGGACAAGGCTATGGGAATCGAACCCACAACCGAAGTGCGACTGGCCTTTATCGCCTACCACTGGCCTACAAGAAGTCCCTGTTTAGTATAAACTGGTTTTATTTTATTAAGCGGTATGATATATGAAGTAAAAGTTCATTTTTGGAACCATATACGATTAATCTAACCATATGATGGACTTATAACTTTTGATAACCTTTTGTTTGAAAGAGATGGAATGACCCATCATTCTATCAAATGATCTTCTAAAACATCACGAATAACAAATTCAACTTCATTTCTTTAAGGGATGAAGTGGAAATTGTTCAATTCACGAACAACAGTGAGATTGTACCAAAATCATGCAAGTATTTCTTTTAATTCAACAACATTAGGGAAATGATCTTAATAACCAAATATTTTTTCCTAGTTCCCTTATATCTGATAAATCAGATGGTACCTTAGATCGTCACAAATTTATGGCTTTGTGATTGCTGGATTTTCCATAACCATGTTCTCTACCACTCTCCATCAGAACATGATGGTTAGATTTCTCTTCCATATCCATATTTTCACCTATGTGGAAAACCAGTGATAAGTTTATTTGGGTAACTGTTACATTTCATACTTTTGTTTTTAAATATTGGTTTTTTATTCCTTTTTACGATGTGGGTTTCTATTAAAGAAACTTTCGAATACTAAACCATTTATAACCCTGACGAATTTCGAGGGTGAAATTTATTTTAAGGGGGGTAGAATGTTACACACCGAGATTTTATGAAAAATATTTTTTTAATTTAATTAATGTCTTGTGTTGTATGCTACACCAATATTACCTTGCTCTATACACAACACCGTATTAGCTTGCAGTATATGCCACACTATTCTTGGATCGTGTTACACACAATTTTGATAATAGTTATTCTACGCAACATTGAGTATATGTATATATATTCAATGTATAAATGAAATATGGTTGGATTATGTTATATGAAACAATGAAGGATTCATTCACAACATGCAACCCTGACTTGGCATGCATTACACACAATCGCGACCTTCCTCGATAGCGTGTGTTGTACGCAATACCGGGTATTACTAAACAACGATATATTATTATAATATTATTATGAACTAGCTGTTATGAATAGTATTAACTAAATTTTGAATCTTATAACATAATTATTCATCTTACCCATTTCCAAAAACATGGTATAAGAACAAAATAAATTTTTCAGGTAAAATAAGTATTTTTCAAAAAATGCAGTTTTGCCGCCTTTTGATGGTGCACCCACTTTAAATCTAGTTTTTGACATTTTTATAAGTTCAATTTGACAAAATAAAATTCTTCTTTTGAATCATAAAATAAAAATTTACTTTGGATAAATTTTTCATATTATTCTAGTAACTTTCATATTTTGATGAATAGTAAAAACATGCTATATTTTAATTAAAAACAATTTTTTTCATCGCAATAATTTATATGGTTAAATTATAATATTGAATGGTTTTAAAGTAAAAATATAAAATATTTTTACCATTTAATATAATGTAACTGATTAGCATTGATTCTACCTTGAATTCGTACGACAAATCAATTCAATCTTTTGTGATGTTTTAAAGAAAAAGTCATTTTCTTTCGACAACGGGATTAATTTTAATTTAATTTCTGCAACTTCTGTGTATTGAATTTGAAAAAATGGATTCAATATTTGAAATCATTGGGTCCAAATTATGTTAATAGGCTACTTTTTTTTGGGAATTATGAATAGTAACTACAGTAAATTTTATTTACCATAGTTAAAGGTAAATTGGGTAATTATGGGTAAATATAATATTATAAAATTACCCTAACACTTGGAAAAATCCTATTGGATGACTAAAAGTCGACCCATATCACCTAAGGGTCGGATTAGATTCATTTAATGTACTTTTTCCATGAAAATAAGTTAATTATTATTAAAACCAAAGAATGTGACAACATGTCACTTTCTTATATCTTACAAGTATAATAATTTTAATTTAGTGATACACTTAATGAAACTTCAAACATGAATAGTCTCCAGAAAGATAATACAATTATCTAAATCATAGTAATTTATTTATAATTTTTAGGGATTAAATAATTATCATTTATTATGACACAAAGATGATGAAGAAATTGTCTTATTAATGAAATATTGACATAATTGATGTTATAAATTCCCAAATAAATGTAATTTAAGACTTTTTATGAATTTTACTAATTTTATATGTTAATATGACATGTTATTATTGATATAATTAACGTTTTTCTAACTAATCAATCTTTTATGAGTTTCACAAAAATGAATTACTAAATAGTGTCAAAATTGACATAAAATAGTTTTTAAAACAAATATTATATTATTAATTGTTATTTTATTCCTAAAAATATAAGGATCTACAAAATGACATATATAAGGTTATATATATTAATAATAAACAACTTGGGGTTAGTTTGGCTTGATATAGTATGTTTATTAACCTTAAAGTGTAAGAAAACAAGAAGACACGGTAAAAGTAAAATTATCTAACTTAAAGTTAAATATAAATGATAAGGTTAAAATAGGAATCTAAACTTGTGTAAATTCTATTGTATGAGATTATTTCAACCCATCCCCACATTAGCTTCGAAACAAATCAATTTTGAGCTATTTAAAACCGAATTGGATTTATAATAAAATAATATTTTTAGTTATTCCAAAGGTGCCCCTCTCATCCCTTATAAAAGGGCACCCCCTCTCTCTCTTCCTCACAACACTTTGAGCCTTCAAGCTCGGCCAACCCCTGCCAAATTCTCTTCTCCAATTCCCTAGAAACATCCTAGAGTTTCTGGTCTTCCTCAAAGACCTATTTTAGTTCCCTAAGAGGAGGTATCAAAGAGGCGCTTCAAAGAAGAGGGGGTTCAGACACTTACGAAGCAAATCGGACCTAAGGTAATGGAAATATCACAATCTCATTTTTATCCGAGATTGTTTATACTTTGGTATTTACTGGGGTTTATTTTATCATCCACAGCCATGTTTCCTCAATATATAATATTATTTTCATCCACCTACAATTGTTTAAATCCAATTTTACCCTTCGGTGAGTTTTTAGTAAAGGATATGAAAGGAATCTTTTGTCATTTTTCTTACGAGGTACTTTTTGAATTTTCCGAAAAAAGTACGAAGAATGTTTTCTTTAAATTATATGGCATGAATGGATTTTTAAAACATTATTTCCAAGAAGCTTCCTTTACAATATTTCAAGATTATTTTTAATCAACATATTTTAGTTTAAAATTGTATGACATGTTAAAAAAAGGAAATGTTTTTTTTGAAGTTGAAAGGATATTTTCCTCAAGAATGGAGTTCAAGTGTTTTATCAAAATTATTTTCCATCTAAGATAATAAAGGGTTCTGTTTCTATCCCTATTATTACATTGATTTGATTATGTTGTGATGGAAATATATTTATGAATTCCGTTATCTTATATGAATTTTTTTATGATGTCATGATGTTTAAGAATCCCATTTTTATTACATGGGTTATGCAATGATGTATGATTTAAGATTTTGTGGCACACATAATAATGGTATCATTATGAGATTGGTGGGACCTATATCTCCCTCCAATGCATTGGGTAAATATTTTATATCTCATTAGATAGACATGGATGTAACAGTAGGTTATACCGGTTCAGTGAAACAAGACTGAAACGAGGAGTGAACTCGGTTCAGAAAGGGACTTTGTCCACTAAGATAGTCTTGGAAATGATTCTTGAATAATAAGAATTGATTCTCTATGATTATTTGTGTATGCCACAAAGTTTCATGTTTTAAGTTATGATTATTGGGATTACATTTCACTACTATGATTTATCTCATGTTATGAAATTATGATCTCTTTTGCAGGTTAAGATTTCCAAAAGATATGTTCTTATGAATATGAAGTGATTGATATTTCTTTTTTTTACCCTTACTGAGCATTTGAGCTCACCCTTTTATGTTTTTTTCCCAAGGACATGAAGAATGGATTTAGGTTTTTTTTTTAAAAGAAGATCTTTATGGGAGATGTTGAAGATCTTTCACCACATTTAGAAGAATATATTCCGAGTTTCCAAAGACACTAAACTATTACGGTCCTTGTGTGTGCGTTTTTGTTATGTACTAAGTATTCCGAAAATGTAATGTAATGTCAATGTATGTCAATCTTTGGGTCTCTACAAAGGTAGGATTCCCCAATAACCAAAGTTATTGATATACAATTTGGGTTTTTATGGATCTTTAATAAAATTTAAAACATTTTACTCTAATATGGGTGATGAAATTAGTAGATTGTCATGGAAAAATATATGTTCATGACATAGTATGGATACATTACCATCTTCTAAAAATTATATTATATATAGATGTTGGAATCACAACACACATTTTGTTGGGATTGCGAAGGTGATGGGTAATCAGTTCAATCCAGTTATTTTATATCCCAATTATGATATAAGGGATGATAAAATAACCCAAACATGGGGGATATAATTCATGTTCATATTATATATTTTATAGGATCTTGGGAAGATTACAGTGATGACTCAACGTTTTAAGAATTTATAGACCATTTTTTCTATTTGAATTCATTTTTTTGTATTTATGAATGTTTCCTACAAACTGTGGATGTTTGTGGGAGAAATAAGAGCCTATTCAGAGCCTATATATTTGGATATTATACAAACTAAATGAACCACATGGTTAGTGCTACCCATTAAACAAAACCATGTGCAGTACAAAGTGCCCAATAGGGGTGGCATGGGTTATTTGAATCACTCTGATCCAGGGTACAAGACTATGTGAAATGTCATATACATAAGACAATTTTATTTTGGATTCGTTTCACATGGTTGGTCAATCTATGCACTGGGGCCATGAGAGGGGGTTCTGGGAGAGTGATGGAAAGATTGTTGGTGCACAATTTGGACAACCATGGCGCCCAATTGTATGACCTAGTTTCTAGAGGTGAAATTAAAAAAAATCCCTTCAAATGTTTCTAAACCTATTTCTCCCCTTTTCCATCTTGAGCAAACAACTTCTATTTTCCCCATGTGGATCTCCCCCAAACATAACATATGATTCAATATTTCTAGTAAATATGGTCTCTAATTTAACTATCATAAGAATAATTAGAGGCCTCACAGAATGATATCAAGTTCTATTTATACAAATAAAGGTTTATATTCCCATCTATTTCAAAAAAAAATCAATACCTCATTTATTCTATTTTAGGGAATTTTTATTTATTATTGTACTTATACATTTTTTTGACACATTTACCACACTGAATGTGTAGTCATATACAGACCTAAGATAATTGGTATTGAAATTTTCTATCAATATTTGGAATTTTTATAGTATTTTCAATGTTCTAAATTATTTAATTTTCTAATCATTCACGTATGTTCTTCATTAAATATATAATTAATTGCTCCATTATGTGATACACCTGTAAATTCATAATAAATATTTACTGGTTTTCATATATCATTAAAACCAAGCACTAGGGAGTGCTAATAGAATTTCCCTCCAGTACATAAATGTATAATTTTCCAAAGAACCTTCTATGTGTTCATATTGACATTGAAATTGAATATCCTTTATTTTTTTAATGGAATAGCTTATTAAATGGAATGGAAGTGGGTGGAAAGGCATGAACACATGTTATATATGTATATAAATATGAATTATGTGAAATGTGTAATCTTGGATAATTATGATAATTGATTATAAATGATTTAGAGGTAAACCATACAAGATATTATTAATACAATTTCATGAATATTAGATATTAATCAGCATTTTAGGGTTCAATTAAAGATGTTGTTTCATTCTCTCTAATGATGGGTTATGGGATGTTTCCTCCGAAAATTATAATTTTATTTGGTTGAGGGGCATAAAATTCCACATTTCTCTAAATATTTTATTGGGTATGATGACTCGCCCAACCAAATTTAGTTTAGGGAAATATGTCTAGAATTAAAATGAGATTCAGGGCTTGTACCCTTATTGGATCTATTAGCTTGTGAGACTTTTTGTGGACTCCTAAGTTATCACCCTTCTCCATAAATCAGCCAGTATCCATTTATATTATACTAGATGTCCAAATAAACAGAGTGTATAAACATGTATTTATATATATGTGAGTGTGATTTATATATATATGTAATATTAATAAGACATAATCATACCTTTTATAAAGAAAGTAGAGTCTGTAAAATGTCCTTCTACAACCAGATTGGGCCATTGTTTATTTTCATGCATTGTTATTATTATTTTTACTTGTAAACTGCAATTCTATGTAAATATAGTAGATAATATATATACATTTTGTGGTTTCCTAGTAAGTTTATCTACCACCCTAATAAGACCTCCTTTTCTAACAGATAAGACACTATGATTTAATGTGAAATGTCCTAGGCCGAGATTCCACTAAAAGGTTCCCAAATCATAGTGGGCCATGTGAACTCAAGAACATTCCCATAAATTCTAGAGACTACTAACTAGAAGCCAGATAATATGTTCTTATGTGGGGATATTATTCCCTAATCACTAGAGTGTATCACAATAGATATAAAATAACTATTAATTGCCTAAAGTAGTAAATTGATCAGAAAGATGATAAATAACCAAGAGAAAAAAAAATATAAATCATACTAAAAGTAACCTCATACATTGACGATGATAATACATATCCCATGTCTAATAAGGTATCCAAAAATGTATATATGGTAGTTTTACAATACATGGGAGAAAATAACCAAAAAGATGAAAATAATCCCATAATGAAACATAAGCCTTGCCTTGGTCCCATTCTCCCCTAATCTTAAGAACAAATCAATAACATATAGTACATCACTTTACATAATCCATACTAGAAATCAAGTATCCTTTTGGGTACTCGTTAGGGG
Organism: Viscum album; assembly: GCA_963277665.1. NCBI lineage: Eukaryota > Viridiplantae > Streptophyta > Magnoliopsida > Santalales > Viscaceae > Viscum > Viscum album. The sequence continues at coordinate 1,105,122,818 of OY728119.1, forward strand.
CTTGAAAAGGGGGGGAGATATAATCCCATAAGGTAAACACCCAAAGGTAATGTTTCATCTAGTTAGTGAATATTTATATAATAATAGTGTGAAGGTAGAAATAAAACATTTAAATGAAGTACTAAAAGTATTCAACCCGTAAGGACTAGTTTTCTATGGACACCCTTCATCTTATACTTACATGGGCCTAGCTGTAATATATCTAAATTTAAATTAATCATGTCACATTTATAAACAAGTACATTTAATTAAACAGTATCATTTAATACATTGTTCTTGAGACCTCACACATAACCCATAATCTCCCATGAGGATAAGTGATCCAAATATATATGAATATGCCATGTATATTGTGTATGGAATAGACCAAGACCAATATTTTTCATTGTATTGATAAATGAATCATTAAAATAATTTCATTAAATAACCATTTATGAATAATAGCATCTCCTTGGGATTCCAAATTTGGAATGCTGGTATCACTCCATGTGTAATCATAAACCAACTATGCTACAAGCTCATCCTGGTAATTCATTGTTGGACAAAATCAATTTCTCTAGGTGTGGTATAACATCCCTACCATTCGAGTCCATACATGGTGGTCTACTAAGGGATTCCACATGCCACTCATGGCATATATGAACAAATGAACATTTTATTTCGTCCTTGGAAACAATAAGAGGTCTAATTTTCACTCAGACATGTAATAGTAAAAACACATTAGTCAATCCACTTAAAACTATATAAATTGTTTAAGTTTTTCTATAGAGTAGGCTAGACAAAATCCAAAGGATTCCATATATGGAATTCTTATATGAACCCATGTGCAACCAAAGTCATATAACTATCAATCAATTTCATTAATTACTTTATGTTGATCACCTTATTAATTTCATTTCAAATTCATCTAAAAATTGTTACTCAATACACAACTTAGATTATAAGGATTTATAATTAAATTAATCATGTAGATATTTCAATGTAAAAGGGTATCTCAATATTTAACAAGAAATTAAATTACGAATGATAAGGACATGGATTTCATTACCCCATCAAAGCCAATCTCATTTACAAATCATATTACAATTTAAATTACAATAAATATTATAATTCAATTTAATTATAATTCACATCCCTTAGAAAATAAGTATTAATCACATTTTAAGTGATAACCCATTTCTAACCCATGATGGTCCACTTATTTTCAAGACACACCCAAGGTGTGGTAACATTTAAAGGATCAAAATAATGAATCAACTATAAATAGGATCCCTTAATTTTGTAGGTCACACCAATATATTCAAATCATGGATTAAATTCCATTTCATGGGAATTTACTTTGATAATTGGGTGGTTATAAAAATAGCATATATATAAACACTTTATCTTTAAAGTAAAATCATGATACCACCTACTGTAGGTTTTTAGGGGATGGCTCATCCTGTATCAGCTCTGGATTTGACACAGATCATGGAAAAATGAAGAACATATAATGAACCAATAAAATAGTGAATATTGGATTGCACCTAAATAGAATAGTTGATACCAAACCAAAAAAAACATAAATGGAAGTGATATTATACAGAGACAGATCCAATGATATGAACACATTTCAATTATGGGCATAGATAGAGAATACCCATCAATTCTGAGAATAATTGTCAAAGAGGGATCCCAAAAGGTGTGCTTGTTGTCCATAAAATAAATAAAAAATTAGGTTTTCAATTAAATAAATAAAATAGTAAAAAATATTAATTTCACATGAATTTAGTAGTTTCATAGTTTTTTTGTATGGTTATCCCAACCATACAACAATTGTGTTCCCTTTATGGTGGGAAAGGGGAACGTCGCACTGTTCTCTTGCATAGTTTGACTAACCATGTGAAATCCATTTCACATTCCACTATCAAAATTAAATAGAGTTAAACATTGTTCTACACCAAATATCTAATGCTTTAACTATCCAAAAAGCATATAGGATGCATAATTACAACCTCATAAAATTTTATCTAACCATTTGGTCTTCCTGAAATAGTTTATGTTGAACATTTACCACGCCTAATTTACCCCAAATGTGGGTTTCTTGGCTCTAAACAAGACCCAGACACATTTTATACCTCCATGACCTCAAAGATCGTTCTAACTAGACCATATTTAAGCATTTAAATTGAAAATTTACATAATGTAAATGGTTTTGTACATCAAGAATGAAACGTGTTCTTAAAAACATCCACCCACAAAGAAATTCATCCATGAGTTTACCTTCCCAGGGTGGTGAATTTTATTCATGATAAAACTATGCTCACTATTCTCATATATTGACCTCCCTATCCAAGGTCTTGTAATATACATGGCTGTGGTACCAAAGTAGTCATACAAGAGGTATTGAACATCCTTAAAAACCATTATGTAATCATCAAATATATATATATAATGCTAACCAAAAGAATTATCTTACTCTAAATAATCCACCTCTAGATGAAAAGAATGAGATGGTCTTATTGATAATGGGACAACATAGATACATAGAAGTCATCATGCAGGGTATGATACCTTTGATGTACCTATAAATAAAAGGGTACCATCATGAATCTCTCGAGAAACATGAATGGACTGACATATTGTTGTGAGTTTTTAACTTCTCTCATGATCCTGATGTGTCCTATACTTGGTGAGACATGATCAAAATGGATTCTAGACCTCAAACTCTAGAGGTAATCTAATATTATCATCATACGATTTCTTTTTAGACTGTGTAGTATCAATCTACATCCAAATCAAAATAACCTAAATTATGGTTTCTAGAATGTGATGATGTCCAATAAGCTACCACTCCTACTTCAATCCAATACATGGGTGAGAAGCATGTCTTACCATACAAATACTTATAAGGATCCAAATAAATAGTATCGTAAAATCTTTTATTGTAGGTGAAACCAATCAAATGAGATGAATGGATCTTGATTCTATGCTCGGATGGAGAAGGTCCTTCAATTACAAGAATAGCCTTCAAGGTGAGCTCCTAAAATGTTTATTTTTTATATGAATGAGAATATAGAAATTATGTTTTGAAATAACTATTTAATGATGGAAAAATATAATTTTCCATTAAATCATGGATCACATAGTTTGGCTGCATGGTTTTCCAAACCGTGTGCCAACTGTGCACCCTTTTCTATAAGAAAGGGGAACTTCACATGGTTTTCTCACATATTTTGACGAACCTACTGCAAAATGTGTCTAAATATAGTATAAAAATACATACCTTCGTGTATGGTCAATCACCTCAAATCGTACATTTTAACTAAACATGCATTCTTTAGGATTCCATTTTCTATCCACTCAAGGATTATCTAGCTATGTATCCAGCCCAACATGGTTTCTAAAAATAATGGGATTAGACTATTACACCCCAAAACTCAGGTTTCAGGCTCCAAACCAGACTAGTTCACTTATGATACCTCCATGACCTCAAATGGAATTATCACTAGGATATTTTCAAGTATTTAAATTGAAAATTGATTGAAATTAAATGATCCCACACCTCTTGAAAAAACCACGTTCTTACATGATGTGAAGAAAAGGGGAATAATCTTGTCATTGATTCTTTGTTTGTTTTAGCTATATCATGTAGCATGGTAGTAGAGGACCGGGAGACATCTTGTGAGGCTATAGGTGTTTCTTTTTGAACATTTTTATTTTTTATATCATTTTAGATATGCATACTCTGTGAATCACCAATTTCCCAATTTTTGTATATTAGTATTACATAACATCATTTTATTATGAATAAAACACTAGATTATTATTATTATTTATGTTTCATGGTTGATAAATTTTTCATTGTCTATTACAGTATTTATTTCCACTGTGATGTTGGTTATCTCATTTTCTTTTATCACATCCAAATATTTAGTATCAATTTTGTTCCACAATGATATGAGGGTATATTCTCAACACAATACCACTTAATACCCTTGATAATAATCGATAGCCTCTAGAATAGGGGTGGTGTGCTTCAGTCCCTATAACCCACTAGGTCAAAGAACCACTTTAGTAGATCCTAGTTTGAGATATTATATTGTTGTATCATTAAATTTTTAGTTTCCTTTTTTTTTGTTTTATGTATGTTAAATAAGATAAAAAGAAGAAATGAAATTTTTAAATGAACATGTATCTAAGAGTAGCTAAGCCATGTACAAGGGAATACTAAATTCCCAGGGATGTGTGGTTGTTGTTCTATTTTTAACCTGTTACAGATTATAAGATATCATCTTTGTGTGAAATGCATGTTTTGTGACATTATTTATATTTTTGTTATTTTTTTGTAATTCATTTTTCTTTTCTAGTTAAGGAAATTAATTAGCATCTCATTCATCTTCATATAAACATAATAACTAAAATTCCATGAATATTTCTACTACATGTCTACTTTATAGTTGAATTTTTCCTATTTAATATATTTTTGTGCATTAATTTTATATATAGAAAAGGGATAACATTTTATATAGGAGGAAATGTTTATGTTAATTAATTTTCCTATATCATTTTAAAAGTGTTATCCAACATGGAATGTTGATGAAAGTTTATTTTTACAATTATGACATGTTATGGGTTCTTGAACTACTAGTTCCATGGATAGAAAAAATATTAGTTGACTAAGATAGTTTAATGAGAGAGATGATTTATGGATAATGAACCTATATAAATCCAAAATAATGATTCATGTAATCTAATCGTTATTTATGACCTATTAAATCTTGGTATATGATATAAATGTCATATTTTAGTTTACTAATATACCAATTGGTATTCATAATTATGGTCTTAGAAAATTGTAAATGGTGACACATTTTAGAGGAATATTGTATATATATAAGAGATTATGAACTCAAATAAAATTAGAACTTTTAGATGAAATTTGTTTTGATAAATAAGTAATCCAATTGAAATTTAAAGGGTGTTTTACTTAATAACATTCTATGGAATCTCCATATTCCATTTCCTTATTATATTATAGAAAGACCTAAATATTTCTTTAGCTATAGGTGAATGGTGGGTGTCTCTTATGTTCTTACTGTATATGATGGTTTTCCTTTATCATATAGACATGGATATTGGTGAAGACATATAGGATCAATCCTTTTCATAGAATGGAAACATATCTATCCTTTTATATAGCTAAAATATTTCAAATGTTGAATTATTTTATAATGTTTTAATTTAGGATTTTAGAATAATTACACCAAAACAAAATCAAGTGATACATGAAGAAGGTAGTGATAGACATGTAATAGAGGTGGTAGGCCCTGATCTACTAGTGATACCTCTCATCATTTCACAAATGTCACCACTCTATTCCAGCTATGGGTATTGATGCCCTATTTTAAGAGGGTTTTATACTTATGATTCCATATACCCAAGGATTTTATTAACTAAACTCGACTATAAAAAATTTAACATGAGTGTTTTAGTAGAAGAATCCTCACACCTTTTCAAGGGATGGAAAAACTCATGATGCAGAGGAATGGATTGAGGCCTTGATATTTGTATTTGATCATATGGTGATGCCTCCATAGATAATTTTCAAACTCACAACCTATATATTATTTGGATCTTCCATGTGATAGTGGGATGTCATTACCAAGTTATATCAACATCGAGTCATGATATTGATTGATTTTCATATTGTATTTTCTTATTACTAATTCCAAAATAACTAAGGGATGATTGGGATAGAGACTTCATGATTCTATAGTAGGGATCCATGTCTATCATGGATTATTCAAGAATTTTTATAGATAGTCCCTAGTTTTCACCAACTTTATCTATAGATGAGTTTATTTCTAATAGGATGTTTTAGTATGGGATGGTCTACACCTTCCAATTATTGGTTATTGTCTTCCAATTGACCACAATTTTTGAGCTAGTCCAAGACACCCTCATTAATGAGTAGAATTTTAGGGAATCGAATGGTGTGAGGTATGGTTGTTCACCACCTAGACCTAGAATTCATAATTATGGTGGAACGAATTAGTGTTTTAAGGTTTCTTATAGATGTATTTTTTTATTAAGAAACAGATAGATAAATATTAATTATATATCATTAGTGTGGGAAACTAGGACACACAAACCCCCAATGTATAAAAAATCTGGGTGAATGAAATTATTATGGAATGATGTGGAATATTTTGATCTCATGTCGAACTATTAAATTAGTTCCATGTGAGATGGGATCTACACCAATCCCAAGTGTTGAAGCGAGTATAGTAGTATCTCTCCACGATGGTATTTGGAATATCAAAAGACATATAGGCCAAGGTGGTGGTCTGCGTTGTGATAATTAAACTCTAGAAATTCAATGCCAGTAGATCAGGCCTAATCAAGGAATTCAAGTTGTGATTTAGGGCCATGATACTGGCTTATTAAATGAAGTGAAACTTATTCTATAGGAGTAGAGAATCAGACCTTCTATAATATAAGGATCTATTCTAGTAGCTTCTAAAATAGTGTCTACATTCTTTAACAAAACTGAATCATAGTCTTTTACCTATGAAAAAATTATGAAGAGTCTTGTCCTTGAGATAGAGTATTTATGTGTCTTGATGACACTCGATTCCCTAAGGGGTATCTGATGAGAGAGTGTTCACTGATGTAATGATTGTACCATTGAGATATGTAGTTATTTATTTTTTTGGATTATTTTCTTACTCAATAAGATATATTTTTTTAATTCTTAGGATGGTCTAATCGGTTCCATATCAATACCACATTGCTTTATTTCATATAAGTGTGAAATTTAATTCACCTGAGGGAGATATACATGTCCATAATGAATAATGGGATGTCCATACTTGTTTATATGGACCTGAAAAATAAGGGTGGGTAGATTAACATCCTTGATTACTAGAATATTCTTGTATGGTGAGGGTGTATAACCTTCTATATTCTCTCATGTGGTGGTTATTTTTAGGGAAATCTTCTCTAATGACTTTTCTGAGATACCTCATGTTAGAGGGGTAGAATTAATCCTTGATCTAGTGGTAAGAGTAGCACAATTGTCCATTCCTCTTTATTGGATGGATGTTGTAGAGCTTTTGAAGATCATAAAATAGTTTAATGACCTAGATTATAAGTAGTTTATATTCCCCATAACATCTCCTTGGGGTTGAATAGTCCATTTAATGAATGTAGATAGTACTCTCAAGAACTATTTAGATTACCAAAAGTTGAATCAACTCATTGTAAAGAACCAATATCATCAAAATTAAATTTAAAACCTATTTGATCAGCTTTAAGGATCCCAGGTTTTCTCAAATCATTATTTGAGGTCAGGCTGTCATAATTAGCAAGTCTAGGTATCACACATACCTCACACAACTTTCTTAAATAAGTATGGTCTTTAATATTATCTGGTAATGTCTTTCAGACTCTGGAAAATGCAATAGTAATCATTATATCTATGATTAATTGTGTTTTCCATGCATATATGGATACAATTTTGGTAATGTATCTAGATTAAATCTTAGTTTGTTCTAAACTCTCAACATGACCATGCCCAATATCTTTTCATCTTTCTCCCAAAAAGGACACCATCATTTTTCATTTATCAGCAAATTCCACATATAGATCAACAAAATCCCCTTCCTTGGTCAAATCATATGAAAGTATAGAGTGACAATATAATCACTTAAAGTGAGATTAGTATTTTCCTAGAAGAATATGAAGAACATCATTGGTATCTAAATTGTCGTATGGATAACTAGTTATTATAGAAAATTCATCCCGTATTTGTGGCACCTAGCTTCACCAATTAAGGTCTTAGTGTAGAAGATTCTGAAATTAAAATAGTAAGAATATTGGAAAAGAAAATTTTATAACTTGAGATGTAGTTTGACTTAAGTATCAATTCTGATTCTACAAGATCCAGAAATTGTCTATATAGTTTATTGTGATGCATCTGGAATCGGGATGGTACCAGTTCCAATGTAGCATGAGTGAGTCATGAAGTATTGGTTATGTCAGTTAACACATCATCAGGGGATAATCATGATGAAAAACATAAATCTATATGTTGTTGTTAATTATTTATATTGTTTGAGGAATTTTTTACTTAGGGAATATTATTTAGTATTTATAGACCAAGAAATCCTCATGTATATCTTTACTCAGTGTGATCTGAATCTCAGTCAAAGAATATGGGTTCAATAATTTTAGTCACTAGATTTAGATATTTCAAATATCCCTCTAAAAGTAAATGTAGAAGATGATTCTTTCACCATCAAGACGTATACACATGATGATAATGATGTGAGTTGTGAGGGACAACTCATGGATATTTTTTCATATATTGATGTCGATGTTCAAGAGGATAATTGGAGGACTCCCCTCATGAAATAATAAGTGACCAATACCCTTCTTGAATCAATGTGAATTAGAAAACCCTCATATCCTGAGGTTACACTCATGAGGGAGAGTATCTCATAAGATAAATCATCTATTGGATATATTGTGGTTGTGGATGAGACCATATGCTATAATGGGCGTGTTTGTAACCGAGAAAAAATCGAGAGGTTCTGATGTGGGAATTTTATGTATATACATGGATGATAAATCAGAGCTTCACTATAGTGTATTAAGACATATGTCAGTAGTATTACTGACCTATTATAAAATGGTAAATATCCTTCATTATCACCCAATATTTCACATATCAGCAGGTGAATTCATAAAATTATTTAAGTAAAATACCTCTACAACCATTATCTGTTCATGGGTTGAAATTTCATGATTTCCTTTTGGAAGTAATTAAAGGATTACCTACATCACTTCCTAGAAATGTAAAAAAAAATTATTTATTGACATTTTGATGAAGATTAACCACTACTTTCCTGTTAAATAGACGTTCTTGATATACAAGCTTGAGATGATGTATTTAGATTGTGTCATACATCTTCATAATGGACCATGTTCTATCATATTTAGCATGAATGTTCTCTCCATTTCTAAATTATAGAAGGGGTTCTCGAATTCCATGATTACATCAGTTCTTTAGAGTATATCTTATCACCCACATATTGATGGACTGACAAAGAGTATGATTCTAGTCTTATAGTATAATCCATATGCATGTTTCCTTGACTTTGGGGCTTCATTGGAAAGACACATGCCCCTATTTGAGTTCCCAAATAATTAAATCCTTTTGGAAACCATCAAGATGACTCCTTATGGGGACTTAAATTTTAGGACTTTTATATCACCTTTTTACTAGATAGAGGTATGTGGGGAATGTTTGTAGGGACCACATAATGTATTGTATTCATTAGTGTGATTCATGTTTATTAGAAAGAACATGTTGACAACATAGCATGAAAAACAACTTTATGCTAACTAATGTTGATTACCTCAAGAGTTTGAGGTCAGGGATTGGGTTTTTCTTGTGAGTTTTATCCAGGATGGGACATCGATGTGTTTAGAGGTAGGGTATGATTCTCTAAAGATTCAATAGACCCATTGAGGTTTTTGAAAAAATAACACTAATGTATTACCAAATATCACTCCCTAAGAGATACCCATATATGTATATTTTCTCTCACAGATATCTACTCAGAAAATATTATCAAAGACCAACACATGTTTTAGAGCATGATGAGGTAGAGTTATATATATGGATACTTTTTCTAAGTTGTACTAAGTTTATATCATGGATCAGAGTAGGAAGACAATATGTGGTAGCTCAATTACTTTAATAGGGGTGATATAGAATCATATCTAAGTACATGAAGTGACTTGGGATATAGAAGATAATGTGCAATCCTAGTCATTGAAGGTTTTCTCAGATGATCTCACATTACTAGAGAAATCCAACTCAGGGATAATTTTCTATAAGGAGGTAATGTTTTAATGATTTGGATATTTAGGAAGGTAAATAACATTATTTTTTCATTTTCATTTCACTATTTTATATATGAAAATGTGAAAAATGTCCTAAGGAAGGATTTGGGAGAATCTAGAGCCTGTTTGTAGCTTGGTTATATATAAATTGGAAAACCAAAGTGGGATGCACAATTATCACGTGGAAAGGGATAACTATGAGACACAACCATTCTAGTCACTCTGTTCACAATAGGGGCTTCTTGGTTTTTTCCAACCATGTGAGCTATGGTGCATGATTGTGGAAATTTTTTTAAAAACACAATAATGTATTTTTACATGAGACACATATAGTTAGTCAATCCATGTTCATAGATCCTGAGATGGTGGCTTGTTTAATGTGGAGGAATCATGGTAGGTACATGGCTTGGAAAAATTTTCTTATAAACTGTTGACCCCATTTTTAGAGTATAAATTAAAAAATTCCCACTAAAATATTTTTAAATCAATTCCTCCACTATTCCTTCCACCTATAACTAACATACTTGATTTTCTCCTCATGTGAGACTTTATCAAGCTTATCCTAGGCTTCCTAGATAATTCACTATCTAAAAACTGATTTCATCAATCTTTGGAGCATTAGATCCCCCTTTGTATGCTCTTAAATCCCCTTTCATTATACTATATTTATCTTCATATCTTATATGCTATTTTAGAATGATCCCAGTTATAAATATTCAGAACATTTGGATTTTTTCATTTTATTATGTTTTTCATTAAATTGAAGGATTTCACGGGACGAGTGGTCATCCACATACATAAGGTAGATGGTTTTGAAAGTTTCTCGTTGTTTTCATGTTTTTGATAGTATTTATAAGGTTCCCAAATCTGTAAAAAAAATCTTGTCTTGAATATGTGTATTTTCCATTATAATAAATTTTTTCATGATTTGATATACATATAGAACTAGAATAAATTTTTATACAGTTCTTACCTCTTGTAAACAACATTATTCGGTGTGTTGAAAGAAGTCCCCTCCATTATGTAAATGTTTAATTTGAAAAATATCATTCTATGTATTTTTATTGTCATTAAGAATGAAATAAATTTCCAGTTAAATTTAATAGAATAATTCAATGTAATAAAAGAAGGTGGAAATTCTATTCCTCAAGTTATATATTTATAAATTGGAATCATATAAATTTTTCTCCGTTAGTAAATTTTTCTAAACAATCGTACATTTTTATATGGGTTAACCATATATTAAATTATTATTAGTATTCCATGATTATTGGATATTTATAAATAGTTAATGCTTTAGTTATGAAGGGGTTTTCATGATCACTAACATGGGGTGATAGAAATGACATCACGCACCATTATACTGTTATTTGTGTGATGGTCATTAAGTTCCATGTTATTTTGTATATGTGGTTGGAAATATTAACTCACCACACCTTCTCAAGTGTCAAGAAAGATGTAATTATATTCCCAATTGATTTATTTAATTTAAAATTTTAAGATCCATGGCCTGTTTGAATAGTTAATGATGACTGAGTTACGCCCTGGGTCAAGCTAGAACCTAGTATCCATGAAAATTAATATAGATGTTCAAACAACTTGTGTGTATATAAATGTATAAATATTATTTATATTTTATTATTATATATATGATCTAATAATGAGACATAATATATCCTTTTCTTATTCATATAGAGTCTTCTAGGTTTCCTACAAGTACCTAATCTGATCTGTGATGGTTTTCTAGCATTGTTATTATAAATTTTAGTTTCACACTACAATATTGTGTACACAAATTGGATACTTTATAGACATTATTGTTAGTGTCCTAATGAGTTTACATCACACCATATTGATTCCACCTTCAATACCCATATAGACTTTATGACGACATGTGTGGATAAGGGAATGTTCCCTACCACTGATGATTGATCTGTTTTACTTACAGATTGGATCATGGGACTAGAGGACTAATCATATGATTAGGATAAAAGTGTATTTTTCTTTTGATCCATCTACATTCTTAATGTTGTGTACTCTAATTCAATGAATCCCTAATTTAAAATTTTTGTATACCAACTAGACATGATATCATTATTTTATAACTTAGATGATAGCATGTGATTGTTATTATAGTTGAATAGTTGATTAATATTTATTTGTTGATCATACTATCTGTTTCCACTTGGTTATTGGTTATTTCAGATTATTTTTCTATTTATCTTTATTTATGATCTCTATTATACCACTCTGAAATGAGAATATTTTTTCCACAACGTATCACCTTGGAAAATCCTTTCCAGTCATAATCCTCTCATATATATAGACACATGCATGTGGTCATGTGATCCACCAACTAAAATATTCACTTTAATGTATCCTATTTTTGGGTGTTATAATCACATAGATCCTGTTGTGTTCACCTATAATATCATATTACATTCATTGATATAGGTATGTTCATCCGAGGATATGTGTTGTTTCCATTTTTTCAAAACATTTCTATAATGAGGAAGGTTAATAATTTGATTTTTGGAAGATTTTTTTAGGATAACTCATTGGGGATCAATTTGATTATAAAGTGACTAAATAAGGATCAGAATAGACCAAAATCTTATGTCGACTAGTGGAGACGGCTCTAGGTGATCATTGTGGGAAAACATGTTTTTACACAAGTTTCCCCTCATTTAGAGAAAACTAATTTTTGATAAAAGGGAATATTATAATCATGGTAGGTTGGGTCATTAAATATTACCAAACACATTTAGAAAATGATAGATCATTTAGATCAATCTTAAAAGAATTACCATATGTATAATGTTCATTTTTATTAAATGATTATATGTGATTATTTCATTTTTATAAGTGTCTTTATACATGAGGATGTTGAGTTAAAGTATAATGAATTATTATTGGATTATCCCATACATATAATTGACTAAACCCAGAATGTATTTGTAGTTAAAATAGATCCTTGTATGGTAGTTCGTTATAAGAACACATTTTTCTACTAATAGACATTGTTGCAGAAAAAGAAGTTCATGATCATTAGTTACAGTTGTTCAATAAGGATATTGAAAGGCACTTCATTAGAGAGAGATGTCATTATAGGATGATAACTATTACACTGTAATTTTTTAATAATTTTCCTAGGTTTTTTCAAAAATGATAAAATATAATGACAAAAAAAGAAATATATTTTATGGTCTGGTTATGGACTTCAAAAGTGGTGTTTTTTGGTTGTCATGTTGTTGAGGAACTATACGGATTTTCTAGTTAATTTTTTTTTAATAGTTGTGATTTTAATATTTGGTTGTGGCATGGATGTGGGATGGTATATTTTTCTTAGTTATACTAATTTTTGTTTCTTGACATCATGGAAAGGTGTTTATGGAGTTTTATTTTTTTAAAGGTTAAAATTATATAGTGTGGTGATAAAAATTATTCAAGATTCTTCTCTACTGATTTATAGTATACCTCTATTAACAAATTCCTGGAATATATAATTTAATTTTAGTTTAAACCACTATGGTTTCATGAACAGTATTGTTGAATAGTCCTTCTTTATACACCTTATATAATTACCCACTATTTTTTCACCATGATGCATTTATTTCATGATTTATTTAAAATTAAAAGGCCCAATAAACAATGATTTCTCTATTAAACCAATTACATTCATATATAGACCATAAGTTTTAAGAAATATATATCCTTATTCCAAATATATTTTATTAGTTTCTAGAAAGATAGGATCATATCTTCGAGAAAATTACTGTGTTTCATTCCTATAATTATTAATTTTCAACTATTATCTTATAGTGAAGCCGATATCTATGATTATGAAACAATATTTTTTAGGGATCATGATCTAATACCACTCTTGTGATGATTTTTGATTGGTTTGTGGATCCTTGGCATGTGGGTTTAATCCAATTTGTGTTCCCAAATTATTATTTTTAGTTTTTACCACATGGTGATTCTGATATTTAATTTAATTTATATAGGGTAATGAAGAAATAAAAAAATTACTGATTTTATGGAATTTAATCATGACAATTTACATGTGTTTTTATCCCCATTATACCTATGTTTGATTCTTGAACAACTGTGTTCAGTTTTTTTATCCCTGTGAGACCTAGGATTTTTTTTTCTTTCTTGAGGTTTTTGGTGGCTATATTTCAGGGATGATATGACATGTTTTTTGAAATATAATTTTTTCATGAATCATGTGTTATGTTCTTTTACCATTTATAATTGATCATGTTGGGTATCCTTATAGAATATTGACTGAGGGGGATGTGTTAGAAATGTTTTTGTGCTATCTGATCAAGGTGGATGTTTGAAGTAGTAGTTCAATAGACATTCTGGAATTCAGTTAAAATTGGTGGATCCAATCTCATAAATGTAATAATTTGTATTATTATTTTGTGTTATATTTATTTCATGTATATTATTTATTTATATTCATATAACTCACTAGTATATCATTTAACATATTTTAATGCACGTTGGGGGTGTCTTACTAATTACAATAAAAACACCCTACTCATATATTTTGGTGCACATATATATTACATTGTTAGGTTTAGATATTTATAGGTGTTCCCATGTAGTTTCTTCACTATTTACAAGATAAACCACCTATGTGTATCCAATTTCATATTTTTATATAAGGTATATGAAATTTCATATTCAAAAAATGTGGTTTAATATATTACATGTATGAAACTACATTTTTTATTATTTAATTTTATGATTTATTTAAAATATATTCCTTATAAAACATTTATGTTTACCTTGTATTAAGATTATAGTATTTCCATTATATTCATTTTTTCCCTTACATATATCTTTTTTTAATCATGCGTACAAGGTAGAAATCTTGAGGTTATGTGTCATCATGACTTAGACCGAGTGGTTTCAGAATTGTTGATACATTTAGTGGAAAATTATTTCTCAATATTCGGCAGTTTTTGTATTTACTCTCAAACTTGAATGAAAACGAATTCATAATGGTTAATTATTTTCAAAATGTAACGAATTATTCATTTTGATTGTGATTTTCATTATTTTTCATGGATTTATTCTCATATTTAGTCACCAATTCATTTTTTATTACGGTTTGGGCTTCAATTTCTTAGAATAAACTAGGAGTATGATTATATATAAACTAGAATATAATCATAGATGTGATAATTAGGATAAATGTGACATATTTTCTCATCATGATAATATTTTAATTTATCAGCTAAATAGAAATAATCATATTTTTTTATTCTAGTTTAGTGTGATTTTTCTTTAAAAATTACCATATATGATAAGATAGTGAATATAATGATATGAAATTGGGACTCTGTATAAATTTTCCAAGTGTTAAATGAAGTTTTATGTTTTGGGGTTGTTGGTACTATCCTTATCAAGTATTATTAAGGAGACTATATTGTTAATATGTTGCATACCCGCGTCTTATTATCTCTCAAAAAGTTTCCTTTATTTGATGTGATTATTGTATGAGAGTTTATTGGTCATTTATTTATATTTGGATGCTAGGATTTAGAACTATAGTTCCAACTACATTAATCCCTATGTGGAATAGAGAATAATATTTTTACTAATAAGGGTAATACATATATAAAAAATAGCATTGTTAGTAGCATTATACTTACTTATTTATTAGAATATAAAAAATAAGTAAGTGGTTATTAAAGTTTTAGAAATAATGAATTATGTATGAATGAATATTATTTTGGGGAATTATATTGAGTTGGGATTTATAAAATGTATCCCATATCCTTTGACCACCCAAGGGGTATTGATTTATCACTAGTGGTGGGTGCTTTAGTTGTGTTCAAAATCTAATGAACAGTGTTATTTAGGTAACTATATTTTTAGTTCTATATATTTTTTATGGAATATATGTGATGAGGTATTGTATCATATTTGGGATATAATTTTATTGATATCCAATACATATTTTTTGGAATATTTATCCCCAAGAGAGAGATATGATAGTTGTGTATATGATAAAGTGGGATTACGGATATTGATTTCATGATAAACCTTTCTTTAAGGAAATCTATAGAGCATATTGGGTCTTAAAATATAATGTTTTAGTGAATTACCAGTTGGGATTCATCAATAATATGTGTAATATCTCTATATCGGGATAATAATATTAAAGGAGTTTTAGAATTTTGTCATAATTGGAAATGTTAGGATAAGAGAATATAACAGAGTCATTTATGGGATGAGGCTCTATCTGGTGTGGAGTTTGATAAAAAAATCCTTTTTACAAGGCAATGAACCATTGTAAAATTTTATTTCTGACACTCATAGTGGGAGGTATCTTCATATTTAGTACATGGATTGAAAATTTGAATGTTTTAATTACCATAAGAACTATTATTATTGAGGATTACATGTTTATGTTCTTCAGCATAAAATTTTTTAGGTTTCAATTGATAGTGGACCAACATAATTAAGTTCAGCACCCACATAGAATGAGGATATGGTAGTTTGACTTCCATTCATAATCCCCATGACAAGGGGATCCCCAGAATGTTCCACCATATTCTGAATGGGTTTTTGGTGATATTATTTTTAAAGTAGATTATTTATAATATTTTTCTATTTGAAAATATATTTTAATAACCCTTGATTAGTTTCTCAACAATTCCTTGTTCTTTGGATCTTGTACCCATATAATCATCTATAAGAACTATAATTCTTTAATGATCATAATAATTATAATTTATTATTCACCAATAAAATTATTTTCCCCTAAATAAATAAAATATATTGTAAATTTTCTCATACACTATTCCCTCTTATGAAAAATATATCTGTATAGTAACCATTTTAGTTCCTTTTTTGAATTTAGTTATTTCATGAGAATAGTGAAGTGTTATGTTTTGATATTAACCATGTATAATAATATGGGATCAAGGAACTTTTTTTTAGAAATATTTAATCATAGTTCATATGTATTAATGTGATGTTCATGTAACGACCCTTCGTTTTAGGTATAAGAATTGTGAAAATGGGTGAGTAAGTTCTGAGATATGTGTTAGGTTATGGTTATTCCTCTTTCAAGAGTAGTATATTCATCATAGAATGTTTACTAAAGTTTTATAAAATATTAAACTACCTAATAAATGGGAATCTACATATTTTTTTAACACCCAAATGTGTTATGGGTAGTGAGGATAAATTTTGATTAATATTTAATATAATGTGAAGAGTTTGATTACATTATTCTAAGAATATAGTTCCTATGAACAATGTTCGTGTAAGGATGGGAATTGAGAATTTAGTATATTTTGTGTGTGTATTTTATATCGTGAAACATTATTTGGAGAAGTAAAGTGATCTATTTTTTGGAATATATTTTTTAATACATTACCATGTTAAGAGAGCTAAAATATTTTGCCTATATGAAAAGTGAAATGTCTTATAACCAAAAATATGTAATGAAATATCGGGTATCATTAGTTTTACAACACTCTAGTAGGGTTAAATGACTATTATTTCATGTATTTTATTTTATTAGTTCGCAATTTTTTATTAGTATTGACATTTTAAACTTATTTTATATGGCGAGCTTGTGGCGCCTGGTGATATAATAACATATTTTCTATCCAAATAAATTTCAAGTGATAGATGTAATATACTTCATGAATCATTGATAATATGTGGAAAATGTTATACTTCTAGAAGAAATAGATTGTATTAGTAGATATTTAAATCAAATTGGTAAATAAATTAATTTATAAAATAAAATACATAAAATGAAATTAATAAAACCCCATTGATTCAAATAAGAATATTTTGGAATTTTTTAAAGAATTTTTAATTTGGGATAAATTTATTATTTTGAGAAATTTTTTCCTTAAAAATTTCTTATAAAATTAAATTACTCAATAAAAATAATTAATTCATGTAATTCCTCAATAATTTAGTTTATTATAAGTAATATCATGCATATAATTCCTAGAAAAATGAAAATTTTTAATAAAAAAACATTAATCTGTTATATATTCATTATTTAAAAATTAATTTCATTATTTTAGAGTATTAAAAGTAATGAAATGAATTTCTCATACATTTATAGAAATGAATGATCACTCAGATGTTTACTATCAAATGTTAGATAAATAATCTAGTATCAATTTTATGTAAAATGGGTTATTTTTTTAAACATTATTTGTGTACACAATGTGTTTTATAATTAAATTTTAACTATATACTGTTATTGATTGATTTCAAAAAAATTATATTTAATATATTCAGTAAAATAAATTATCATTCAACTAGATGTTGTTACTAGTAATGTAATACCAATAATTTGACATTATTTATTAAAAATACATTCTTTCTAAAAATGATTCATACATTTTCTCTGCATGAATATTTGAATTAATTTCAACCAAATTCAGATAATGTATATTATAAAATAGATTCTATATTTGGACTGAGCATGTCTAAATTTTAATATATGTTTGAATTTTTATTGAAAATAAATATTTAATATATTAAAATTTTAGTCATCATAGTAAGGGTTCAAATTGGTATAATGTGATGAATATTTTATAAGGACTCAGATATCAAAAATATATTTCCATTATTTTATTAATGGGGATAATTTTTACTACCCCTTAGAAAATCCTTGAAATAAGGCATATTAAGTGTTTTTGTTCACAAGAATATTACAAAATATTATTTTATTTTTATGCATATCTACAACAATTTCACTTTATTCAATCATAAAAGGGATATTCCTTCTCTCCAAACCTCAACCACGTTGAGCACATATCATGATCATTATATTCCCAAATCAAATCCTATCTCTCCTCAAAATATGTTATAAGTCCCTATACAACTAAGAGATAATTTCAATATGTATTAATGAGAGTTATACAAGAGGATACAGAAAGAATTGGTAGTCTACATAACATTTTTAGAATATTTATATAATATTATATATCCACCAGATCTTCTATAAATACCTAAAAATAATTTAATCAGCCTCATTATTACATTGAAATTTCATTATATTGATGATTATATCATTATCTACCTCTATTTCACCTAATGTAAAATTTAAATATCACTCACACATATGTCCATACTGCCACCTCTAAGAGGTTATCTACATCATTTTTCATCACTACATCTCATAGAAGACTATAAAAATGGATTAAATGAATTTTCCTAATATAAATAACATAACTATGATTCATCCTTCCATTTTTTATAGAGTAGAGAATTACCATCCCCACGAAGTTATATATATCTTTATTCATCACCAAATTAACCTCATAATCTAATGTTTATATAATAAATATACATTCTTATAATGAAATTTCCAAAATTCTATTAAAATGTCTATATTTAAAAGACCAAAACCATAAAATAAAATCATGTATTATAGAAAAAAAGTTAACACCCAAATAATGACATTTATAACAACTTATGAATAAATTATACATAAAAATATATATATTAATGGTATATAATAATATTAATATTACTTTTATATAATATATATTATAAAAAAAATATTTTATTATACTAACGATTCAAGAAAGTTTTAAGAAATATATGTCGGATGGTAGTGTTTTTGTTACATTCCCATATTTAATGAAGTTTTTTCAAATTTAAATTACAGAAATTGTGTTCTCTCTTCTCTTGAACACATTCCATTTTTTATCATATGTTATTTATATTGATTCATGTATCTTCTAAATATTTATTTCCCCATTGGTTAGATTCTAAAATGAAATAAATTTAGTCATTAAAATCTATCTATATTTCCCCTATTTGGTCGTAAATCATTTTCATCAACATCCATATTCATTGTATTGATAAAATAGTGTTCTTATCATTATTATATTTGTATTTTAATTAACTTTTAAACTCTCAATTTATTTCATAAATATTTTTTGATATGAAATATTTTCAATGTTTTCAGTATGAGTTATATTTACATTCTCTGAAAAGGAGTGACATTTTTTAAAAAATGACTCAGGATCAAATATCATTCATAACAAAAAAATTATTGGATATATAACATCCATCATTTTTTCAATAGTTTTCAAAAATATATAAAATTTCAATTATTATTGTATATATATTTTTATTATAAATTATGAAAAAATATATATTGTTTATTATTTTTAGGGGGTAATTTTATTTATTTTATGAAGGAAACCATCATGAAGGAAAATATACTTAAATGACCATTGTTCTTCAATAGAGATACACACTAATTACACCATCAAACATGTTTCTATAAATGGATTTTGATGATGGATTAGTTAAATATTCAAGAGACTTGTTTCATTTACTTGGGTAAATTAATAATTGAAGGAATAATGAAATATTTCATGTTCTTATTGGTTATATAAGAATTGATTAACATTTTCTAAGGGTGTTTCTATTTTACCCCAAATATGTAATGGATAATGTTTTATATATCATTCTATCAAATGTATACATAAGAATCTAGTCCAGGCCCTAAAGGGTACACAGAAAAATATTTTGATCCCAATAAGGTAATAATGTAGTTATAACTAGCGTAAAATGTGATGAATGTATTAGTTATGAGACTTGATACATTGTTATCCTAGTTATGATAATGAAACTCTAAAATATCATTTTTATTTTATCATGGAACAGCAAATTTCTATTTGACAAATGTTTATGTAAAAATATTAATTAAATGATTATATGAATTGTTATTCAAGTATTTTAATATTGAATTGACTATGTTATTTTATTTTAGATTGGTTTCCATCATATACCCCCATGATCATCATTCGTTGAATTATGATATATAATTTTTATCTCCTTTGTATTCCCTTACAATGAATAAAATATCACAAATTTAGTACATTTCAATTATCTAGTTTATTAACAATGATATTAAGTATATGATTTCAAAAATTGTTTCTCATTTGATAGATTCATATGAAAAATGTTAAATATTATACTTAAATAAGTTGACTATATATCACTTCCTTAATTACATTGACCAATTTGGAATATTTTTTATGGATTTGTTTGTTATGTAATTATTTTTATGCAAAATAATAAATTAGATATATATCTTTCTAGAACAACATTATTAATTGATGAATACTTGAATTATGGATGGTTGTGATATATTTCTATTGAGACCCTATGAAATGGTGTAGTCTCTAGGATATGAAATTTGGATTCATTAGGAAAGTGGTAACAAATGTAATCATAGAGTTAGCATGAGGGGTTGTATTTGGAAAGAGAGATGCAAAAAATTGAATAGTTATATCCAAAGGTATAATATATCACTAAGTATTGATTCATATTTTCATGTTACAATTTAGATAACATTGTGCAGTTAGAATAGATAAGTATGGTTGTGTTTGGGTTGATAGGTGACATCCTCTAGTTAAGGGATAATTGTTGTTTGATTACTTGATGTTTCTTTGATGTGTATTTTATACTATTACTAGGTGTTTTCATGATAATAATTGTAGTGATTTAGATTTTGATGATACTTTGGAATTAAATATTTTGACTATGGTGATAGTTACACAATATATTTGCACATGTGATCCTATGATATGAGAGTATCACCAAGTAATGTATAATGATAACACGGGGACCTATTATACCAGTCACATTCTTCAATTTCCATTCCCATTTTGTGTATCTCATTTATTATATTGTTGATTATTAGGTTGTATAGGATGGGGTATATCATGGGACCTATAAATCCATGAGTATGGATTAAACTAAGGAGGTGATCATGTTTTCCATGTTTTATTTGGATCCTTGTAAAGTGAACGGATACCCACCCAATTTTTGTTCTTGGGGCTATCTATTATTTACCTTTTCTCATGATATTATTAATCTAGATATTATTGCGGTTTAGTTGTTATTTTTACCAAATTTTGAATCATGTTATTATTTCCTTACCTTGTTTTTATTTTCCCCATACATTATAACATGTATCCTACATCATTTCATTTAATTAATTTTCCATTATATTATTATAATTTTATGTCACTAAAATTTTTCAATTAGTAGCCTATACAAATGTTGATGAGTTACATATTTTGGGGTCTTATGTAGAATAATTTGATCTCACCATATTTCTTTTCTGTTATTACTAATACATGTTCCTATTTCTAATAAATAATTAAATTTAATGTTATGTTATAACTGAGGTGCCTTATTAATAATACACTAGAAAATAAATTTCCCACACATTTCTAATCTTTATTTTTTGTATATTTATAATGTTTATTAAGTATTCATGTATCATGATATGTATGAGATCAAAAAGAATTTGTTGTATGTGTTTTTGATACAAGACTAAAGAGAGACACAAGTTATAGATATGTCTTCATTATTATTTCCTATTATTTAGATTAATTTAAACATGTTTTCCAAGTGAGAGTTATTTTTTAATATTTTTTGCAGGTCCTTGAAGTTTTCATTTTTGATATAGAATTTGGAGAGTAGTTTTCATTTCTTTCAATCCCATGGGTTCGATTCTATAACATAACTTGATTATTAGTCAATACATTTCTCAGTTTTACATTATTTTATATAAATTAACCTTCATTATAGCCTCCCCTAATTATATACATATTTACTAGTACTACTTATCATCATCATGAATATACTTTGGAACACATGAAACCATATCAAACTCATTCCCATGTTGGGGTACTTTTCTCTGGGATACACCATTACAATAGATTTTAAACCTTATGGGAAACCCATTATTCATTTATATGGTGAATATTTATTTAAATGATATCCCTTAATTATGTACATAACAATATATAGAGTACATGAAATTTTTTAGTCACAGAGTTTCCCTGTATAGTCTAGATAATATGTTCCAAATAATTTTCATCTCCTAACTTATTTAAAAAACATAATCTAAACCTACCATACATAAAAAACTATTAACTATCCTAAAAAATATGATACAATAAAATAATCACTAATAATGGATCATGAATATGGTTTGAAAAAATAATTTATTTTTTTATCAATTCAGTTTAGGATTTGAATACATATCTTCTACATTATGTCACACATTCATAACATATGTTAAATAAAATGATTTTGTTTTAAAATATCTTTTTCTTGATTAGTAATAATAATTTTAATTATATTTAATTTTAATATATATCAAAATTCATTTAGTTAGATTCCACTAGAAAATTTCTATTTGTCTTCACCATGGAACTTTTAATTTATAGAAAATATTGAATAACGTTGATGTGTCATATTAAATTTTTTTATTTAAAAAATTATATTCATTTATCATCAACCACATGATATTATTATATATTATAAATCTTTTTTATTTTTAAAATGACCCCTATGATTTTTTTATTAAATAACTATAAAAAATATATCCATTTTATAGTATGAACCAATAATAATATAATTTTACTTTTTTTTGATTTAGAATATTTTAAAATAGGATCATTATGATTGTTTTACATATTTTTGAGATTTGATTATCTAAAAAGAGTATTCTTTATTTATATGATTTATGTCTATTTAATATATTTATCTTTTATTCCTCAAGGTGAAAGAGAGATAACAACCCCCGAGTCCTACCTTTTGTAGGCCCTGGAGTCAAGACATGCACCAGGGGTATAAAATATAACATAAATAAGAGTCATTATATTTTTTATAGAACTAGATCGATAGATGAGATGGTAAATCCTAGTAACACCAATGACTAAAGGTAAAAATAAATCCATGAATCCATTCCCACATGCATGTTCAAAATTAAAACTAATACAAAGTAAGACATAAAACTAGGTAATGTGCCAATGAAATGTAAACTAAGTAGTGACATAAACCACCCTAATGCCTAATCATGTAAAGTCCATCATGGTCCTCAAAGTCCTCCCGAAAACCAAAAATAGTTTTTTATATGTAGTGCGAGGATACAAGTATACTCTGTAGGGAAAATAAATCAACTCATACACAAGTGTGGGAACATAGTAATCCCCCTGAGAGAAAATAGGATAACCTCAAGCACCTACCAAGGAATACTAAGAAACCCAAACTCACTAAGGCACACCCACCCAAGTAACACAGGTCATGTAAAGTAATAATACAACCACATCTACATTTCATTACCCTAAACCACTTTCCCACTTATTATTTGATCATTCCTAATGATTTGATATCATGATGATACTACTCTTACCACAAGCATTCCTACATCCATAACCTACCCGCACACACTTGGGACTCAAACCACACATAACCATGGCTGTAGAAACATTGGCCACAACATCCATCGCCATACCTGAAGACACCTGGGCCTGATTCTGAAGATTCTTGGGAAAACATACCTCGGAAACAAACCCATTACCCCTATTCCAAAATAAACCCTTACACAATGAATATTGGACTATTATAATCATTGAACCATTACAGCTCGCCTGAATATGACTGAGCAGCAAGATCCAGATGAGGGTGTGGGGAAGAAAATTATTAACCATCCATCTATCCTCCAACAAGGATGTTGGGAAACACACCCCACCCCCTAAGATGGAGGTTTTTGTCACATAGTGCTCAACATTGGTGGGGTGCACAAATAAATAAAAAATAACTAATATATATATTTGTGTGTGTGTAATAAAACACTCTTCCCCAACCTATGGTTTTTATATAAAATAAAAAAAATCCCGTATAAGCACCGCTTTTGTTACAACTCCTACATACAAAACCACACAACAGCCACTGCCAAAGCATAAACCCAATCCCTTTATTTTTCAGTGGCCATTAATTTAGTTAAGGGGATTAACATTAAATTATTCTATCACTACTGGGAAACTAACAACTATAACCACACTAAGAAATGAGAAAAATCAAATTGTAGCCCCACTACACAACACAAATCTAGATTTTTAGTCCTACCTCACATATTTATTAAACTTCTACCAATTGTCATTCTTCAATGTGATACCACCCATTCCGTCTTTTTCAACTCATCCCTATAACCCCACTTCCCAAAAAAATTCCTAATATAGTCCCACTGCATAATGATTCCACAAAAACACTACAGTCCAACTTCTCGATATCGCTTTACAACCACAACACAAAATAAAGGAAGTTTAGATACCTAAAAGTTCATCCATTCCAAAATAAATCAATATATCATAATGAGATGCCAACACACCAAGGATAGTGCCCCCACCTTCAAGTTTATCTATTAAAAAATCAATTATTCTCTCAGACTAAGACACTAACACACCCCCTATATACCACCTCACTTACTAAGCCAACAAAACCCATACTAGAACACACTACACATAATCACAAACATCAATCCAAACATATTCAAATTTAACCAACATGGGTTCTTTAATTTCCACATTAATATAACGGTGACTGTAGAATAGGTTTAATCTGGGGGAATCTCTTTATTTAACGGGGTGTACGTGATTAAACATTTTTCATGCTTCTTTCGTTTTCCAATCACCATAGGAAAGATATGGAATCCCCAGTGTCTTAAAAAATACTTCCAATGGTCATGAGTTTCAAAAGTAAAACAACCATTAAAACCACATAAGAATAAAATATAAAAAATAGAACAGGAGATCAAACATCATGCCACGCCATGCCCATTATATTAGCTGTGAGATTTATCTTTTGATGATATTAAATTCCTATTTTATTATCATTTCAAGAAGAGAATCCATATATTCCTTGCAAGAAATCATTAATATACCCACCAAGCATGATAAAAAATTAATAACAATGAAGATAAAATCACTAATTTTATGATCAAAGATCGATGTTCCTTCTTATGCCAAGAACAGGGGATGGAGTGACTCATATAAAGAACTCCATGGATGAGGGGGAAGGGATCCAACATGGATGCATGACGCATCTTAGGAGGAAATATCATGGATAGTTAGGAGAAAGAGATAGAATATTAGGGGGCCTAGGAGGGTTACCCCTAGAATATATATTCTTATTGGATCTTGGAAATAATAGAGCTAATGGAGCAATTAACGAGCCGAGCTAATTGTGCAAAGGGGTTCCTGGGGGAAAGTCTGAGTAGGGATAAGAAACTACCTAATCTGAGGGAGGAACAAGAAGAGATATGTTTTATAAAAATATCTAATGATAATAGAGAGGGAATATTACCAATGGAAGACTAAGTGGAGCTGAAAGATAGGCATTTCATTTTATTGAATGGAGCGAGCGTCTTCCTGGGGGAAGATCGAGCGGAGTTAATAAACTAACTTACTAGAGTGAGGTCCGACAGAGTAGAACTAAGGAAAAATTTGAGTGAGGTCCAAACTAGTGGATCTATGGGGATTATCCCCCTAGGGGGTCATAGGGGGGAACAATGATAGTGAATCACAGAATACCACTCTGCGTTTGAGTGAGGTCCCACCGAGTGGAGCATAGGGGCTATTGGAGGGAGGTATGAATTAGGACCGAGCGGAGTTGAGCAGCTCTAGGATCTAGGCCTTATTGAGTAGAGACTTGAAAATAGGCTATCTCAAAGTAACACTCTTCATTAGAGTGAGGTCTCATCGATAGAATCAACACATGGAATACAAATCGAGTGAAGTGATTTGTTTGACTTTTCTCTTCTAAGAGAATCATGAGTGTATTGATCATACGATGGATAACCCAGGAACAAGGAAAAATGATTGTTTTCCACTATTATAAAATGCATCTATATAGGTCTTGATACATGGATATGAAACCTGAACCATTAGATGCACGTACATGCATTAAAAGCATACGCATTCTATATATGCGTACATGTTCTACTAATAGGCATATCTATTCTATAGATGTTCATGTTTCCTACTTCATACGTATGCATTCTATATACATGTATGTGTTATATATACATGTATTCAATACATATATGTGTATGTGTTTTATATATACATACACACATTCTACTTAATGTTCATACACGTTCTATTTAATATGCATGTGCATGCACACACCCCGAGGGCCAAAGCTCTGCTTTGGTCCACCATCTATATAGTATTGAAAACTATCTCATCTCCAGGGGGAGTAGAATATAGTTTCAGATTTCGATCCCCTTAGAGAGGAGATTGGGCTCAATACTAGCTTCTTGGCTAGAAGTCAAGAACAACTTGGGTTCTAGACTAGTTATACTGTATAGAGACACATTCTTTGCAATGGAACACTCAAAGCTTCATATGCCTTTTCATAGAGGTTGCCCTCTTAAATTTTGTACGCATATTGGTCATCACCCGGGAAAAGGGGGTTACTCCCATTGGAGTAACTAATCATGGGATCTTAACTTTGATGAAGTTGGTACTCAATCTGGACCATTTCCCAGGTTTCTAGCCTAGGTCTTTTATTCCACAATCACAACCCTTTGGTCAACTAGCTATAAGGCATTCTCATCTTCTCCCTTCCCAGATTCTCTCATCGAGCTACTGGTAATCTCATATCTATATCCAAGGAGAGCCTACTATATATCTTTGACTAATTTTTTATGTGATCATATACAATAATATAATGATGGGATTGAGGGAGTGGCCCCCCTAGTAGAGGGTCTGACCATTGGAGTGAGGGATGAGTTTGGGTGGACTAAGTGAATCTATGCAGCTATTAGAGCAAAGGTTTTCCAAGCTAGGGAGGTTGTGATTTTCCCATAGATAAATTGAACATGTATTAATTTAAATAAAATTATATTAATATTGATATTGATAAAAATTTAATGAAACAAAAAATATTTATTTTAGTTCAAATACCTTAGTTGATATATAATCATTATTTACGACTTCTATTCAACTAGGGGTGGGTTATAATAATTAAAAATTTATTTCATGATATGGTATAAAGATTATATGGATTAATTTACATTTTGACACATAAAATAGTAAATATGAAATTTTTATTATTTAAATATCATGGATTTGATCCCATATAATGAAAATAATTTTAAATAATGGGTGCATTCATCATAAATTATTTTAATTAATAAAATGATAAACAAGTACTTTGTGAAACCATGTCATAAAAATATGATTTTCCTTAAATAATGGGTTTTAAGTGATGCATATTTTTTATTCCAAAAAATTGATACTAATTTTTTTCAATTTAGATGAAAATTGTATATTATATTTTAAAGTAATGAAAAATGTATGTTTAACATGTAATTATATGAGTAATAATTAATGAAATATTTGAATAGTGAAACTATGGGAAAACATGCTTAGTGATTCAAGATAGACAAAATTTGAGATAGTTCTCAAAATAATAATATGTGAAAAAAAATCATTAAAAATAGTAATATAAAAAATTAATTTCAATAATATTATATTCATTATTTCCTAAGTACGTCAAATAAAAAAAATATTAATTGAAAAAAACCACATCTGTGAAAAAAAATGTGTAAATGATGATACATTTTAAATCATTCATATAAATATGAAAAAATTAATTAAATATCATGTTTCTCATATTTCAATTTAATTATGATGTCTCCAAATCACATATTATTAATGCATTGTTCTCTTGACATTTTTGGTGAATCCCATTGAACCATTTACAAATAGTGTTTAGTTTATACCACTTACACTGATATATAATTTTTTTTAAATTATTAGCCTTGATATATATAGAAATCATGCATTCCTTAATAAAAAAGAATTACATAATCTATCATTTCATGTTTATTTATTCACATTAATTGATTGTTTATAAATATATATTACTACACATTTAATATCTTATTAAATATATTTAAACACAGTCATATGTAATTAAAAATTCATTTAGGTCATAAAAATAAATATGATTTTTTTTGTATTTAAAATCCATGAAAACATTTAAATATGAATTAAACCATTTATATAAAATATTTATTAAATAACACCTATAATATTACATGATGACTTAGATAAAAATAAAATCCAACCCTTAATCCAAATAATTCAATTATATCAACTGTATGTGAAATCTTTGTATTGTCATACCATATCAAAATCTCTAATATTCTCATTAAAAATCAAGAAATGAATTTATAAATAACTATAAGAAGGATAGATAATCTAATATCAATGAACAACATAGAACACATAAGACAAAAATATTTATCCAAGTATTGAAATATAATAATCAAATGTTTGCTACAACCATAGATCCAAAAAATAAAATATATAATAATAAATATTGGTATATTCCATAGATTTTAATGAATATCAAATTTGAATAATCAATTTTTTATAAAATTCTTGTCGTATAAAATCATTCGAATAAAAAATTAATAAATCATAGAAGCATAATGGTAGAATATATATATAGTGATTATTTTTTTATAACCATTATACTGTTAAAAGATTTAAGTTTAATTTAGTTTTAACTAATAATCAAATAAAAGTTTATTATATTTAGTAATATATTAAAAATAACATCTATAAAATTTAAACTAAGATTTAAAGATATTATTTTCATAATGTCTAATATTCCAAAAAAAATTTCTTATCATTTTTTAAATTTATAATTGTATCATATATTTGATTATTCCATTTGGGAGTATAACTAAATTAATTTTTAACCTCAATTTTTTTCCCAGGAGCTACATCTAGCTTTACTATTTTATGTTTTTATAAAATAAATAATCTTAATTTTATTTTATTAAAAATGAAATAACATTTCTGTATAAAAAAAAGATCTTCCACTACATGAATCAGTATTGAATTATGTTAAATTTAGGTTTAAATTATTTAAATAACTAATTATTAACTTTTTATTCATTTATTAAATAAAATATTCATTTTTATATATATTAATGTTATATATAGTTCTTATTCTATGTTCTTAACTATCTAAATACTATTTTTAAAGTCATTATGATTTAACCCATAAATGGTAGAATGAATTATGATTTATGTCTCAAAATAATTTAAAAAATCATATGATTATCAAAATTATTTAAATATATTTAAAAAGTAAATATCTGATTTTCTAATATCGTTTTCAAGGAAAAAATGCAATTTGAAGTTTATAAATTTCTTACAATTTTTAGTTTTTTAATTATAGATGTCTTATGATATTTCAAAATGTTTTAGATTAATTTTTTCTATTTATTATGATGAAAGTTTTATTTCTAAAAAATCATTTGATAAATAAAATGACTTTTCGAATAACAATGTCATATAGGATATGATTTCATAAATGATGGAATTTATTACAATATAAGATACTTAAATGTCTCAATTATGAAATCATACATTTTTTAAAACTTGTTTTCATAGATTTATTTATTTTTAATAGTTAATTTATATAAATAATTATTTTTGATAGATTATATATATATATATTTTTGATGTTATTTCAAATCAATTCATGTCCAAACTATATCATGAGAATTAAGGGATAACTGATAGTTTATTGAATTGTTAATTATTTACAATTGTTTTAAATCCAACATCTGATAATCATAAAAATTAATGGTTATTTATTTATATAAGGATTGTATTTTTTAATTTGAGATATGATATTCTTAATTTATGATTAGAAAATATAACTTTTGAGTGATTTATAGAAATTATATTATTATTTCTTTTTAATTATTCTCGATGTTATAGATGTGTGTATTAATAATATAATCTAATTAATATTAAAATAAACTAATGGTGGGGAACAAAACCAATGAACTGACATTTCGATACATGATATAAATTTTATAACATGATTTGAATATAAAACGATGCTTTGAAGAAAAAAGAAACAGAAAGGAAAGTAAAATCTTGAAAACTACTACATAATTTTTATATAACAAAAAGTATTATGTTTGGTCTGATTTTGAAAGTACAAATCCTCTACCTCTTTCTTCTATAAAATGTTAATTTTCTATATACATAATTATAACTATCATTTATCTTTTGTTGTTACTATATGTTGGTCTGTGATTTTTCCATCAAAAATTAGTTTCTATTTCTAGTAAAACAACCTAAAAAGATTATTTTAACTATGTTGAGACTCTAATTTAATGAACATGATTTTTTTATTCCTAAAATAAAAAAATGCAATGTCTAATAAATATGAGACTCACATTCAAAAGATAGGTGTTTTAGTGAATGGCATACCGTTAGTGGAATTTAGTGTAATTAATAGTACATATATGATCAGATTGATTGAAATAATATCAAAATATTTGATTTATTATTATATTTTTCAATGCATAAATAAATATAAATAAATATATAATATGTTTTTAAAATAGATCAATTCATCCCCTTCTTAAATATTCGAACATATTTCCATATTGTTGAAAATTTTGAATTAAATCCATATCCTCTAAATGATGTTCACTATTTTACATAGATTCTATTAGATATATATTATATTTCAACTATTGAGAACAGATTGTTTCTTAAATGAATAATAAATCTCTTTCAATGATGATTGAATACATTACACAAACACACTGCTAGAGAAAGTAATAGTTTATTTTCTTATAATAATATGTAAAAAAAATTAATTTGGATAATGGTCTTAAATGTATCCCATATTTATATTTCATTTTTCTACTCTAAAATAAATAATTTATTCATAACATGGGGAAATTAAACAAAATAATGGGTGACCTTAGTTTCTCAGTAAAGGTTAAAAATAGTGATATCTATGCATACATGATCATTAGATTTTCCGAACAAGAGAAAAACATTTAGAAACTATATCATGAAAATAAAAATCTACATCCATGGGTCATGGAATAATTATTAGATGTTCATAATACATGAATCAAAAGGTAATAAAAAAACATGATCCATGATTACATAACATTGGAAAATATATAAACATTAGAAAACACATAATCCTAAAAAGAATTTAAATAGTTTTTATAGTTCACTACCAAGGATATCATTGTATAATGGGTTCACTCCCCAAACAATCTGAGTAGTTAAGGTTCACATTGAAAGGAATTATATCAAACAATGTCCCTTACTAAACCAGGTTCACTCCCTTTTCATGTCCAGTCAATATCATGATATATAAATCATTACCCAATGCAATAGAGGTATATATTGGTAACACGAATTAGATAATTTAAATCAAATATATGTTTTATATAATATCATAAAACATTCAACATATATTTTCCATTACGATAAAATTGGTTTCATAAAAATTTCATCTTATCATCACCTATGGAAAAGTGAAAGGTTTTATAATCATTTCATCATATTGGAATTTGATTACCTTGGGAAATAGATGTGGGTTTCATAATATATTTATCATGGTATAACCCACATAAGAGAAATGGGTTTCAGAAACATCATTAAATCATAAACATAAACCATTCATATAAATAATAAAATGGTATCCTGGGATAATATTCCAAATAATGCATACGTAACATCAAAGTATATCATCCTAGATAAAAAATTACTTCGAATAAACGCATGGAAAATATCCTGAGTAGAATAACTTTTCATTGAAAATCACATTCTGAAACTGAAAATTCATAAAACATGTTTTAAATCCTTTTCATTGAAAATAATCTTCAAATTTTTAATTTAATATTTAACAAATAATTTGAAACCATTCATTAAGAATTTATCTTTCCCCGTTAAAAACACTGCATAAAACAAAAATAATTGTGAAATCCATTTCAATGAAAAAAACCATGAAAATATATTATGTAGCATTTGAAGAAAATATTTTTCATAATGGAAGGAAATTTAATTCATATCATACACATTTATACAATGATTTCATTCATATTTTTAGTAAAATAAAAGCAGTAATCATTTGGGAAATGAAATGAATATTTATTAAAAAAGTTTAAAAAAAGAAAAATATTGGTGAAAATTTATTTAATAAATTATTTTATAAATGTTAAAAACATTTTTGAAAACATTTTAAAAAAAATGTTTTGGAAAAAAAGTGTCTTCAAATGAAAATATAAATAAAGGAATATTTTCTTAAGAATTTATTTTTTTACTCTAATATGTATAATGGGATTAAATTTTTATGTCATAAAATATTATAATGATATATCAATTGTTATGGAAATTACTGATTTGAATGAGATATAGATAATAATATTTCCTCTTTTTAAGAATAATCAAAAATAATCTTGATAATTCATGACATTCTAATATAAAACCCTTACCACTGAAGTAATATTTAAACCATAACACAAATGAAAAAGAGATCATAAATTGATATATAAATCCCAATAATATTCACGATAATCATCATAAAATTAACATGTGAGATTTATATACACCACATAAAAAATTTATAGCGAATATATAATATATCTCATAGAAAATTATAGTAAGTCTGAAATCCCCTACTACTTATATAATCTTTTGAATAATATTCCGCGATAAATAATAAAATGAAATGAAATATTAAAAATAATTAAAATAAATATATTCACGAATTAAACATTTAAGGGAGAATTATATACACCACACCAAATAAATGATTGGTGAAATTACATATGTCTCCTCGATATAAAATAGAGACATAAAGTCACATACCGTAAGTCTTGAATCCCATCATACTAATTCAAACCTCGTGTATAATAAATATAAATTTATTATAAATATTTTATAAAACCATACATTAATATATCATGCCATATATTTATTACATATGTTTTCTCACCACTTTTTTATCAAAAATTAAATGTCAATGTCACGTTTCTGGAAATAACCACTTTGTTTTTCATATATGTTTTGAATTTTATTTTCAAAACTTTTTCATTGACCGTGGTTACGTAATATCTAGAATAATAATCATGAAATAATTATTTTATTTTTCATAAATTATAATTTTATTCACATCCATGATTTTTTTGTCTTGTGAAATAATGTATTTTATGATCATGAACATGGTAGGTCATATGTATGCATGAGTAACACTTCCATTTTTCAATGATCATTTTTGAAAATTGGAAAGTAATATCTTATCCATTAATAATAATCATAAAAATAGAAATAAAATATTATTATTATAAATATACATATATATATCATCAATTTTGTGTGTTAATGAAAAGAAGGATACATCATAATCTGAAGGTGATAGTCCACACATACACAAACGACTTTATCAACATTCATTGAGGGACAAGGAATAAAAATAAAATCATACTTTATATTTTATGATTTATAATATTGTTAATTAAATAAAAATTATTCCTTTTATATCACATATATTCACAATATTGGTCTTTATTTTCTTCCATGTATCGCTTTTGTGAAAATGAATCGCATCACTTCACGAGGTGGTAGTCTGTCATACACAAGAGTGAAGTAATCATATCCCATATGGAATGGAATGTAAGAAATTATAAATGATATAATTATCAAAATTTATAATTATGATTTAAATATAATATATATTCTTTATACCCATCAGGGTACACATATGTGAGAGTTGGAAATGGAAAAAACAAATGGCCTCAGTTTGGGAGCTAGTAGTATGTCATACAAATGAAAAGTGTTTTTATAAAAATCAGGTGGAATTTGAATGGTTGTAGTTCATAACCTCAAATTAAGAAAACATGGTATATTTAATTAAATAAGGTTATTATATCAACATTTCTTAATAATTATTTAATTATATAGAGGAATAATTATCTTCAAAAGGTCCTTTAAATAACATTTCCACTTCTTCTTGTTACCTCCTTAGGTTTCCAAAAAAATAAATCCATGTTATATTTATGGTATAAATAATTCTTCTAGGATCATATTAGCGATTTTGGGAAAGGATTTGGATATTTATTGGGTAGATTTTGTTTAGGGTGTTAAGAATAGAGGTGAAGTGGTGATCTATTATAAGTGAGGTGAGGCTCACAAAAATAATATTTTGAAAGTAAAAGTAGTATCTATGATCTTCTGAATAATAATGGATACAAAAAGATTATTAAAGATAATTAAATATTATAGGTTCTATATGTGGCCGTAAAAGATATTTTATAATGGGTTTTATAACATTTTTAGACTTATCTATTTATTTTAACTCACAATAAAACAAATTTACCTTCCCTGTGGTAATTTTTTTTTATTATATTCACACCTAATATTGGTTCAAAAACTAAGTTCACATAATTATAAAATA
Source organism: Viscum album (assembly GCA_963277665.1). Classification (NCBI taxonomy): domain Eukaryota; kingdom Viridiplantae; phylum Streptophyta; class Magnoliopsida; order Santalales; family Viscaceae; genus Viscum; species Viscum album. The sequence goes on from OY728119.1 coordinate 1,105,157,834, forward strand.
TAAATTATATTTATTCCAGATATTTTATTCATTTCTCCAAATTCAATTCAAAGATGTGGAAAATTTTGGTTTAAAATCAAAGTCACAGATGTGATTGGAAAGTGGGATTTCTAAGAGAAAATTTTCTTACGATTATAAAGTTGTTACATACAATTTCAATATAAATTTAATTAAAATGAGCTAAATTGGATTAATATATATATATATATAATTGGGATAATACTAATTCAAACCCAATTTATATATATGAATTATCAATATAAATAATTTAAATGAAAAGAATGTTTTCAATTCAAAATCTTTATTTTCTGAATTCATCTAAAAATTGCTCCTTTCAAAAAAAATCTCAAAATATTCACGCTAAGTTAATTTTGAAATCATTATTTAAAAAATGAAAATTATTTTTTAAAAAAATTATTTTCACATTAATTACTTTTTTGTTTTTTTGGAAAAGTTGAAACAATTACTTTTTATAAAAATAAAATTTTAGGACATAAATTTCATTTATTCTTGTTTTCTGAATAAATGATCAAAAGATAAATTTTAAACATTTTATAAATTATATAATAAATAAATTTCATTAATATTATTAAGTATAAGTTATATTTAATTTATTTATTGAAAATATATTTATTCTCATAAAAATAGATTTTCAGAAATTGAATTCCTTTATTTTCAAATGTTTCATATTTTCATTTATACTTAATTAGCCACCAAATAATTCATTTCATATACATTAATAAAGAATTTATTTATATAATTTATTTAATCATATTTATTCTTGGCATTCCAAGAAATAGGAATTATCAAAAATACTAAATAATAATATTATAATAGTATTTCAAATCATATGTAACTCAGTGTTGTCTGTAATACAAGACAAACTTAGTGTTGCATGTAATGAAATATAAATTCAATACTGTGTGTAATGGAAAATATAGAAAATTGTATATTTTCATGAGATAAATATTTTAAAAAAATCATAGGTTTTTATATTCTCCCCCACCTAAAATTTATTTCTCTATCAAAATTAATCACATTAGAAACAAAAATAGAAGTTACTTATGAATCATTAAATAATTTGGTTCCCAAAAAACTTCCTAACGCTGGTGGTTTCAAAATAAAACATTGACTAGGTAAGTGGTCTTATATCATATTACATTCTCTAATTTATCTATTTTCTCTACAAGTTATTATTCATAAAGAATATTACGCTCTATTAGTACAAATTCTGAGTTTAGAACATATAATGGACTAGGTATTTAATAATAAAGAGAGATAAATAGAACACATATTTAACCCAAGAAACATTCAGTGGAATTTCAAGTTGATATTCTACCATATCGATATTATAATGAATTTAAAATAGACTGATATACCTTGGTCTTATCTTTCCTTTGTATCATAAGCATAATCTCATGTTCTGTTTGTTATTTTGTAAATTTACACTTCATTTCAAACTCTTCGAATTAAATATAGATTCCTTTATTCCTAGAGAATGAAAGGATTATATAAACCAAAAAAAATGATAATTTATTTATTCGAACTTTAATTAAAAAAAATTGACACCGATTTTCCAATATAGGTAGATCTCTATTTTGTTAACTAATATGTTCATATCAAAAACCTATTCCAAATATAATATTAATCCATTAAATAAATGGTTAAATTTATAACCCTTCCAAAATTAAACATTTAGTAATAAGTTAAATAAATATCTAAAAATAAAATTATTATTAATCCACCATATATCCGAAAGTTTCTCTTGATTGTCGCAAACCAAAAAAATAATTCCTCCATCATATATTATACAGAAACATGTTAATAAACTGAATTACAATAAAAAAATTCTTAAAAACATACCATTATATTCATTCCTAACATAATTAAAATGTTATTGGATATATTCATTATGTCAAAAAAAATTATTACCAATTAACATTATCATAGACAATACTTTCAATAATTCACTAACCAGTTCCATGGAAAGTAGTACTATCCAATTTACATGATCTATATTAATAATATATTTTCCCAAATATCATTATCTCAAAATTAGGAATGTATAAAAGGTTATCATTCCCTTAATCATTTGTTTTCATTAAATATCACCATTCTAATAAATCACTTTTCCAACTCATCAGCACCATTCAAAATATACTAGGAAATCCTTCTAGAAAAACATATACTAAAGAATAATTATATATTTCAATAAAAAAATTAATTCCAATACATAGACAGATTAATAATTATTTTTCATTCTTAAACCATTAAATATTATTCATTATCTTATTCCATAATACATATTTCCTTTGACATGTCATTTGTAGTCTCATAATCTTCAATAGTGATACCCTTACATGTGAAACAATGTTGATTATCTTCATATAAATTCTTATTAGGACATCAATATTTATAATGAGCATACATTTCTTGGTTGAAACATCCAACCGTCGATTATTATATAGTTAAACCAATTTTTTTGATGAGTTTTAACTGATATTTTCTGTTTTTAATTGAAAATACATTCATTGTTTCCTTATTTCCCTCAATCGAAACATCTAACATTCTATTGATACATTTACTTGGGTTATTCTTCTACAATTATCGATATATAGGAAACTGAATCTTATTTACTCTAAGCACTCCGCTACCAAAACACCCAATAAGAATTATCATTATCTTATTTTTTGAGTAAGAGAGTTGGTTAAGGAACACATTTTTAATCATGTTTCATGATAACTAGTCATGAATAAAGAATATATTATTCACTATTTTCCTCATCCCATTTTTATTATCTTTATAAAAATAGTTTATCCAATTCAATGATAACCCCATTTAGTGTCGTTACCACTATTGTGTAAAACCAAATAACATTTTATGGGAAACATTAACATAATTTTAAAACCAAAAACTATCAAAACCCATATATAGGATGACTAAATAATAACTCATTTTTTATGTTCAAAACAATTTATGTTTTTTCATATGTATTTTATATCTACCATATATTTAAATCTTTAATGATTTTTCATAAATTGTTTGTCTTTATTTATAAATAATTCACCTTAGGAGTGTCAAAATTTGATTCCAATAAGGTTTTTTGTTTTAAAGAAGGTGATAACCGAGTCCATATAAATTTACCCTTTTTCAGATATATTACCCTAATGTCCCATTTTTCTAGAGAAAATTCCATAAGTAGTGTCCATAAATGGATGTAATTTCTTAGAAACCACTCACTCTATCCTTTGTAAATTTTCATGGATATTTTTTTATACATTGACTCATCCATATACCTATCCATAAATACATCCCTATAAATATCCATAAAAATATCCCTATGGATATTGATAAATTGATCTCATCCTAGTTTCAAAATTTTAACTAAACATTTCGTATGATAAAAAATATAGAAACCTTGGTTTTATGTACATGGATAGTGTATATTTTAATATTAATATTTAATAATTTATAAAATAAAATACTTAAATACAATAATTTTTTAAATAATTTTGAGTCTAGGTAATTAGTATTCAAATTTTATGAAATATCTTCAAGGTCTCCCCTGACGATCATCACCAATAGTACTCCTACTTAAAACCTTTCATCATAACCTAGAGAAATAAATCATATGAAATAGTGGGATTAGTATTTTGTTAATTTAAAATAATCGAGATGGAGAACATATAAATGATAATTAGGGTATGAGAACATGAGAATAAAATTTTAAAAGATACCTTGCAAATCAAAGAATATAATATTGAGGCATATAATTAATAAAGATTGGATGTTGATAAGATATCAATCGTAATAGAATAAAATAACATGAGATATGATATCATAATATTGAAATATGACTAAGAATTTTTGAATACACAATGAATAAAAAATCATTTATATAATAGTCAAGGATGGATTCTATGTCTATCGTAGTATAATGGGTATATCCCCAAATTATCCATGTATTCAAAGTTCACTCTCAACACCATCATAGAAAACAATAATCGCACTGAACCAAGTTCAGTCCCCATTCTAGTTAGGTATATTCATGAGATATAATTGATTTCCCTTGGTGATATAAGTAGATATAGATCCAAGTCATCACATATTTATAGTGATATATTTTTATTCCTCGCGATAAAAAAACATTCATCATATCATAACCCATGAAACGAAATGAGTTTCGAAAACATTTTATCATATCATAACCTTTAGAAAAGAAAACTGTAATCATTTTATCATTTCATCATTGAATAACATGGGTAAAATAACTAGGATTCATAATAACTTTACCAATGAATAAACTATATAAGGGTAATGGGTTTCATAAACATCATTATCATAAACAAAAAATATTCAGAGAAAGAATAATAATGGTTCTTTGTATCACATCTCTATTATGGAATACGTAACATCAACGGATTTCATCATCGATGGAAAATGATTTTGAAAATTCACTTAGAACATTTTTTTAGGAAAATAACCATTCATGGAAAATAAATTTTTTAAACAACATTGCACTAAAATATTTTTGAAATAATTTTCTTTGAATATATTCTTGTAAACATAAAAATTAATATTTTAATAATTTTTTAAATAAATTCTTGAGAAATATATTTTTTTCATTGAAAATGATTTTTTAAATAGAAAAATGAATTAGAATATTATTTTCTGATTATCATTTAAAAATTATAATGCATGCTTTAATTAAATTAATCTATAATATGGTTAGATATTTTTTCATGTAATTAACAATATAATAATGTTTTCGTTCACATTTTCAATAAAGGATAAGTAGAATTTTTTTATAAATGGATTTGAATATTTCTTTAAAAACCTTTTTTAAAATGTAATAAATCTACATAAAATTCTGATATAAATAATTTTATTAATTTTAAAAACACTAAAACCAATTTCATAGAACATGTTTTTGAAAAAAAGTACTTTCGATCGATTGGGGAAATAAAGAGATCTTACTTAACAACATAGTTTTGAACTATTTAGTACATAATGAGATGGAAATTAATGGAAAACATTTAATATCATTAAATAATCATAATAGAATAAAATATATGCATTTCCTAAGATATAGATCATATTATTCATCCTTAAAATCATAAATATAAAGAATCTTAATAAATGATGAGATTTTTTAATAAAGACCTTAACACTTTGTTATCTTTTGAAATGTAAAACCCATGAAAAAAAAGATCCTAATAGGTATATAAAATTAAAAACCATTTTATGGTGAATAATAATAAATTATATTCATTGGATATATATATAACACATAAAATAAAAACATTGTTCCTATGGAATGTGTCTCATATAAAAACAATGTGAGACATAAATCCATTTCATCATTAATAGTGATTTTCATTGGTAGAAACAATATAGAATCAAATAAAATTAATGATTTAAAATCATGAAAAAATAATAATATTCGTGATATTACATGTAAAAGGTTAATTATAAACCCCAAAAAAATGACTCGTGAATTTTCATGTATCTCACATAAATAAAATAGAGAATAAAAATTCATTATTGTTTGTCTTGTATTCATTTATACTTGTTCAAACCTCAAGTATAATAAATATAATTATATTATACATATATTAATGAACCAAAAATATAAATATCATTTAATATGTTATATAACTAAATCATTTTATTACTCATTAATTAAAAATTCGTCACTAATGTTATGTTTCTTGTTTTAACTTCATTGTTTTCCATTTCTGTCTGGATTTTTAATTTTTGGTCCTTTTAAAATGATCATGGATTTATCATCTCTCTAAAAATAATAAAAATTTATTATCTATATTAATACATAATTAATAATTTTAAAACATATTGTGAATACTTTTTTATAAATGATGTACGTTCTAATCAGGGACAGGGTATTCCAAACTTATGCATTCTTTGTTTTTTCCATTTTTCAATGATCACTATGGAAATGAGGAAAGTAATTTGTTTCCTATAGATACTGATAATAATATAAAAATTAACAAATTATGACTTTCTATATACTTATACATATCATATGTTAGGTGTAGTGATGAAAATGGGGTCATATGACTTCATGAAGCTAGTAGTCCATATGTACAGAAATGATGTTATTATATTTTAGTTCATTAATAGGCAAGAATAAAATGATATATTATATTTTTAGTTTGATAATGATGAAATGAATATAATAATTAATAAATTTATAGCACATACCTTAATTAAATTTGTCATTATTATCTCCGATATAATACATAGTGAAAATGAATCGCAACACTTCATGAAGCAGTAGTCCACCATACATACGATCAATGTTATTGTATCCCATACGGAATGGAATGAAAACAAATTGTATATGATATAATGAAACAATAGGAAAAATAATATTATAAATACAATATAAATACTTATATCAATAATCCTACACTACTATGATAGGTGGTAATGGAAACAAGGAATTACATTGCTTCGTGAGGCAGTAGTCTGTTGTACACACAAATGATGACTCTAAAAGTCATTTAATAATAGTGAAGAAGCTTATAAGAGAATAACATGACATAAAAGAATGTTATTATTTATAATATAATGTTTTTATTATGTTATTATGGTTTAATTAGAATTTATGTTTGTGGATTATGAAATAAAATAAAATATCTCGATGAAAAATGCCACCTCTTCTTTAGGTAACATCCTTAGGGTTTCACCAAAAGACATCCTAAGTAATATTTCATCCCAAAATAAATATTCTATGAAGATATTATTAAATTTTTATTGTATGTTAACATTTATTTTATGAAATAATAGACTTAACTATGTATATAAGACAGGTGAGTGGCAATCTTGTTATATTTTGATAAAAAGTGTTTACCCATGTTTTTCTCAGAACAGTAAGTTCCAAAATGGTCTATTATCATTAATTATAAATGATAAGATTGATATATGTCTATAAAATATTTTTTATAAAAAATTTCGGTCATTTAACCTTTGATCTGTTTAGTTTAGCTCATTTGTAAATCAATTTTTAATATAACAATAGAAATTAATTTTTACATATTTCACTTTTAATTTTGTAAAAATAATTATTTGGGTTATTAGATATTATAAATTATGATGATTGAAGATATATAATATATTTTTCCAAATTTAATTTACATATTTTCAGAATTTGATCTAAAATTAATCCTCTAGAATAAATGAGATAGTTGGTTTTCAAAGATAAAATATTCTAGACATTAAAATTTAATTATCCAATTTCAATATGAATTAGATAATAATGAACCAAATTAGATTTATATATATATATATATATTTTCTAACATAATATAATTTTAATAAAAAATATAAAATAATGTATCTTTATAACTAATTTGAATGAAATGTAGCTTAAATTAAAATTCAATATTATTCACTGTTCATTAAAAAATTAATCTTTTATGAAAAATATAAAAAATTCACCCAAAGTTAATTTTAACATTATAATAAAAAAAATGAACATTTTTTTCAAATAAATTTTCTATAATTTCCAAATAAATTGTTTAATTAAATGTATAAAAAATGAAACAAAATACCTTTTTTGGACAGCGATGTTTTTAAGAGTAAAATTAGATTTAGCATATTATCTTGAATAGGTAACACAATATATGAATTTTAAATATTATATTGACTATATAATACATTAATTTTCTTAAAATAATTAATCAGAAATTATTTTTTAATTTATTGAAGTAAAAGACATCTTTATGCATAAATAATGTTTCTTAGAAAAACATTTAATTTATTTTCAAGTGGTTAATATTTTCATTTATAATTTATTTGACACCAAATAACTTATTTTATATAAATTAATTAATCATGTATTTTAATATTTTTTTTAGATATTTATAAAATAAATTTCAATAAATATCTTATAACTATCATATTAAATATTTTTATTATTATAAAATTTCAGGTTTCTTTTAACCCAGGTGTTATGTGTACCATAAGCTAAAATCGATGTTATAAGTCACACAATCAAAAATTACAGGTTCATCTAATGAAATAAAAAATCACTATTCTGTGTCATTCAAGGAATATAAAATATAAATTTTAACTGAAAGAATTCATAAAATCACAGGGTGATATAATAACATCCTCTTCAATATAACAATCTAATGGAAATATCTTTTGATGATAGCATGTTAAAAAAAAGATATATAGATTCTAAAATCTAATTCCTTATTCATGATAAAACAAAATTCTTACATGAAATAGTGAATATAATCTAACCTTATTTAGAAATTCAATGAATGAAAACCAAAATGTGGAAATTATAAAACTTTCCTGATTCTGAAACGCATTAATTTATCATTTATGGTTCATTAATTAATGTATATGACAATAAAATAATGATTATTCATTGAATTTTTATTATTATAAGTGTTTTTAGTCATGTATCTATAGGTAAACATTACCCTAACATTTAAAAAAAATTATGTCATAGACTAAAGTATATATAAGCATAAATGATATAACTTGGGCATATTCTGGGATGAATATCAAGAGATCATGTTTGGGTAAATTGAAGCTACCGATATAATTTTTCAAAGATTCCTTAAAATTTTTAATATTATGAGTTTCTAGAAAATTCATTAGAAAATAATATTATCATTTCAAGTAATCCCATATCATTACAAAATAGGAGTCATTATAAATAGTTTTCCATTAACAATATAAAAATTTTACTATAATATAATCATCATTAAATCAATGCTTCAAATATTTAATATGGAAAGGTTGTGATTTTTTTTTAATAAGAGGATATTTTTAGAAAAAGTGTAATTTTTAATTTTGATATTATTTTTCAGCATAAACGTGTGATTATGAGATATAGGATTCTTAAAGAGAATACTTTTTCATCGTATCAAAAGATTATGAATTAACTTTTTATAAAATAGTAGTTTTAAAAAATAGTTTAGAAAAGGCTCGAAAAGGGATGATCAAAATAAAAAAAAAGGTTTCTACTAGTTTTATTCTAATTAATATAATTTTGATGTTTTGAGTGTACAAATGAAATACGTATCAAACATTACTATTGATTAGTTATGAAAAAACATTATAAGAATATAAAAAATGAAATAGAAATAAATTTATTGACTATAATATGGATTTTAATAAATTAATTAATTATTAATGTAGAATCTAGAAATGAAAATTAATCAATGAAGTTCATCTTTCAGGAATCTCTAAATGAGTTTAGTGATTCTTTTATTCATTAAGTACATTATGATTTTAAATTTTTAATATTTATTTTTGATAACATAAATGAATAAATTTAAAAACATAGAAGTTACTTATATAGAATTTAAAATTTATATAATGTACTGAAAATAAGTAATAAGAATAATGTTATGATACATCTAATTCTTTTATAAAAAAGAAAAGATTCCAATTACATATATTATGTTAAAATATAATTTTTATATAGATATAATGTCTCTTCAAAAACTGAATGAAAAATTAACCAATGATTTTTTTTAAATTAAAATATATACACTTGTTCACAGAAGAAATAGTCATGATAAAAAAGAAAAATTTTAGAAAAATATATTAATATTTGGATAATAATATATGTAATGATTACTATATTTATCATATATAGTGATGAAAATTTACTATATCTAGTAGTATATTAAAAGATTTATAAATATGTTACATTATTCTAATGGATTGACAATATTATTTAAATAATCATTCATACACACTTTGGTCACATTTCAATGTAACAATCTTCTCAAATACCGATAGATATATATTAAAATACACTGTGAGTGTTAGAATATTGTTTTAATAACCATATTAAAAAGAAAAGTTTAATTTATGTATAAAATATATATAAATTACTATTTGAGAAAGTAAACATTTTTTGTTTAAACAATGGTGTATGGTACTTGGATAGAGTATAAACTAGGAATCTAACTGACGACCTAAATTCTTTTTTACAATAATTAGAGTTCATATAGGCATAGGTACTTTGGGTAACAATTATAATGTCTTATTGAATAATTTTATTGATATTGTTTTATATTACTCTTCTTTATAATGAAATTATATATTTTCATAGATTATAAAAACAAGTGGTCAATATATTACAATTATTTGAATATATAATTAATTACAAATTGCCAAATTAAAAAATTATTATTTTTCATAATTAATTTTTTTTTTTCTAAAAAAACCGAATATTTCTATTTTATAGACCTTCTTGAATTAATTATTCATGTTGTAATATCATTTTATACTTAGAATATGGATAGTAGCATTTATAATAAAAGTATCAGTAAATTTATTTGTAGTTATATGTATATAATATTAATTCATGAAATAATACTTCAATGACATGAAATAATATATTCATCTATGGTAGGTTGTTTTGATAGGAAAACATCTCATGTTTTAGATTATTCACTCACTCCAAAGAACACTAGAATATCAATAAAGATAGATTAGATTTAATTTATTAGACCAAAAAAAAGGACATTTCATAGTGGTAAAAAATATGATTTTGTTATTTTTGTTTATTTTAGAGTATTCACAAGAGTTAATTTTCATTAAAATAATTTCAAGGTTTTACAAAAGATATATCAATTACTTGAAAAATGAATAAAATGAAAATTTTTATTTCATTTTATCAATTTTTAGTTATAAAGGTGGTGATTTCAAGAACCTAGTTTTTGAAAATAATTTTTTTCAAATTTATTGTGTTCATCTTTTTTCAAATCCTCTAATAAAATATTTAGTACCAGAATTAAGAAATGAAAATTAATAGAATAAAATAGGTTTATGTAATTTGTTTATAACATATATTAAAATCATTAGACTAAATCTTGAAATAAATATTATAATGTTCTATATTGAATTATTTTTTTCCATTTTTATTGAAAAGTTTTTATGAATATTTTAATTAACTTAATCACAAATTTGGCTATTTGAGAGTTTTTTGTATACACTTTATCAATAACCCAGAATAAAATTTTGATAACAATTATTATAAATAAGATAATGAAATATTTGATGGAAACTATAATTTTTTTGAGGATTGTAGATTTTATAATAAAATAACCATTAAATCTATTATATATATTCATTTAATATTTAAGGAAAAAGTATTAAAATATTTATAATCCAAAAAATACAATTTTGAAATTTAATTTTTATATTTTCATGGAAGTTAATAGGAACATTATTTATAACATTATCTTGTTAACTAGAATAACCACCTCTTTTATATAACCCAAACCTCCATAAATTTGTTGGTGATACATCAAGAGCTATTCTTAGAAACACACTAATACCTCTCCTCCTTTCCAGAACTATTTTAATTATTCCTTTTACAACCTTTATATTCATGGACGTACTAATATGGAGAAGTATTAAATATCCTCAATACACAATATCCCAAAATGATTTTTTTCATCATCCAAATTTTTACAAAGACGATGTTCTCCCCATATTAAAATATCTCACCAGGAAAATGTTTAGTTGGTATTTGTTCATGCTAGAACTCATAATTGATATTACATATTGTGCCTCCCATATATGTAGAAAAAATATAGGTTTAAAAATAATTAACTAATAAATGATAAATCATTCTCATTCAAAAGTGTCAAATTTAAAGAGTTAATTTGATCGATACCTATCTCAAAAAAATGATATAAATTCATTCCTCTAAGAATATGCCATTATGTACACACCCACTAGTGACTTCAATTATAGAACTCCCTCAAACTTCATTGGATCGATGGTCACTATTATATCTGAGTTGAAAAAACCTTGGAAGTGTAATATTTGAATCCATTACTAACACCTTTTAAGAATATGATAAATAATATAATATTATTTCCTCTATTATCAATATGTGTATCATGTTCTCCATGACTACAGTTGACAATAAAGTGATTTAATTGAATAATATTACCACCACCCAATCTAAAACTAGTTGAAAGTCCCACTATATAAGTATAAAAAACAGTTATTGGGAATTCAATGCACCAAAGGATATCACCATGAACCCAAAGAAATATTTGAGTCTCTAAGAAGCCCCTAATAGTATATTCACCTCTCAATCTAAGAGTGTGTCATAACTCATCTTATGATCAATATATAAGATAAACTTCTCCCATAAAAACATATTAGATAATACATTGATCCATAGGGTTAGATACTCCACCTCGATAGTCACCTGGTTTAGGATGCATATTTCTATGACTAACATTAAGCTATCAACCCCCTTTTGTGTGACCAACACTCGGCTTCCAAGGGGAAATCATTGTAATTAATAGAACCCCTTCTCTATATAATTATCAAACTGGGCCTTCAGATATCATATATATATGAGTAAATACAGTATATGAATACTAATAAAAGAATATATCTATATATAATTTCATACATTATAAAATCATTCCATGGGGAGGTTAGAATAGAACATCCTACAGAATGATGCCTTCATAATCCTTTAACAACATAGAAAAATAAAATTTCATAACATCCTATTATCTATGTTTCAAACCAACCAATCAACAATAACCTTATATATATAATCTCATCCTTCTAAAACTAAAGTTCCTTCTACCCAAAAAATAAAAAATTTCATCCAAAAACATCAATACATTATCTCACCCCATTTTTTCACAATACATTCAATAGTGTGTAATCATTTAACATTATCTGTACAAGGATCCAAATACATGGGTCATAAAAAAATTCCCTTCTGTAAGCCCCAGGCCTTGAACAGTGATTATATACAATAAAATGCATCATGCAACATTAACTGAAATTTATATTTTAGAAGAGAAGAAACATTACATAACATGATCCTCTTACATGCCTTTGGGTTATAATATACGTAATACCCATATATTTCAATGGATCCTATGTTCAACAGTATACAAGATACACAACGAAGAGCTTAATAGAAAAAAATAATCTTATTATATTACCAATATAACCATGATGTTATATTGGTGGTTATTTTTAGATTATGTAATTTATTAATTATGTATAATGGTCCACCTCTATATAAATGTATTTATTGAACCATTTCAAATAAGAACTCAATTTTTATAAAGGTAACCATATGTTTGAATAATATGATTTCTTCAAAAAAAATTACTTATGTTTTCTGAGAAAACAGTATAATTGATTTATTGATATTTGATAAATTTTAATTTATATGAGTGTTATCATTTTTCAAATCATCGCATCAAGATTATCTTTGGTTGAAATTTCTTTTATTTATAAATTCATTAGTTATTATATTAAATAGTGAAAAATATAGATTTTTGTCAAACAATAATTTTATTTTCATTACAATGTCTCAATATGATATAAAATCAATCCCAAATTACATTAATATTAAATAATTATATATATTATAGTTTTTTTTCATTTAGATAGTCATTATATGTGAACTTGATATAATTATATATCTAGTCTTATAATATATTTTTTAAAATACATTTTTCATTGTGTGTCCTATATTTATATTAAATATTATTTCACTCACTTATAGAAATTGAAGCATGGAAATTATTTCAATATTAAGTATCAGTTGGTATAAATACGTTAAATAGTTCAATTTTATATATAACATTACTAATAGAGACCATAGTTCTTTTTCATGATATATAGTAAATCATATAATTATAATTAATAACATATTTCTAAGGACCAATGAATGAACCAAAAACAGTCATATATTTTATTGAATGATTATATCTCATCCATAATCATTTGGAATTTTTATATATGTTATTTTTTTATTTGGAAATTATTTTGACCATTTATATTAAATTATATAACTAAAAGTATAAAATGATAGTCTATTTATCTTATTATCATAAAACTATTTACATCAGAAAAACATAAATATATATTTGGTCAAAATTAATAATTTCAAATCAAATTTATATATTTCATTATGGTATTTTGGTATTATTTTTTATGATTAATGTATCTCATTAAATAATTATGTAACCCGGATATTATACTTGTGTGATCATTTGAAAATCAATAAAATCGTATTTAAAACAATAAAAATAATATTATTTAAGTGAATTTCTGTTTTTATATATTTATTTATATATAAATTTGATTTTATAAAGTTATGGATCCATTATATTATATTTTAATTGATATGTTATAGCATTTATAGTCAAATTAATTGGATAGTCCTAAAATTGACATTAATATTATTTCATAATAAACAATAATTTATTAAATGACATAAAATTATAAAAAATTCCAATACTCATATAGTTTATTGGTATATGGTTTATAAAAAAAATTGATAAATTTATGGGCCATTTCTCATTAATATAAAATATCCTAACAACTAAATAATAAAAAATTATGAGTCGTGATAATTTTAAAAAATAGTTAAAGTGGGTTAAAACACATGGATGAGAGTAAAAATGTCATCTAAACAACACAAAATGTAATTTCATAAGATAATTTTGACTCTTCCTTGAAATATAATCAAATATTATCAAGTTAGATAGATTTTTAAATCAAAATTACATCTTGATAAATTAATATATTAGGAAAATACAATAGTTTCCATCACCACTCTTATTAAATGACATATCTTTATCTCATTTATAAAGCTTAAAGAATTTTTTTGGTTCATCCAATACATGAATAATATTTTAATAAAATACCCCCCCAAGAAAAATCATAGAGTCTATGTATTTATCATACAACATTCCTTGGAAATCTTTTATACTAAACCTTTATAGGTTGTCTAAAGAAAGTGGATAAATTCTTAACCAAGTGTTATTTATTTATTTTTAAATTTCAAACCTCCTAAAAATATTTTCAAAAAAGTGAAATAATAACACTTGTAACTTAAAAATAGTGTATGTTTTAAAATTAATAAAATAACTTCTATTAATATCATCTTTCATCAAATTGGACATAAATTCTCTCCTCCAATGTATTGCATTATGCCACCTCATGAACCAATGTCCTTCCACTTCCGTCACCACATCTCACAACTGAGTAAAATGATTAAATTTTTTATATATGATATAAATAACATATTTACTATTATCAATATATATATATATATATATATATCTTTATTTCATCTCCAATAACAGAAAAATGATATCTTTAATTATGAATATGTTTGGACTACTACCTATATGAAGAGGCATTATTTGTTTTTAAACAAAACATCACATTTTTTATTTATATATAAAATTTCTTAAATAAATAATATAGTATATATAATATATTTATAATTATATAAGGAAATAATAATCCATAACTTTATTCCATAATTATTTTCAAAAAGTGGAAAATTTTCTCACGAGTATGGATGATCTACCATCTCTGAGATTGTAACATAGTTTTTTATATCAATTGTTTATATTGTTTTTAAAAATACAATTTATTGAAAAATGATTGTTATTTCATTATTATTATTACAAATATCATGTAACACTGAACCCTTTGACCATGATCAATATATCAATGTTGTTTTAAAATTATGAACTAAACCTCATAAGAACTCATGATGTAAACACAAATGATTAATAAATTGATGATGTCATTATAATAAATTAAATAAGTAGTTTAATGATTATATAATAAACCTAGAAAAATGATATTAAATAATTAAATATTTTCTATATTTTTATTATATGGTAGTAAAAGGACATACGTGGAAATTAAATAGTTGATTTAATTGATTTCACTAGAATTTACCTTCATTTAGGAATATTTTAATATTACAAATTTAATTTTCATTAAAATAATATTTATTTTTCTGATTATATATGTTATATTAGTAATACATCATTATTAAAGATATTTTAGGTTTCAATTTGAAAAATTTTATCCATGGGGATTTGACTTGAATGTTTCCATGTGGTAATGGTATTCTTAATATAATTTCCTTTTATTGGGTTATAACTCATCTTCAGTGACATTATTATGACATGATTATGTGTTATTTTATCTATAAATTGATTTTTTATTTATTTTAACTTTTATATATTAATTTAAATTTTCTACGCATACTCAATTAATTGATTAATTCTAAATTTAATGATATCACCATTGTAAGGGTCAATCATGTAACATCCCAGGTAAATAATGAATAAAACATTTTCATATTTATTAATATTTACGAATTAAATATTAATTTTACTTTAAAGGGGTTGCTATGTTTGATAGCATACCCAATACGCAACAAATAGTTTCTTTGAAATATTACCTTGCACACTAGTAATAAAATAATATTATTTTAAATGGTAGTTAACACATAGCCATTGTATTGGCGGGAATGGATAGAAATAACTAAAATATTATTATATATGTTTTTTAAATGTTTTTACTTTTATCTAATAAAAGATAAAGGCTTAAAATATGGAAAGAATTCAATTTTAGGCCTATATGCCCTAGTTTTCACTAAAGGTTCACTTGTCGCCTTTTGATGGTGAACCATCATTAAATACAGTTTTTTCACTCTTATACATTCTATTGAACCAAATAAAACTCTTCCTTAGAATCGGGACATCAAAATTTACTTTGTGTAAATTTTTTGTATTTTTTCGATAAAGTTCATTTTTTAATGAATAGTGTAAAATGTTGTATTTTAATTCAAAACCTCTTTTTAATATAATTTATTTATATTATTAGATTATCTTTTGAATTGGTTTTAAATTGAAATTAGAATATATTTTTACAATTAAATCTAATATTGTTCGTTGGAATTAATTTCACTTTGAAATTGGACTTAAACTAGTGTCAATCTTTTGATACATATTGTTTCATAAAAACACGCTATTTGTCATGACAGTGGGTATTAATTATTAAATTAATTAATGTGAATTATATGATTTGAATTTTTTAAAATATACATCATTTCCAAATTCATAATATCAGATATATCTTAGGGTGAAGTTTTGGTATTCTTCTGAAAAACTTCAATTTTTGATGAATAGTGAAACCACTAAGTGGTAGTTAAAGAAACTGATTTTTCATTTAAATGAAACATTTTTTATTCTATGATTTGATTTTCAAAAAATCCGAAATACATGGTTGTCATTAAGAAGTAAAATGTGGTTCAATGAGATTAAAATAATTTTTTGGTGAATAGTAACTTTTAAGTTCTTAATCGCGAAAAGAGGTAATTAGTGTAGTTTAAGAGAAAAAATAATGTTTTAATAAAATCAGATGAGCTTGACACATGTCCTACCCTCCTTTTATGTGTCATTGCCGACCAATAAAATCCATGGGTCAACTTGGGGACCCCATGGAGCCACTTTGGTTGGGAAATGACATAAACAACTTTTTATTAAATGTTAAACTAAAAATGACAGATACATGATATGTTTTACTAAAACAATTTTTCCATGGGGTTAAACAAGTCATATTTTTTATTATAAATTTTAATGGGAAATATAAAAAGATTTACTACATCATATAATTTTTTGTATAATTTTTAACTTTAAATAAATTAAATTATTTATGACATCATGATGATGCAGCGATTACCTCATTAATAAATGATTTAAATAAAATGAAATGATAATGTAAAATCTATGACCTAAACATGTCCAAAACCTATTGGGTGGGTTGATTTCGAACCCTTATCACCTTAACCTAGAATTACATAAATGTGGTACCATTAAAATCTGAAACTCATTATAAAATAAAGTAACATTTCCTTACATTCCAAGAGTGCCCCTCCTCTCCTCTTATAAAAGGCCCCCACCTCTACCGCCTTACCCACACATCGAAAGCCATTGGCTCGTCCAACCCCTGCCCATTTTGTCTCTCCACATCCCTATATTACTCCTTGAAGCCTCACATTGGGCAGAAGTCTTCCCAAGGAAGCCTTTGAGCTCAAACCAAAGGGAGTTACTCGATTTTAAGGTAATGTCTTCACTTGAATCCTTTTGTTTCATTTTACTTCTCCAACCCCCTGAACTCTTTTTATTTATTTATTTTGTAACAAATCCAGTATCTTAAATATACTAGTATGATTTTATAAGTATTATTAGAGCTACACTTACACACACCTACATCTAATGGTTAAAGAACATATTGTTTCCGTGGATGGCGAATTTCGGCCTCCCGAAACGATAATTGTTCAACATTCTTTTAACACCTTCAAAAGTGGACATTAAGATGACACTATATTTATATATGAAATATAATATGTTTATTTTTTCCTTAAGCTTCTGTATTTTTCATTTTGGGCATACCTTTATGGTTTCCATTATGGGTAAACGCGATATCTTCATTTAAGGATGTGCGGACTATCGCCCCCTCAAAGTGATTTGATTCGTTAAATACCATATATGGGACATATAAAGGATGGAGTTATGATATTATATATGATATTACACTGGAATTATAATATACATTTATATCATTATGATTCCATTCTATAAAATATGAAATATAAATGAAAGTATCATTCATTCGTACGTACGGCTTACCGTCTCCATGAACGGTGCATTTCATTTCTTACCTCTAAATGATTATGTAATATTATAAATGCATTTATATACTGTATATATATGATATATATGATATATACATCATGATTATAATTTTGGATATAATGGATACATGAACAACTTGTAATTATGAAGGGTTTTTTTTACTCAAGTACCAATGATCGTTAAAATGACCGTTATTAACTTAAATAATTACATAGTGTTCATGACATGGCAATAAGTGATATAAAAGGAATAATGAACTTAAAAAAGGTTCTTAAACAAGTAGAAATTAACTCAAGTTTATTATTCAGGAGATTAAAGAACGACCGAGTCAAGTCGGACCCGAGGTAAGGGACTTCGTCTCAACCTCCTTTCATTGAGGCATATTTCGTTTTATACACAACTTTCTTTTATACGGTGTATAAGCCCCTTTGAATTTTACTTTTATACAAAAGGAATATTTTTCTACAAAGCGTTTTACAAAATGACAAAAAGGAATGTTTCTTTTAACGTACGCAGTGACAAAGACCTTTTCCGTCGCCGCGAGTATTATTTGGTCTTTGGCTTCCTGAACAAGCCGTAATGTTTTTTTTAAAATGAAATAAATACCATATACTCTTTTATGTATTTTGGTATTGAAAATGGTTTTTTATAATGGGTTTGTTGTGTAAATATATTTAAGTGATATATTGTGATCAAAGTGTGGAAATGTTTTCTTTCCATTATATTTGTTTTATGTCTTTTGATTTTCAAAATGGTACTTGGACATTTGACGGGTGGTTACGTGATAAACCATATGACGGGTGGTGCTGTGAATACCAGGATGGGTGGTTACATTATAACCTCCAATGCATTGGGTATGGAAGTCGGCCGTATGGCTATTCCATTAAGTATGTATGGATGTTGGCCATATGGCTATTCCATTAAGTGATATGTGTGGAAGTCGACTGTATGGTTATTCCACTTAAGTATGTTTATGTCCCAAGTTACCTTTATATGTTATGTGTTCTTTATATTAGTTTTATGGTATTCCTTTGGTTAAAAAAGTGTAAGTAATGATATTTTATTCAGTGAAGTGTTTTTATTACTTCATGAATGTGAAGGTATTACTTTGATAAAGTATACATGGTTTACTTGATGTTTGAAAAACTAACAGTTTTCATTCTTTGTATATCCCTTAATGAGCTTTTTATGCTCACCCCAAGTTTTTTTTTGAAATGTTTTTCACAGGACATAATGTGGAATAGGGTCAAGGATGGGATCAAGGGAAATCATGCTATATAAAACATGGAACTAGACATGTTTCTTTTTAAGAGTTTTTTTTATTCTATGGAAACTTAGTAGAAGTGTCTACTTTGTAACCTTTTGAGATGTAACAGTTATGTTCTAATTCTCTAAAACTCTAAACCTGAAAAGATCCTCAATGTGAATTATTCATTTAATTCAATATTAAGAGATGTTTAAGGTCTGGGCCTTATAATTCATCTCAAATATCCTTCTATTGAGATATATTTTTATATTATCAAACTATCTTCTTTTATGAGGTGTACATACTACCCATTTTCGTAATATATCGTGAATATATTTATTTTAATGATATTTAATGTTTATTTGAAGTTATTCATTCATATTGATTATGATTGTAGAGTAATCATTGTGGAAAAGGTTGTGTGTTACAATATCCTTCCTTTTCAAGACTTCTTTATCTTCAATTTTCCAATTGGGAAAATCATATAATATTATTTATTTGAACTACATCTCATTGACCACAATTTTGATATGAATGTTCTTTATATGTTTATTTTCCATTTCCTCTATTATTTATTAAAGAAACATCAAGAATATCATTTCTAGGATATATAGATCTTGTATCTTCTTTCATCTTGAATCTTTCTCTATCCTAATGTGTATTTTTTATTTTATTTTTTTCAAATTGAAATTACATAAAAATAAATCATTTCTGGGTGAAACTTTTCATGTTATTTTACATTAATTTCAACTTTTAATAAAAAAATATTTCATTATATTTTCCAAATTTGTCACTTAGACTCCCTTTAAATAATTTTTGAAAAGTATATTTATTTATAACATTTATATCATGATCAAATGTTCCATTTATCGGTAACATTATTTTCAATAAATATTAAATTAGTGGAATGGAGGGTAATTTTAATAGAAAATTATTATAAAAATATTTTATCAAAATCAGTACATTAAAAGTAATTATAAAATACAAATATTTATTTTCTTCAATAATGTTTTTAAAATTATTTAATAGTATATCGATTAATTGGCTTCAACAACCATTCATTTTACTTATCCTCCACTGGGAATATTTTTTAATAATTATAACCTTATTATTTTATTGAATTTATTTTGATTATTTCAAATATATTGTTTTATCATCATTTCATATACATAGTTTATTTATGTTATGTAAGAAAAAACGGATGTCTCAATGAGTTTTCTGATAATATTCAAGATATACATACTCAATTAATGATGGGGTTCTTATAAATTGTTTATGATTATGGGTGGTTTCATTGTATACCAAATATGGGTGATAACAATATTATTAAAGGATGGGTGGCCCTTTATTAAGAAAGTATTAGTGGGTTCTTGGTATCCATCTGATACATTATGTTGGATGTTAACTAAATGATTATTCAATATGTAAAAGAGGTATTGTATATGATGTTTCATGTTACACGCAAGATTTATCTAGCCATTGCACGTGGGTTTATGGAAATAATGTGATTTCACAAATCAATAAAATGAGTTCGTGTGCAAAAACAGTTTTTACAATATCCTAGGGGTAAAAATCTATTGGTTTTTAATGATTCATTTGATTATGATTAACATCATGTGGATCATTATTTTGGATTCCAATGACTCTATCCTTTGTTAATGCATTGTTTGATTTTTATTTGTTGAGGGTATTGGTATTTGTGGGTATAAATTCCCATTTTTATTCTCAATCTCTATAATTTTTTCAGCATACCCTTATTCTTATCTTAAAAAATTGATGAAATTTAATTTCTAATTATTATGTCTTAACATTCTACTAATTTTTGTTCACTATTGTTTTGTTTCATTTTTCATAGGTTATAAATAATAATAATAATTTTTTAGGGCCTATAAAGGTTCCATATGTGATGTACATTTTGGGACATGATAATAACTTAATATATAATATATGAATATAGGTATTATGGGAAAACTATTATTTATAAGTCATTAGTGTTATTCTTCAAAAAAATCCATATATTTATAAAAATATTTTCATATAATATATATGTGTATAAACATGACCAAATATATCCATTTCATATTTTAAGGTTTGGATGAAATAATTCTGGTCGCATTTATTCGTATTAATCCATAAGTAAAATGTTTTTTCTTTTTACCATTAGATTAGGGAGTCGGGTTTAGGGTTGTTATATGATATATTACAACAAGGTTTAGATAAATTTAGAGATTATGTTGTTTTCATGTGAAATTTTCATAAATTTTAGGGATAACATCATTATTTTTTGGGGTTTAATCTTATGTTAATGTTTTAGACACCACTTTTGAGTATTTATGTAATAGTGTTTTGAATTTTTTAATTATATTTTTTAGAATCGTATTATTTGGTAGAGTTATATATTACTTTTGATTTTAACATGATGTATTATTTTAATGGTCAAGGATAAATTATAATTTGGATGAATATATGATATAAATGTGAATTTATAATGATTTTGGTTATATATTGAAATTATTAGAAAATATTAGAGATTATATGATTGTGGAATATTCATTGTTAGGTATTTAAATTTATAGGTGACTAATTAAATTTACAGATAAATGTGAAGTTTTTCATGGAAGAATATTTGATCAAATACATAAAATTTTGGGTTTCAAACATTTTCAAGAATATTTTAATTATTAAAAGGATTGTTATTTTCTGAATTAATTAGTTTGAACATAGAGTATTACGTATCAATTTTGGATATTAATTTAGTATTTCATCATATAAAGGTTTATTCATTTTGGTAATTAAAATACATTATTCTTTAAATTTTTATTTTTTAATAATTTTAAATAAAATATCTATATAATCTTATTCTTTTTAAGAATTCTATGATCTGATGCAAGATAATTTTAGTTCTTCAAGCGTAAAACCATATTTATGTACTTTTCATTTCAAGATAAATTTTGATTGTGTTGAAAATAATTAAATAAGATAATTTTACTTATCATTCATGTTTATTTTCTCAAATGGTTAGTATATACTGTAAAAAAATTCCAAAATATTTTGAGAAGTGTCTTGAAATGAATATTTTATCTAATAACCTCTATGGACAATTAATATATAGTCTTCATCACACCTCTTTGGTTTATGTGAATATTTAAACTCAAAAACAAAAAATGTTTTTGAAAAAAAATGTGGATGAGAAGGTTTTATAGTTATTAACATCATCGTTATCATACACTTCTTTTATATATTATCTCTACCATAATTGATCAATATTTCGGAATTATTCTCTTCATACATGTCCATATATTCTCTTTTAATTAATTTTTTTTCATTTTCAAACTCATTTAGGTTTTATTCAAGATAAATTACCAATTTCCCTCTCCCTCTTTTCAAGATGATGTTTTACTGGACCTTTTTAAATTATGGGATTTCAGAAAAAGTATTTTCATATGGAAGTCCATTTATTTCTAAGTCCATATTCCAAATATGAGGTGGAAATTTATTAATGGGGGATAATGTAGTATCTCAAATCTATTATGGAGACTACGTTCAATTGTGTAATAAATATGCAACAACGAGTATAAATAAATTACAAGATATTATTATTTGATCGTTATATCTAAACTATAAATTTTATAGTTATGAAAAATATTATCTAATTAAAAAATACATATAATGGTCCAAATATATATAAATTTAATGATAAATTATTTACAAATAATCACTCGATATTTATTAAAGTAATTTTTTTTCAATAATATGTATTATTAAAAAAAATTATCATATTTTATGATAAAATATTATTGTTAATTTATTGAAATTTTATAAATTTTATTTGTTAAAATTTATTTCATTATTGTAATAAGAATATAAAAATTATATTTTTATAAAGATTTCTTAGTTTTAAAAATAGAATGATTTTTCTGTAAATACTGTAAAGTATTGATATTTATAAAAAAAATTATTGTTTTAAAAGACTCATTATTCCTTGAATCACACTTATACCCTATTTTTTATATGTGAATTTTTGGTATTGAAAACACATTTTTTATAAAAACTGTTTCCATTATATATTGCACATTTATAGTAAATGTAATTTATTACTCTAATATATATTAAATAATTAAAAATTGATTCCATATTTTAAATTATTGAATCTAAATTTTATAAAAAATTCCCCTTAATTTGGGGATATTATAAATAGTGAACATTATAGTTTTAGTTGTTACAATAGAGGGTAAATTAGGTAATTAAGGCTTAAAATAAAATGACTACGACTAAATAATGGCCCTAACACGTGAAATAATTTTATTTTATGATTATATATCTTTATTAATCATAAAAATACTAATATATGAAAAATAATTCATTTTCCCATAATTTTGAAATTTTATATTCTTTTATTTAATGATTGAAAAAAAATTCATTCACAACGTTTTATTATCGATAAATTATTAACATAGCGATAAAA
The DNA here is from genome assembly GCA_963277665.1 of Viscum album. Lineage (NCBI taxonomy): Eukaryota > Viridiplantae > Streptophyta > Magnoliopsida > Santalales > Viscaceae > Viscum > Viscum album. The sequence continues at coordinate 1,105,182,048 of OY728119.1, forward strand.
ATAAGTGATATTTAGTTATAAAGATTGAGAAAAATTAAAAACTATATTTTTATTCATGGTCATTTATTTTTAATCTATTGTTATGAAATAATATCCAAAAAATGAATATACAATATATATGCGATGCTTTTTCAAGTAGTAATCAAATCAATAAAATGATTTTAAAAACTATAAAAATAATATTATCTAAGTAATTTTTTGGGTCACATAATTTTTAGATAAAAATTACATATTATAGAGTTTTGGATAAATTTTATTTTAATTCCATTATTGTATTATTATTTTAAATTTCAAATTAAATGATTAGTTCCAAAAGTAATAGTAGTGTTACTTTATAATAAATTTAATTTTATTAAAAGTTTTAAAATAATAAAAAAAATATTTCTATAACAAGTGTATTTTATAATGTTTATTTCATCAACTATGAACCATTTTTGTCTTTTATTCTTATTTTAGTTTATATATTGACACCTAAAGAAAAACAAAATTCATAATAATTAAAAAGAAGTTTGATGTAGGATAAAAACAAAAATATAACAATACAAATGTGAGTTAAACATTTCAAAATTTTATTTAGTGATGTAAATTTTACTTTTAATGTTAATATATTAAAATATTATCCATTTGGAGAAATTTGGATATAAAAATTATAATATAATTGTTGAATATTTTATGATATTTCATGTGTTCTCCTCCCCTCCATTATAAAATAGAACTTATTAATCTCAGTTATTGACACATAAAATGACTTTTGGTTATTTCAATAAATCCTAAATCCATTTCCTGTTTCCCAATGCACATCCTAGAGTATTTATTTATCTAAAAATAACCTTAGAATTTATTTCATGCAATCCTTAATAGGTTGTCTGAAATGGAGGTATAGTTATTAACTAGTGATTTTTATTATATTTTCTTTCATGTTCTTAATAGAATTTCAACCGCGATGATATAATAAAAATATTATCTTAAATATTGAAATATAGTTTGTTTAATTACACAAACTATATTCATATCCTCTTACATTAATTGGGAAATGAAACCATCATTCATGTGTATGGAGGATTTCCACCACCGAAACCAATGTGTATTGTTTTAAATAACAAAATATCACATATATTTATAGTTATTGAATTAATGTTTATATTTTTTATTCATGATATATTTAACATTAAAAATAGATAATAAATTATTTAAATTGTTACCTATAAATTTTTAGAAAATTGATATGTTCCTTCATTTGTACATATAGACTTCCACCTCCATGAAGAGATGTCATTTTCCTTTCATCACCTCGTCACATAGTTCATATATATATATATATATATATATCAATACATAGTTTATTTTTTTGATATAATTACAAGTCTATAAAAATATATTCACCTTATTTCTAGAGTGATCATTCAAAAATAGAATCTTTACTCATGTGTATGTACGAACAATCATCTATTTGATTGTAACATAGTTTATTTTTACTAAATATCATTCTTGATTGGTTTTAAATTTTTTATGGAATTATAAAAATTAAAATTATCTATATATAATTATTATTTATTTTATTTGTTAATGAATCCATTGACCAAATCCAACATACCAATGATATTTTGAAATATTGAATAAATATCCCAATAACACTAAACATTGAATTAATAGATAACATAGTTAATTATGTCATCATAATAAATGAATAAATGGTATAATAACAAAATAATTAACCAAAAAAAGTTACTTAAATAGTTTTAGAGTTGATATATGTTTACTATACATGATTTAATAGACATAGATAGAATTTTGAGACTCTAGGATGGTGATTTTTTCTCCATTTATTTTCATTGAAGGATATTTTTTCCCAATATCATTTAAGTGTTTCATATTAATCCCCTTTTAAATGTTATTTTGTTAATTCACAATATTTCATGATATATTATGTTGAAACTATAATTATTTTAATTATTTTGTCTTGACATGGAATTTACCAAGTTATAAATGGTTCATAACTCAATTTATTAGAATTGAGTTACAACTCTTCTTCATTGATATTGTTATTATTTTATTATGATTTAATTTGTATAGAAATTTATGTATTATATTTTTTAAATTTATTTTTTTACCTACATTTTTTTACATATAATCTTTTCATTGATTAATCCTCAATTCTAGTATAAGATCATTTTAAGGGCTATTCCTCTCAAATTCCCATTCCCTAGGCCATATGTTTATCATATAAACCTATATTATTATAGTAGGTGTATATAATACCCCTTTTACATATATTATCATGAATATTTTTATCTTCATTATATCTAATATTTTAAATTTCATTATTCTTTCTTGGGGATTCCTTTTGTAGAGTCACCAATGTGGAAAAATCATCAAGTTTTAATCTCTTTTATTTTTGGGATTGTATAAATTCGAGGTTCCAATGGTGGAAATCATATTCTATCATTTTCATGAACCATATATATTTTAATACATTCTTATAATGAATCTCCATTACTTGGTAAGGTTTTATTTCCTCAACTATTGATAAATGAAACATAATTAAAGTTTATTGCCCTTAGTATTGATCTTGTATATTCACTTAGATCAAGAATATTTCCCTTCAGTATAATGTTTCTTAAAATGGTTTTAAATTATTTTCCAAACATTCATGTTTTACTAAATCTATTTAACATGGTGTTTGATGTTATTTTAAAATGATTCAAAAATTTATTTACTTAATGTATTCTAAAAGGGTCATATATACTCCCATTGAAAAATGACTGAAAAGATTGTTTGTTTTTTACATTTAAGCATGACCATATTTTCCTAAAATCATAAACATTATTTAATTTTATGTATAGTTTTTTAGGTTTCAATGGTTATTTTCAATGAAAATAAACTTAATAACATTTTATGAATAATTAGATTCTAAAATTTCTTTTCAATGTGACATTGGTATTTTCATCCAGAATGTTTTTCATGATATTTAAATGGTATTTACATTCATCAATGCCTAAACCCCATTATGATTATTATTATTCAGTGGGTATGTTTTTTATTTATTCTATCATTACTCATTCTCCTCAAGGACCATGATTATTGAAAATATATTTTCATAGAACAGATTTACTCTCTATGGGTAAATCAAGTTATAAAATGAATAATGGATGTTTATATGAGTTTTATGAATAGATATAAGTGAAATGTACTTAATTAATATTATGGTTCTAGTAAATTTATTCACATAATTCATTTTTCTATTATAGGCCAATTGTGGTTGCTTTTGTTGCTAACTAATGATGGGTAGTAAAGTTATTAACCAAGGATAAATGGTTCTGTTATAAACCCAAGAAGTTTGGTTCTATGATAGCCCTCCAATGCATTTCGTTAGAAGTAAATTGTATAGTTCTTACATTTGTAAGAGTGTCATATAATATCCCAGTTATCCTGATAATCCATTAACCAAGCTGGAAGTAACATAACCCAAAGTGTATTTCTGATCCACATGGGTTTGATATTATCCCCTCGAATCATTAAAAAATGATAGTTAGAATGATTTTTTCCATAAGAATTGTGAAAGTAATGACAAATATAATAGTATCTATAAAAATGAAACTCCACAGAGAAAAGTGTTTTATAGTTCAAATAGGTAAAAAACCCAAAGTATTATGAAAATTACCCAAAAATAATAAAATATGCCTATGTTCCAATAGACACAACTCACCAAGTCCACGGATCAACAGCTAGAACAACCTCTATGTGGTGATTTTCCCCTACTAAAACCTAGAAGGAGATAATTTTTTAACTCCAAAAGGAAAAGGTGAGGTGTGATCTAAAATCTCTTTTTGTTCTGACCAAGGATTCCATAAAATATTCATCCATTTAAATAACCAAATAATTGTCTTTCTACTTTTAAATAAATAGGGTTTTCATTTAAAAATAATTTTTAAAAAAATCACATATAACATTTAAATTGATGGATATAATTTAAACAAATCTCTTAAATAAAAATTTTATATTAACCAATTAATATAAATTCATATGGCATGTAAATTAGTTTAAAAATATTAGTATATATTTATATCTCGTATATAAATAAGAAAGTTACATTTTCATCTACCAAGAGGTACAATATTTCCAAGTTATGGGATCCTTACACAATTATTTGATAATAACTACAATACATATGAAGATCCCTCAACACTAGAAATATAGGACTCATCAATATCCAAATGAGTAATAAATTTTATAAAAGAATGTTTTTATCATGTTGTAAAACATCAATCTGGTGCTATGGAATTCCAATCCTAGAATGTTTATCCCTAATTACTCACCAAATACAGAGGATTTAATGTTCTCTAGTGAAAAACAATTATTATACATTTATTTGAATAAAACATAAAATAAAATAAAATCCCATTCTTCCATTTCAAAAATTTAAATTTTTCATTTAAAACATGTTTTAAATCAAAAATAACTCTTCCGAGATAGAACCCAATGTTTTCTCGAACATGATTTTATACCACTTTTCCTTATATAATAATTTAAAATAAATTGAAATTTTAATCTCACAATTAAATTTCAATGATTAAATTAAACAATTTAATTGAAAATATTCCCATCAATCTCACAATTTAAATTCAACAGATTAAATCTACACAGTTTTCTATAAAATTCACAATTAAACCACTTTTTAATAGAATTAGTGGTTTTCGTAATTTTATACCATGATTCAAATTCCAAAAAAAACAAAATAAAATGGAATTGGTTTTTTGAATAAATATATTGAATGAAATTTGTTTTCAAAATACAATTGAATATAAATCAATAATTTAATTTAAATCAATAAATTTATTATTAATAAAAATTGGACATTAGGATGGAACCACCTACCTAGGAATATCTAGATCTCAAGCCTCCGAACCCTAATTGGGGTTTTCCAGTAGAGATAAAAAAGGAAACCAATAATCAAACATAAGTATGAGATTTAAATAATAAGGAATTAGATTCTCCAACCATAATAATGAACTAAACACCATAGGGAGGGACAGAAAGAGAAAGAATGAGAATTAGAATGGGAAAAGAAAACTAATCATGAAAGGATAGATGGTTATTCCCCATGCCTTAATCTACTTCTAGTAGGGTTCCAAGGGGCCAAGAATATCTCATCAGATCCTATAAGGAAGAAAACAATTTAAATGTGTCACACAAGTCTATCATGGGTGTAAAAAGAGGGGTTAGAGAATTTTTAAACCAAAACTTGTACTAACAAATCTTATATGCAAGGTCATATAGGTAGGGTCACATGGATAGAACAAACCAAGAACCCTATCTATGAACTTGTTTTAAATGGGATGCATGATTTCTATTACGTGTACGAATGGTTTGTAATACCATGCATGATCAATGAAAACCCCTATTGTCTGGGTTTTCAGGGTTTTCCTTGAGAGGGTGCATAGTTTGGGAAAATTGTGAGATAGTATTGAACTACTATAGAAATTCTCAGAACTATTAAAATTTCACCTAATTTACCCTAAAATTAAATCTAGAAAAAGCATGATCAAAATAGTGTTTTAGGAATACCTGAAAAGTGTAATAGTATTCTACAACCACCCTACCATTGATGTTTTCTAACCCATGAAAGAATATTCCTAAGATTCTATGCTCGAAACATGAGGCCACTACTCACTCAAAAGTTCAACTATCTCTCACGTCTCATGATAATTAGTACCATAATTTCATAGCACTTGAACCACAGGTATCATCCTCCCAAAATGTACCTTGGTTTCAGAATCAACTATCCAGATTGGTCGTTTTTTCATAGATAAATTGTGCTCTACATCGAGATTACTCCAACTCAAAATAATATATGGATTAGATAAACACATTTTTATTTGTGATACATAGAATATGTTATGTATTTACGTCAGATGTAGTGTGATTTCTAACCGATAAGAACCTTTTCCCACTAGATCAACAACATAAAAATGCCCCACAAAATGGGGAGAAAGTCCCCCTTGTCTCCCAAGCCATAGATAAACCAAACTACATTAATCCTTCAAGAACTACTCATTTCCAACTTTAATTCCTAAGATCTCTGACTATGATTAGAATAATACTTATACCACCATTGTGTTATCAATATCCTCTTAAGAATCAACTGGATATTTATTGTCATCTCTTGAGAAAATATTTGTCCAACTATTTAACTTTTACTAGTCTCTGACCAACACAATTAAGATATGCATGGTCAGCCATATAAGACCTCAAAAGGATTCTTTCTGGTCATAGACTAGTAACTATTGTTGTAAGATAATACAACCAGTTACAAGTGATCATCTGAAACCCCACCAAAGTCAATAACACAGGTTCATATCATATACTCAAGAATCAATATTGTGGTTTATGTCTAGTCATATTACTATAGATGGTATTTCATGATCAAATTAACCTAATATCCTACTTCCTCCTAAAGGCCTCTCAAAAAATAGGAAGTGAACCGAGTATCCCAATTTTATACTATAGCAGAAGGAACTGAGTGAAAATTAAAAATTCTCATTCACATTAAGACTTCCCAAATTCATAACATTTTTTGTATAAAAAATGGGTATAAAGTGAGCTGACATGGTTAGTATTTCAATCACAAGCCATATCACATTGTACTTTTGGTTTCTTCGTGTAAACCCAACCACAAAGTACATTGAGATATCGTCCCACTTCCACGTTGGGATTGTAAGTGGCTGACGAAAATATAAATCATTTTGGTGCCCCGACTCAATATGTTGGAATGTATAGAAATAAGAGACAAAATCATCAATGAAACTTCTCATACCTAGCCCCCAGAACATCTGACGTATGTTTTAGAGCATGTTCATGGTTCCTTTGTGCACAACCCACATGGAATTATAGAAATTTCTAAAAAATATTTCCTCACTTCTAATATCACAACAAAGAAATTTTGATAGCATGGAATTCCCTCTTGGAGAATAAAAAATCAGTAATGGTCTCTCCACCATAAAGAGTGTCTCTAATACTAAGAAAATTATTATCCATCTACTAATACAAAATAAGTTTTTCAATAAGAGCATATGTCTACTAAAAATTGGATAAGGAAACTTGGGCCATGGATTCTTAAACTCAGATATGGAACTGTGAAATGGGATCTATCAAGTTCCACTCTTTTAAATATTCTTTCATGTCACGGTCTAAATGTTTCTTTCTAAAATATTTGTTGATGACATTCACTTTCCCTATGGTATATTTGATGTCAATTTTGAAATATTGTAGGTAATCCAACAAACACCACTGGTGGAGATTCGAATATTTTTTAGAAAATATATAACACAAGATATTGTGGTCTAAATAAATGATAAATATTTCTCCATAAAGGTAATGCATATAACCCTTATTTTTTTGCATCACAGTTTCATGTTCATGGTCATAGGTCAGATAATTATTCTATTTTTTCATGAAATGATTAGATCCATAGTAAATGACATAATAATTCAACATAATAACGTAACCCAAACCAAAATTTGATTCTTTATAAAAGACATCGTAGACAAACCCTCCCTTTAGAAGAGTCAACACCCATGCAGCAATAAACATATATTTTATCTCAACAAGAGAACTATGAAATTTTTCATTATAGGAAACATTTACTACCTTTCTAGTAGACTAGACATCATGGAATAAATATTTTATAATTACTTGACTAATCATCAGTAATAAAAACTGAATCCAAGAATCATCTAATCTCAAAGTCAAATCATATTTAACTAGAGCCTTATCCCGGTTAGTGAGGACTCACCAAGTGCATTCAAGAGACTCATGTTCAAATCCTGGTGGAGACGTAATTTACTGGTACTGTAGCTATACTATAGTAGGAAATATTCTAGGGATATTAGTAGGGACTATTATTGGAACTATAGCAGGTATTTTTCAATACTAGACCATTCATCCATTTGGGATTTTGGGCCACCGGTTTGGTCATCAGGTCCTTAAAGTCCTTCGGGCCACCTCATGACCTTCAGGACACCTTGAGGTCTTTGAGACTTATCAAGGTTATTAGGACACCTCAAATTTTATTTAATTGACTAGGAATATAGTACAAGGAGAATACTTTAGATGATGATTTAGATCAGGTGAATTCACAAGATAAAATGTTGATATATTTTGAAAAAATAGATGTTATGGCATTTCCATTTTGACCAGCATGTACAAGCATGGGAAGCCTGTCCAAATAGTTATGCAAAGGTGGAGAGATTACAATATCATATAGAAACTCAGGAGGAGTAGTTCGACATAGTTATATTATTAATATTTCATCTAAGACCTACGGGTAAAGTAATCTATATTCCTACGGGCCTTTTAAGGGTTTTTCCTCATCCCATGAAAGTGGGAACATAAAAAATCAATAAAATGAATACATTTGAGTCATTTAGTAAAAATTGTGTCATGATATACCTGATTTTATAACATCTATCACCTTCTCAGGTTCAACTGAAATACCATGTTCTAACACCATATGTCCTCAGTACATCACATTTGAAATAAAAAAAACACAAATCAAAATCATACAATAAATTATGTGATTTATCAACAATTCGAGAAATACTCTTAGATGAATCATATAATCCTCCTTGGACATAGATTAAAGAAGGATTTTATCCACAAATAATACCATGAAGGTATCAACATAGTCATTAAAAAATATTTTTTATCAAATTCGTAAAGACTACATGATAATTGGATAAAACAAATGGCATTAGAAGGTACATAATTGTATTACCTTCTCTGAAAGTAATTTTTCCAAATTCCATATTATTTTTCCCTCAATTGATTATAATTAGACCGATGAAAAATCATTGATAACCCCTTCCCCCATTCAATTGATCATATAGATTATCAATCCATGGGGATGGATACTTTTTTTATCATAACTCGATTGTGTTTTAGATAATAAACACAAATTTATAGTAAACCTTCAACCTTACTATCAATGAGAAATGGTTCCACCCAAGGTGACACACTCGATCATATAAATAAATTCTCTAGAAGATCATCCAACTAACTCTTCACCTCCTTCATTTTAGCTAGTTCCTTATGGTAAGAGGAAATAGACACTAGATGAGTACCAGGAATTAGGTTAACAAAAAACCCCACCTTTCTTTTTGGGGCAGACCTACTAATACTAAAGGTAAAAGTTTTGGATACTCATAAAAAATGGGTGGGAGATAACCACTTAGAGATTATCAATCTAGGAAAATAATGCATTGATATCCCTTTCACCAATTTTGGGTAAAAGGACCTGATATACTCTTCCACAGGTCTCATTCTCCTTGAATGATTTTGGAAACCCCATCATGGGTAGTATAAAAGTCCTGTCAATGATAAAAATTACTCCAAGATTTTATTAACAATGATCCAATCCATCCTAAATATGACATCAACCTATTTACTATCGAGAACTATACAAATCCTAGAATTTTTAACATCTGATCGAGGGAAAATAAAACTGGTACTGTGGAGGCCCTTCTCTCTCTTTGTATCAAGAGGTCACAGGATATCCATTAAATAAGATAAAAAGTATTTAGGAATATTTATAAAGTTAACAATATGGGTTAAAATAACTGAGTGATATACACTAGTATCAAATAAATTAGTTATTAATGATAAAGCTATAGTGAGGATACCGATCATGGTCGCAGCACCAGTATTCACTTCCTATAGAGAATCTTCCACTGCGTGAAGAATCATTAATCCATATGGTTGTGTATTGAACCACTTTGTACTTTTCTCATCTCACATACCCATAGTTTTGGAGGTAGATGATGATCTTGTTCCACAACGATTAGTTGAATAGATATGGTATAACTTCTATCGGTGGCCTGACTGTCCACAGGATCAATATATCATCGGTTCCTTTGGAAACCCCCTCTTTAAATATAATGAATTTCCACAATATTAACAAATTGAAGGGCCCTTACCAGGAACTATAAGAGGTCTAGAAAAGACATGCTGTCGAGGACCCCCATGAGTATCATCACACATCCTCTTTTCTTTTAAGGGACTTACACTTCCACTTGGAGATAAAGAGATTCTTAAAAACCCTACTTTCTGGATAGGAACATTTTGACCATCAATGCTCTATACACAAAATTACCACAACAAGTTATCTTTAGAAAAGAACCCTGAGAGAGAATATCATATTGATATCCCAACATTCACCTTTGATCCTTCATCTTGACATTTGATACTATATTAGTTGCAAACTACCAAAGATCAATAAAATAGTTTTCATACTATGTCAATATATTGTCATCATACTTGAGTTTAAAAATCACAGTGGCATTAACTAAAAATGTAGACATTGAATAGATATAGTCGGTGAAATAACAATGATGTATTTCATCTCTATTTCATCATGCTTCTTCTCTCTCACTATAGTGTCACATCTTCTCATGTTCAGTCATTCCAGTAAGAAGGTTAAACACATCGCCTTAATGTACTCAAGTTTCGACAGGAACCCTAAGAAATACTCAATCCTACTTAACTAGTATTTATTAACATAATGATAATTTGATCCTATAAATGGTGGGGGATCATATTAATGTAAATCCTATGAACTCTTCCATATATCATATCTTTTTGGATTAAGATCTGGATTCCTAATAACAAATGGGGCAGGTTCTTGTCCCAAATCATGGACAGAGTACACCATCACCTCAAAAAAATTCATTTCTATAAGAGGGTTTTCTTTCTGAGATTATTTAGCTGCTTCCTCCTAAATATGATACACATTTCTTCTCATAGATTGATTTTACACACCATTAGAAAAAAACAATGAATAAATCATATTAACACTCAAATCGAGAAATAATGGAAATCAATCCATATAGATAGACCATGCAATATATGGATTCCAATATATCAAAATAAAAGATAGGAAAATATGTGAAGTAATCCTAATGAAGCTTCCCTAAATGACCCCTAATGTTTTAAGGTTAACTACTATAAGATATATCAAGGAACTTAATCCCAAATACCTGTTCAATCCTGATAAAAATACACAGATGTAAACTAACTTCAAGAAAAAAGCCAACCCTTGTTCTCTTATACCAGTATTTCATGAACAATCATTGGAACCCTAGTAACCCTATAACCACTCCAACACTAACATATCTTGAAGGTCATTCTCGGTCTCCATGGGTTGGGAACTAGTACCTAAAAGCATACAAAATGGAAGTGGGGAATATTTTTTCCCAATGAATTTCTCAAATAAAGACAAAAAAGGAAATATAAATATAAAATAAACTTGATAGAGAAAATTTTACTAGTTTTCAAACAGGTATAAACAATTAAAATTACTACATGAAATTACTAGAAAATAAGAAGAAATTCCCATGTCCAAATATATGCAACTCACCATGTCAATAGATCAATAGCTAGAACCACCTCTAAGTGGTGATTTACCCCTACTCGAACAAGAATTGAGATAATCATCAAACCACTCAAGGCATATGTTGGGTGTGATCTAAAATACTAGTAGTGTCTCACCTTGTAGTCCATAAAATATTCCAACATAAAAATAAAAAAATAAAGAGATTTTATTTTTTTATAAATAGGTTTGGATTTTTAAAATATTAATTAATAAAATCAATATTTACATTTCCAATGATGGAAATAATTTTAAAAATGGATTAAATAAATAAATGTATATAAAATTATGGACAAAAATTTAGAAGTCACCTAATGAGTTTTGAAACATTACAATAAATTAATATCTTCTACATATATAATCAGGAAACATGGTCATTTCCCAAGAGGTATGATAGTTTCAGCTTATGCGATCCTTACACACTCATGTGATAATAACTATAATGGGTAAAAATGTCCCTTGTCACTAGAAATAGAAGACTAATATATGTCATACTGATGAATAATCCATTCCAATATAATTTTATTAGTGTCATAAAATGTCGATATAGTGTTAGGTAATTCTCATGAAATCATTTTTTTCCAAAATAACACAGCAACATCCTATGAATTCATGTTCTCTCATACAAAATAATAATGGGAAATTTATTTTACGAAACCTTAAAATACAATTAAATCCCCTTTTCCCAGTTCGATAAAAAAAATTAGATTTAAAAACCAAAATTGAGTTTTAATCAAAACATTCCTTATCAAGATAAACCCAAAGGTTTCAATAAAATACATTTTAATAATTTTTTAACAAATTAGAATTTGAAATCAATTCACAACTAAATTTTAAAATTCTATTTCCACAATTAAATTCAATGAATTAATTGAAATAATTTTTAACAATTTCACAATTTTAATTCAATAATTTAAATGTCCCCAATTTTCCATCAAATTCAAAATCACACCCTAATTCAATTGAATATGGGATATTTCCAATTTCATGACATGATCCTATTTAAATACCCCACAATTCAATGGAATTGGGTTATTCAATCAACCAATTTAATTTAATTTAAATTAAAATATAAATTAAATTTAAAATCAACAATTTAATTTCAAACAACCAATTTTAGGGTTAATATAAACCTTGCATCATATAACAACAATCTACCACAAAATCTCTAAGTATCAAAACTTTATACCCTAATCGATACTTTAAAAAAAGAACATCATCAATGAAAATAATTAATCAAAACAGGGTTTGAGATTCAAAATAGAGTGGATTTGATCTTATAACCATCATAAAGATCAATAAAAGGGGGAAAGAATAGAGAGTGGAAGAATAAGAACGAGAAGTGGAAGCTAATAGGGATAGTATTGAAAGTCATTCTTCAATAATTGATTTGCATCTTGGATGGTTCTTATGAGACAAAAACTACTCTAAGGAGCCTCCAAAGAAGAAGAATATACATATGGGTCATATAGCTATATGAAAAGTTTAAAACATGGTGTTTGGGAATATTTAAACTGAAATTCGGATTAAAAATCGAATATGTTGGGTTAGTTCGGTAGGGTTGCATGTTTAGACCAGACTGTGCACCCTAGTAATTTGCATATATAAAATGTGCTTCACAGTTTATCCTAAACAGGTGTATGGATTCTAAAACCATTCACAAGCCAAGAAAAACTCCACTTTCTCAGTTTCCATGGTTTTCCTTAAGAAGGAACATAGTTTGGGAAAACTAAGAGACAATCATTCGGTAGCCAAAAAATATCAAAACATTTAAAATTTCACATCATTCAACATTAAATGAATCCCAACTAATGAATGGTCAAAACAAGGGTTTTGGAATACCTGTAATAGTAAAGGGATGTTACAAAGAGTGGTATGGAAAATGAAATCCCATGTTACATATAGTATTTATCTATGATTTCCTTGAATTTTTACCTAAATCATACGATTTTTCAATGTAATATAATATTTTTATATTAAATTAAATGACATTTCAATTACTTATAGGTGCAAAGAGGTGGTTCTTTAATGAATAATTAGATATCACATGGGCCATGATTATTGATTCAAATGACTCGTTTATTTCTATATTTCCACATGTTTCACTATTTGTGATCATGTTATTATTTGGCATGAATTATTTTATTTTCTTCTCATTATCTATGATTATGTAATCATACACTTATGTGCATTTTACTCTCACTGATTCTATTGAGTTTTTAATTCTAATTTTTACCCTTATTATGAATTTATTCTCACCCTTCTATTGTTTCACGTTCCTATGATTTAAATATTGATTATAAATTATTTGGGATTAGAAATGTTATTTATGTGATTAAATTGGTGGGAGATGATGAAAATTTTTTATGTAAAATGAAGAACTAGTTTTAGTGGAAAAAGTATTTCCTTAAGGTCATGGGTGTTATTTTATGAAATGATTACCTTAATTCACTCAAACTCTAAGAATAAAATGCCTTTGGGTTTATATGTGATCCAATATTTTATTTTGATTGTAATGATTGGATGGAAATAGGTAGGTTACATTTATTAGTATCAAATCCAGCAATTTATGTTTCATATTTTCATAATTAGATCTGGTAGTGAGGGTTTCAGGTTGTTTCAATATCCTATCACCCAATGATATTTTTCCCTTTGTTTTCCTACAACCAAAAACTATATATCTCTAAAACAACATAACATATGAAAATGATCTCAAACACACAAGACAATATAACTCATTATCCACAACTCAAAATTTAATTCATTGGGAATCATTATCACACCTTTATGGTTTTAAATTGCATAAAAAATGGGTCTTGGTGAGTGAAATGCCCCTCTTTATTAGGTGTTTAAATCTATGTCAAAAAAGACCAATATAAGGATATCTTTACACCCCTCATATATGTAGTTATGTCCAAATGCATATAACACTATTGTGAGGGGTAATATCTAAGAGTGACAGTCAAAACACAAGTTTTACCCCATCCTCTACCACATTAGATGATGGTATGGCTAACAATATTACCTAAGCGATCACTATATTTGAAATATGGAAATTCAATTCATCACTAGTTCATTATCTAATGCTGGTATTGAAAAAAACTACTACTCAACCAAAATGGAATGCTCCACCTACAAAACTAGAGAGGGGTCAACATGTGAGTAAATATGATGAGACAATACTCGATATCAACCAAGTGGAACTACCTTTACTATAGATCCACAAAATGAAGCCTCATTACCAAGTAAAAAATTACTATGATACATATATAGAATTACAGTAGGATTACATCCTGAATGAATCCATAAACAGTTGAGAAACACCATGATAAAAGGATTATATATAGTGAGATGACTAAATAAAGACGTAGAAACAAAAAATAAATACTTAATAAATGGTGTACAATTGTTTTCTACATAAATAGTTCCAGCATTTGTTGTGTAAAAAATAGTATATTTGATTCATAATTAATGGATACCTCATCCACCACACTAACACTAGCTTCATTGGACATAGAGTTATGCTTTAATTATTTTTACACAGTTTCCATAGATCCCAGACAAAACATCGCAATAAGAAAAACTCTAAAATATTATCTTATTATTTTCATCCATTGACACAACTATATTATGACTCAACCAAAAAGGGAATGTATGGTTGATACTAAGCCGCCAATTATAATCCATTACCACATCCAATAGGACTGTGCATGATGACTATCATAGGGTAGTCCTATCATACACATGGGAGGGGTATGGGCGAATAAATTAAACACTTTTCTTTTAAGTTTCCTTTATTTTCAAAACAAAATTTTCCTCCTGTTATTGATTTATCACTTTGCTAAAAAAAGATCACACATCCACATGAAAATAAGTATTTACAATAGTCACTACCCAAAAATATTAGAAACATCCTTGATATGATTTGGAAACAATCCAATACCAGACCATTCACTACAAAATAATCCATTTTCATGGATACAAACAAGTAGTATATACCCTTACACTAGTGTATCACTTTAATTAACATAATAGAAGATATTCTTCATCTAGAAAAAATGATGTAAAACATGTTTTTCTAAGTATTTATGAATCATTCCCAAATTTCATCAAACATGTTACTATGCTACCTTATCCACTATCCCTTTTGATATCCTTCAAAACAATTCTACTCATTTGTACCCAATTACTAGTAAGAGCTTCTTCAGAAATAGTAATTATTATAAGTTCAATATCCCAGTAGAATTAATTAGTTTGATATCTTAGTATGGAAATATAATTCTACATTAATACTTAATAAAATTATAATTAATTACTTATATCTCTTTCTAGAAAACAATCATATTTCTTAGCCTTATGATACAGTCTGATCTAATAACCACTGAATACAATAGTCCATTTACTTCCTCTTCTATTTTAAAAAATTCTTCCAGGATGTTCTATCTAAAATCAACATCTCAATAATACATCAGAAGATATATTTATTCCTTACTACCTGATGATTGTTCTAATCTATCAAAAAGTATAGTGTACACTCCACCTTTTATAGGTGCATCAAATGTGGAATAATATGGAATATTAAATGATTTTCTGATCAACCAAATTTACCAAAACATGAATCTCCCCTATATATTAGGTCTATGTTTAACATCATTAAGGCTTCTATTATCTTCTAAATTCTTATTAATGTGTCCAAAATATTACCAAATCATCAGTATGAATTATAATTTCTATCCATCCTTCATTTCAATAAAAAAAATCACTAAAATGTATTCATTAAGATTAAGACATATGTTCACTAGGATTTTCATGAACCAATTACTAATAAATAATAATAGATTACTCCTCATTATGATGGCCATTAGTAAAAAAAATATTGAAACCATTATTCCATAAACATTTTTGTAAATTTTAATGATATCATCACCTAATGGTACAAATTCAACAACAACATCAAACCCCCATTTGATAAATAATTTCAAAATTTCATCAAATAATTTCTTATTTTGATAAGTTATTCATCAAATTCATCTAACTATTGAAAATTTGGTCGATAAATTCTTGGTGTCATAATATATCTAATGGATTAGTCTCTTTCTCACTTTGATTGATTGGTGTCACCACTAGTATGATGAGTTAGCACTAAATACTGGGTGACGAATCATGACGTACTTGAAAAAAAACAATAGTTATTATTTATTTCTATAACCACGTGTTAAAGAAATATGACATGTTGTCATCCTAACCAAAATTAATAAAACCAAAAAATGTTTTATAAAAATGGATGAATATAATTGTTATCATCATCCAGTTGTTTGGTTTCTAATTTTCTTACATGAATCATTCCCAAAAAAATCGACTATTGTTATTTTTCTTTAGTCCTACCAACTCCCAATAAAAACTATTCTACCTCTAGTTGATGTAGTCACACCATGTATGATGGATCAGTATTTGCAGAATCTTATTTCCATTATATATTACATTACAAGAAGACTTCCATCATTCTCCATCTTCTTTCTAATAAGATATATATATGGTGAATTATTGTTCTGGTTGAAAACCATCATCTTTACCTTCTCATGTTTAAAACAAAACATACTAGCCTTTAAACAAATTTTTGTTCAGTGATCTCATACGAATTAACTAAGATCATAAAACAATGATTTTATTATATTATAATATTTTTATTTAAATCAAGACTTCTTCATTAATGTGAGGACATTTAGGAATGGCATTGTGTTGGCTGACTTATGATGTAATGTATTATTATATCACATACTTCTAGAATCTTCCTTCTTTCTGGTAAAACCTCAAACTTTTTAGCATCACTTCTTCTCCTACATCACTTAAAATGGTTTTCATTAGAATTTTTTCTGTCAAATCATGATTTATATGGAAATTGAGATCAACAATACTTATTTATATTTACATTGAATCTATTCAGACTATTAATTTTCATCATTTTTATTCAAGGATTCATTTTTGAACAAAAGTGAGTCCAATGAGCCATTTCTCAAAGAAATCATTTTTAAAAATTAATATTCTAATTACAAGGAAACCTTTCAACCCATTGTTTTGATCATCACAACATAAAAATTTAATATATTTCTTTTAATGAGAATAAAATAAAATAAATTCATAAAAAATTTCTTCTATTTATAAAAAAATACAACAAACATAGTCCCAAAAATCTCACCCATTAAATTTTGTTTTCAAAAAAAAGTTCATAAATTAGTAAACTTTGAAATCTCAAGAAATGGATTACACGTCAACATTTTATTCCTATATAAGAAAACTCTTTTTTATGAATTAATAACAATTGAAAGAAAAACCATGTTGTCTATAAGGTGACATATGTAACATCTTCATATATTAAGCACATATTTATTCACATAATACACAAAAATGTAAACAAATGTTCCATAAAACCACTCAAACATACTATTACAATAGTTTATAAACTTATATGTTATGTTCACAGCATACAGACATCTCCCCCTTCATATACACTTCCTTAAAAAAATTCTCACATATCAATTGATTAATTTATTAAAAACATTTCTCCAAAGAAAATACTATCCAAATACCAGATGAGATATGAAATAGATATAGATACCACAACCTTGATGAAAATGGGGTTGGATATCCATTTTAAACCTCAATCTGAAAATTTATTCATTTTTTAATGTATTTTTGAATTTTTTAGTAAATTGTTCCAATGTGGGAACATACTCTAGCATTAATTGATTATTCTCCACATGATCTTCTATTAAGTTTTATTTGATATCAATAAGGTTTGAATGAGAATTGTTTACGAGATTTCCATGTAACGAGGATTCAATTTTGATTATCACAACCCAAAATAAATGGTAACTTTACATAAATAAGTGTGTCTTCTAAATGGGTATTATTCAACATAATTTGGGTAAAGTAATGGGTGGATGAAATATAATATATGTTAGCTATGATAAGAGTTGCATAATATTTATTTATTTTTACCAACTAAAAAAATGTTCTAAGAAATACAACTCCACCATATTTAGGTCATTTATCATCAACATTACCAACCCGAACATCATTTGCATACCAAAAAAATTAATACTTATCTAGAATTCAAACAAAATTATAAAATATATTCTACCTTTTATTTATATGAAAATTATTTTCACATGAAATATATATCCCACTTTTGTATTAGCATGAAATATTGTATATAAGTTAATAGAACAAATAATATGTGGTCTTGAGGTAGTAAAATATAACAAAATTTGAATTAGTTTTTAAAAAACTATGTTTTCAACTTCCTTTCATTATCCATATTAATTAAATTTCCATGTTAGTTTATTATCACGTTCTTTAGCATAATTTTCTTGAGAAAGAAATATGTGTTTCTTCTTTTGTGAGTCTTGTAACCCAATAAAGTATTTATCTTATCACATCAAGAAAAATCCAAACAACCTTTTCATCACTTTAGAAATTCATTCACATGTTAATTCATCATTTCTAGTAAAGATAATGTAATCAATATAAATAATTAAACTGAGGGAAAATTCCGTAATTCCATGGATATGGTAATGATTATGAAAATTTCATTTATTAAAAAAGAACATTATTAACTACATGTCATATTTTGAATACCATTCCCTTGGATATTTTTTAGCCCATAAAAGTCATTGTTCAACTTTCAAACATAACATTCATATAAACAATAACAATGCAACATGGTTTTTCAATATAAACATCATCATCATGTCCTCCATTAATAAATACTGACTTTACAACCATGTCAAATATTTTGTAGCTTCATTATGAAGAAATATATAGAAATATTCAAATTGTTTCTAACCTTTACAATAGATCAAAAGTCTTATAAAATTAATTTCTATCAATTTTTGAATAACCCTTTGAAACTATTATTTATTTATTTCTTTCCACCTCACCATATTCATTCAACATGTTCCAGAACAAGCACTTTATACCAATAAAATTATTTCATTTGTCTTACATATGAGTACCCAAGTATCATTCTTCTTGATTTGATCCAACTATTCATTCATATCATAATCTAATTATAGATTCTCAAAATATATATTCACATCATTCTTCTCAACCTATAAATATAATTAATTATATGTAATATCCTTTGATGTAATTATTGTATTAACATTTTCATGTTGATCACCAATTATGGTTTGAGCATCCACTTTCTTCTTTGTCCGGGGAAGATATTTTCAAGATTATTCCTTATTAGTAGAAATAGCTGAGTATGATTCTTCTTCTTGAGTAACATTACATTTTATTGAATACTTTTCATATCTCTTTTCAAAATTTATTTCATCTTGTTCATATTCCTTATATTAGTGAGTTTCTTTATCATATTTCTCATCTTTGGAAATAACTTTTACATCAATATATTTGACTAATCCTCATATCTCTTTTTTGAAACATATATACCCTCTTCCTTCTAGAGCATATCCATGGAAAATTCCTTATTACCCTCTCTAATCATACATTCCAATGTTTCCACCTTTCTAATTTATGATTCCTAGACTATTAAAAACATTTATGTATTTCAACCATATAGATATTTCATAAAACATTTCATATAGAGTCATATTTAAACATGTCTAGTAGAAAAATTGGTATTGAATATAAAATGATTTCCTCATGGCATGCCTCAAAATGTAATTAGAAAGTCCATTTTCTTGTAACATAGTTTATCATATTTTAACCAGACTTATATTTTTTATTTTAGAAACACCATTTTGTTATGGAGTGTGTGGTGTACTAAACTCAGGATTAATTCCATGATTCTTAAGAAAACATTAAAACACTTCATTCTTACTCACAAATATTTTATTCACCCAATTTCATCCTGTAATACCCACATTCTTTATCATATTTTCCACTAGAACATTTAATTATATTCAAAGAATCTGAATAATGTTTCATATACATAAAACAAGTAAAGTGAGAAAATTCATCCATGAATGTAATGATGTACTTATCTATGTAAGTTGATTGTTTTGTTATTTTCCTAAAAAATATATTAATAAAAAAGTCCCATTGGTCTTTTTCAAAAAATCAGAACTTTCTTATGAAAATAGTTTGTAATATTTTATTTTAATAAAATTTTGTAACACAAATATCTTCTTTTTGAAATATCAATAATTACATGAAAATTTTTACCCATTGATTACTTTATTATATTTCCCTAACATGTGTTTCCCATTGCTTTATTACACAACTAATTCTCTTCTATCATACATATGTATCTTGAGTTTTCAACCTCACCAACTTGGAACTAGTTTCTTTTTTACATTGGGGTATTTTAAACTATAATACCATCTTCTTCTATTTTAATAATAAAACAAACTTTTCAAAAAATAACATTTTTTCCTTCCTTGTAATTTATTTATAAAAATTTCAGGTTTTGTTTCATCTTATAAAAAAAAGATTTCTTAGACATTAGATTTTCTTCCCAAATAATTGTTGGTCCAAAAAATTTGAGAGTGTCACCATTTCAATGATTTGATATTCCTTTATGGAAATTTTCCACATTATTCATAATTAGTAAGTCCGCAATAATATTAAAATAACACCCACTTCTCAAGATCCACAATCATTTTCTTTTTATAGCTTTCAGATTGGTTTATACAATGATAGTTGTTTCTCTCCATTTAGTTTTCATCACATTCATACTCTTAGAGTTGTTATAATCCTTATTATGTGAAGTTAACAAATAAAGAAATCATTTTGAATGATGTCAATGTTTTTTACATCATCCTGAAATTGTTTCTTATGGTTGGAAATTATATTAAACATTCATACAAATATTCTCATGATTCATTAAAACAACCTTCTTATAGCTCATCCATCGAGAGGATGAAATCCCCCAACTATATTTTACTTTTATAAATTTTTTTAATTTTTTAATGTTTTTGGTTAAATGAACTCATATTTACTATATTACAAAATCCACAAAAATACAGAAAGTATCCACAGAAACAATATTTTCCTATGTAACTTCCATACTGTCAAATTTTTTTTACATTTTCTCAATAACCATATTTTCTTTAACACCAGTACATTTTTAGTCCAAAAATATCTATTCTAAAATTGAACCCTCTTCTTCATATCATATTTATTTTCAAACTTATTAAAACTAGAATTTTTTGTAACATTTTTTGACTCATAATTTTTATAAACATCAAACTGATCTTCGTTACTGATTTTGGCCATGTACATAAGTTTATGGACTTTCTTGTTCTAATTAAAAATTTAAAAATTATTCTTAACCTTTGAGGTTAACATTTGATGATTCCCAATATTTCTCTTTCTAAAACCTTCACCAAAATCAAATATATAGTTCATGAAACATGTATCTCTCTGCTCATATTTAGAATGCTTTTGTTGAACTCATTCTAATTCTACTTCTTTTACCTTCATCTTTACATACATATGGTTATTATTATTATTCTAATTCAAAATAGATTTATTAATTTCACCAATATCATCCATTATACTAAAAATATAATCATGAGAAAATTATTCATTATTTGTTTAAGAAATTTTACTTTTCGATTAACTGATATTGTTCTTATGCCTTCCAATCATTATGTTATATTCTTTATGTTGAAAATATAATTGTGTTTATTCTTGTTCAGAACTACTTCTCTAAACTCTTCACTATTAACTATTTCAATAAATGTATTCTCTCTAGAATTATTAGTATACATTTATCTAGTTTTGGATAAAGATTAGTATACTTTGGAAATATAGTTCCAAGATTGGATAAAATGAGTGATTAAGTCACAGGTTAATATCTTCAGGATGAAAAAGTTTTCAAAAGTGGTGAATCAGGCTCTCATATATGAGGGAACCTGAAAGAGACTTCCAATGGTAGATAGGTGGTTTCTTTAGGATAGAAGAGAGGTAATAATGCCGAGTGTATGGAATATATCTACAAGAATGATGACCACATCAATGAAAAGAAGAGTGTCCTGGGAAGAATCATTTACGGTGGTCTTACCTGAGTGCTCTTCCCCCAGTGTAGTGGGTCGGGTCACATTTTTTAACATTGTCCCTAATAACTAGTAGAGTTAGAATCATTTGGTATGATATGACCTATTCAACGGTGTTATAGGGACCCATTACACAAGGGCACATACAAATGATCTAGGTAAAATATGGGTTCTTAAAGGGGGTCTTCTACCCCATACCACTCTAAGAGATAGATGTCTAATGTCCATAGAGCTAGAGGTAGTGGATGTGGTTCTTCTAGAAATGATTTCCCATATGAGAAAAGAAGTAAATCTTATGGATAAAAACATGGATCACTGGAAATTTGGTGGTATAGTTTCATGTAGTTCTTCATATTGTTGTGGCTAGTGAGTTTATACACTCAAATGTCATAGGTACAGTTATTGTAGATTCTACACATTTTACTAAATTATTATTTATTATTTTCTATAATTACTTTATATATTCATAACTTTTGAATTGGTTCATTCGGATATTACATTTCATGGGTGGGGTTATAAAACTCAGAAACACCTATCAACGTATAGTCAGGATACATCTGTTTATTCATGGGACGTTCTCTCAAGAATGGAAGGTATCATTTTTTATAGTATCTCTACATACATTATATGTTAGTATTTGATGTAATTATTTGTATATATGATTTAGTAGCATAAAGAGAACAGATAGATTTGTACTATGGTCTGGTGAAATTTAAGTAACTAGAGGGTCATAGTTATGTTTTGCATGGAGAGTATGATAATCAACAACATAATATAGGGTCAATTCTTCAGCAACTAGGGGATCTCACTACCCATGATATAAATTTTATGTTGGATGATTGGGGTGTAATTCATGGTGACTTTCCACCAATAGTGTATAGGCCACTGAATGTGATTCTAAATGAATTTTCAGGGTTGGTACCTAAGAGATCTGTGGAAATTATAATGGGGAATTTGTTGGGGTGAGCTAGTTTCTATTCCACCATACCGAATTCAACCAATAAATCTAAAATATCTAAAAACACATCTGAATGATTTGATGGATAATAGATTTATTCCTCTAAGTATGTCTCCTTTGGATTCTCTATTCTTATTTTCCAAGAAATATGATGAAACCTTGTACTTATTTGTTGATTACCCATAGATGAACTGAATGATATAGAAGAACCATTATACTCTTCAATGTATTGATGATATTTTCAACTAGTTTATGGTAGATTTTGTGTTATCCAAGATTTAGTTGAGATTGGTTACTCAACAGGTGAGTGTTCGTCCTTCTAATATAAAATGGACAGCTTTTAGAAGCTTGTTTGGTATTTAAGATTTTAATGTGATACAATTAGGTCTATAAATGATCATATTGTGTTTATGGATGTGATTAATAGAATATTAAACACACACACAGATTTTTTTTAGTTTTATTTTTGGACAAAATATATGTGTGCTCTAAGACATAGGAAGATCTTTCTTGACATTTGGATATTTTCATATGTAAAATGAGAGAGCTTTGGAATTATTAAAAGATCTATGTTTTTCAATATATTATTGATTAGGTTTATTAAATGGGCCACATAATCTCAGATAAAGGTGTGTTAGTGGACCTACAGAATTTGGAAGTTCTTTTTTCATAGGTGAAAACCAAGAATATATTTTATCATTGTATCATTATTGGGTTAGTGGGATACCATAATTGGTTCCTGTGGTTTATTTCCCTCTTGGAATCACCATATTTTAGAATGAACAAGATGGGAGTTATGTTTGAATACATTGTAGCATGTGATAATTCATTCCAAGAGTTGAATAAGTGTTTGACTACAACACGTATTTTGATCCAACCTGAGCTAAGGGAGTATATATATATATATTTTGTGATGCATTTGGGATCAAGTAGGGATTAGTGTTAATGAATGGAGATCCTGTTGTGGTGTATGGTTCATGGATGTTGAGGCCACGTAAACAGAACATTCCCTTGCATGACCTCAAGCTAGCTAATTTTTTTATTCCATGAAGTGTAAGGGGAATTACCTTTTGGTTTAAAATTTTACATTTTATATAGATCACAATAGATTAATGTACATAATCTCATAGAGATAAAAAAATCTTAT
This sequence comes from Viscum album, assembly GCA_963277665.1. Lineage (NCBI taxonomy): Eukaryota > Viridiplantae > Streptophyta > Magnoliopsida > Santalales > Viscaceae > Viscum > Viscum album. Next base: position 1,105,206,599 of record OY728119.1, read on the forward strand.
ATAGTGGGTGGGTTAATTATATGTAGTCATTTAATTTTCAATTACCATATACAGCCAATAAGTGTAATAGTTTTTTTGACACTTTGTAATGGAAAAAGCATACTCAAGAAGTTCAAGATTCTAGTTTAGAGAATAAGACAATGACCCTCCTAGATGACTTAAATATTGTGATTTGAGAGGGTCAGTATCATAGACACCTCATATCAGTATAAGTGGTGAATACAATTTTGATTCACATTAACGAGAGTTAGTATCATGATATGGAATGTCTGGCCTTGAGTGAATGCCTTGATGTTGGGGAATCACTTTCTGATTTGACAAAAGATGAAGAGGAGATCTTCAATTTTAGTAATCATTTATTTGTAAAAAAAATTATGATAGAAGAACTAATACATGAATTTCATGCCATGATGTGGGATGTGAATTTATGATTATCCAAAATTTATTGTGACCTATATCAAAAGTATTGGTAGTCGATCATGAAAAGGGAGTTTTTAGGGTTCATAAAATGATGATACATCATAAAATAAATGTTTGATCATAAATTTCTTTTTTTTTACAATAGAAATTTCTTATTTAAAAATATTGTTGGGATGATGCTAAAATTTTCTTTTGGGTGGGTCTCTCAAGGATTCCATGGAAGAATAATGCAATTTCATTGATTGTAGCCAGATTTAAAAAAGTAGCACATTTCTTGTTTATACATAATAATATTTCAATAGATCTATTTAAATACATGTACATTCAATATATGTTATTCCTATATAAGGTAATAAGTATTATAGTTTCAAAAACTGTGTCAAGTTTTACATTATTCTCCTATAAATTCTTGTAGAATGGCTTTGGTATATAGGTAATTATAAGTATGTTTTTTCACCAATAAAAAAATAGATAGAAATAATGGACCATATTTTTTTTTAGGATACACTACGAGAGAGTGTTCGTGACTTTGGTGTTTCAGGGAAGAAGAAACTAGAACTGGTAGTGTTTTTTATTATGAAATTTAACAGGAAACTGTTATGATAGAACCATATGAATCTTCTTATGGTAGGACATGCATATAACCTATAATTGTGATGGAGGAAGGAAATTCAGAGATATTGAGATAGAGTCTCGTATAGAATACATTAGATATGGTTCGAATGATTTAAAAACTTATGGATATAACTCAAATTGGGTAGAAGAAATGTGTTGAAATATGTTGATGACCCCTTGAGTTTAGAGTGGTTGATCATGTGTTCCTTTGGGTGTCACCTAGATTTTGATATCAAAGGATCAAAAGGTAGGGTGAGATAGCTCCCATGTTTGTTGGTCCTTTTGATATCATAGTGAGAATTCAGATTGTGGTATACTGATTGGCTCTTCCATAGGGGTATAGTTTTATGCATTACATTTTTCCTGTGTCACAGCTTTGAAGGTACCACCCTGAACCTCCTTAATTTTTCTATTTTAATGATATTGAGCATGAGAATAATACTTCCTTTGAGAAGCATCTGATAATGTTTTGGATCAAAATGAGAATTTGTTGTGGGGAAAGGCCATGATGATAATACATTTTTTGTGGAAACATGGTAGTTTATAATAGGAAACATGGGAGAGAGAATCTTACATATGGGCACAATGGCATGAAATATTTTGCACAGAATCTTAGAGATGATTGGGAGTACATATATAGGATTAGAGGTTACCAGGTATGGAGATTTTAACATTACAACTTATTCTAGAAGATGTACCGAGATCATGTAAAATAACCCTTTTACCCTTCTTTTTTGTCTAATTTATTAGGGTTTTTAGGATTTATTAATTGAAAAATGAAAATTTTGGAATTGGAAGGGGTAGTGCACAGTTGGCACATGGTTTTCCCAGATCGTGCTCCTGCCCCTAGAATATAATAAAACCCCAGATAGAGTGGGGTATCATAGTTGGGGAACAATATGAATTTTTTTTGACCCTCATAGTAGTAATTGTGCTACGCCAATGAGGAGGTGTATGGTTGGGAAAAGGGTTAAGGAAAATGGGGTTCCCCATAATGAAAACTATGGTTGTGGAAAATTAATACCCCAAAATATAATTAATAAATTCATAACCCCGGTATTAAAACCCTATACACACTAGCTTATGCCTAAAAAAATCCACAATATTTTGATGCTTATGGAAAGATTTCAATTCCTTCTGAACTCTATTCAAGATGAATCAAGGGCTAGATTGAAGATATTCACCTCTCTCAGTGAGAGATTTGTTCCCATTTAGATTCCTCTATCTCCCATCTCTCTTTCCAGGTGTAGATGAATGTTTTATTACATGTCAGTTTAGTTTTTTATCTAGGTTTTAGTTTTTGCTATTCATTTGGATAATTGATCATGGTTTTAGTTCAAAATCTTTTTTTTTGTTGTGAAAATGAATGTTCAGCTTCAATTTCAGGATTTCTGTTTCAGAGAACTATTAGCAACGGTCTTAAGTTAGGTGGTTCAAATTAAAATTTACATATTATTTAATATAATTGTTAGTATGCAATTGTGAAAAATCAATTCCTATATTGGTAAATCGCTTCTAGAATTCGATTAATTAATTGATTGATTAATTTGTTGAATTATGCTATTAAGAAATTGATTGAATATTGGTATTATGAAATTTTTGAATTAGTGGGATTCTTTATTTGAAATATAAGTTTAATTTTATAATTTTTTATACAAGTTAATCATGTAATAGATGGTTTAACATTAAATGGTTAATGGCTTAAATGATTAAATGTTGATAACTAGATCAATTGTGAATTTTTCATATTAATCAACGCGATTAAAGTGTTTAAAAATGATTATTTTGATAAATTGATTTTATATACCACTATGTAAAGTGTTTATAAGAGTTTTAATGGTTATAAACAATTTTGATTCTATTTTATATGATATATTGTGATTTCTTAACAAATAGGGTTTGGGATAAAGATCGATTCTGCAAATACCCATGAGGTGAACAACATGAAATTCTATTATCAACTACATACTGTTGAATATTATATGGGATAGGTACTGATGCTTAAACTACCCTTGAGATGTGGGAGAGATAATTATGGTCCAAATACCCATGGGGATCTAGACATTACATTTTATGAACCAGAGATTGGAATTAGGCAATGGTTCCAAATGGCAATGATTTGAAATAGAATTAATTGGATAATGAAAATTGATTTAGTTTTATTCTGAGTTTTCATTCCCTATGTGATATTGTTAAGATTCTAGTAAATAAAAAGTATGGAATTTATTTCTTTTGTTTCATCTTGAATCCATGGTGTTGATGTGGTTAAATAAAGTATAAGTGAATATTTAAACTATTTTACATATTTATTTTATGTTATTCATTATAAAATTGCATACACTATTATTGAATAATATATAATTTCTAACACTATTTGTGGTGGCTGATTGAGTTGTGCTCACACCCTACTTAGGATTCCAGATTGGTACCCAAATATACTACTTGTTTTCATAAATTGATTATGAAAACAACCCAATATTAGTTGGAGAAGATGGGATATTACATGGATGAGGGAACCAAACATGTTTTAAGACCCAAATATGGTTTTTTTGTGCAATTATTTTTTTCCTTAGACACATGAAACATATTATTTCATGGTATATATATTTTTTATTTTTTTTATACAATTTCTTTTCTTGGGAAGTCACAAGATACAAGGTAGTTTCTGTTATTGTATTATTATGGTTATTATTTATTTTTAGTTTGTTGTTGATTATTAATTTTTCAATGTTGGGATTATTGGAAAAAGATGGAATAGTCTCTCCATGATCTCTATATTAGACCAGCACAACTAGTCTGTAGCTTCTTCCATGCTGGGAGGTTCACTTGAAGTCATGTGACCAACCTTCTTGGGTAAACGGTTTGTAGCACCTAGTTCGAAATGTCACACGTGTTCCAGGATGGGGAACTCTAATATATTTTTATTAATTTAGGTAAAACTCATAAATTTTTCACTAAATATTTTTAGTAGGTTGTTCTAATAGATTTCCACAGTGTACAAGTCGACGATGTTGACACTTGGATTAGGAAACTCTAATATTTTCAGTTCTAAAGAATGAAAAACAATTAAGGGTCAATTTAAATGAGTTTGTAGAAGACTAGTTGGATGATGTTGACATAGCATTCAGTTTTATCTACTCTTAGAAAAAGTACTAGGATTTATTGCCTATTATGATGTTCTGTGGGATAGGGACGTAGTGGTGGTTATTGTTCCTTGGGGATCATGATGTCTCAATAGTACCGTGCGAGGTGTTTTAGGACCAATTCAAAGATGAGTTTCTTTCATTGACTACAGTGGAATCCAATCACCAGGAGCCTCTTAACCATTGGAAAGGATGCTCTAGTGTCTTAGATTTTGGAATCCATTTCAAGACCCTTCTACAATATGATTCAATGTTTTTGCAGGATAAGCTGGCCATAGAGAGGCATTTTGAGGAATGTTAGTGTCCATAAATCCATCTTAAGGTCACCCCATTTTGTTGATGACATATCTCAAGGTGCTATTTTGAGAAGAGGTGTCAAGAGGAATCTAGCTAAAAATAGGTTATCATAATAGGGTTGTAATAATGATTCCTCACAAAGTGGATTTGAGGTCTGAGGATACTAGTTTTTTGGACCAAAGAGCATTCGATCATCCAGGTGTGTGTCAAATCCCTCATCATCTCATTTCTCTATAGGGAGAAGAACTCATACATATCCATAGGGATCAGAAAATTTTCTCTTGTGGATGTTGAGGTCATCAGTAGTGATAGTACATAACCATTCTGGCTAGTTAGTGTGTGCTCAGCTTTTCAATATATGTTCCTCCAATGAGGCAATTTTAGCCATGGAAATAGCATTTGTTATATCTAGTTAGGAATAAATAAAAATGAGATGAGGTATATAGAGGAAAACCCCAATAAATTCATTATCCACTAATAGTATACCACGGTCATGGAGGTCGTCATCATCATAGTAATATAGGTTGATCAGTAATTCATGACCCGTATAATGCTTCAGTACTGCTAGCCTCAGGAAAACTGGGCATCATTTGGGGTTCCATTTATGTTATTCTACATGGGATAATGATTTCACTAATTTATTAGTGAATCATTTATTTATATCACCTATCTTCTACCATGATTTTGGACTTCAGTTTTAGAGGCTTCCAAGGCCCTTGTCATTGACTATTCTATTTGGAGTTCAAGATGGCATGTATTAATTATATAGTGACTATGGTCTATTGCTAGGGAGGAACTACTCTTGGGAGGATTTACAATGTTTATTTTACATCCATATGACATCATCCTCTATGTGTATTGGTTGTACTATTTTTAACAAATAATGAATTTATTTATGATTACTGTTGTGTTCTTTAATACTAATGGTGAGCATTTTTTGGAGCGAGACCATTAGATGGGTCATAAGAGACTTTTTTCCTTTTCATCTTTTAGGACTGAGATGATGATGAGTTTTTTGGATGTAATTTTATTATTTTATACCACAGTTCTGAAATAATATCTTAATTTCATTCAAATGAGGTTCTAGAATTACCCCCTTAATTAGAGATCATATTATCGATCACCCTGCATCGAGTAAATTATCATATCTTGATGTATCTGTTTATGGTGGCACCTTCCAAGTTGCAAGATCTTATAGCACATATTGATGATCTTTTGTAGTGTAGTTTTTATCAGCATTGTTTATAACCTTTAGGTGCACAAATATTTTTTTATAATGAATTCCAATGGATGTTTTCATCTTTATATTTGTTATCTTCTCTTTAACTAAGTGAATTTGAAGAACTCTTATCATATTCCATGGATTTATGATTTATTTAGTTTGATAAAGAAGTAATATTAGCTCTTAATGATCAATTTCTATCTAGATATAAATAGATGAATGTGAAATATGATTAGTTTCCAAATACTACATTACATTATCATTTTGGGATGCTTTTTTGGTAATATTGTTTGGTGTGATAAATTTTCTAACTTGTTTCATGGGTTTGATGAACGTAGTGTTTACAGAGTTACTGGATAGGCTCTTGGTGGTTTCCATCAATGACATCCTTGTGTACTCCACTTATCTAATGAAATATGAACAGAATATTCAGATTTTTTGGAAGTTCCCCATATTGAGATGATGTTTGAAATGTTGTAAAAGTGTGAGTTCTATTCTTGTGATGTCTATTTCTTAGGGAATGTGTTATCCAGCAAGGATTAATTGTGGATCCTTTTAAAATAGAGGTATTTTTTTCTTGTACGTCCCCCATGGAAGAGGAAGAGGTATTATGTTACCTTGTCCTTGAAAAAAAAATTGTAACACCATTAGATTTTAATAAAATAAATTTACTCAATAACTTTAATTGCAACCTACACCATGTTAATAAGGTATTACATGAAATAATGTCACTGATTACGTTGCACACAACATTTTGTTTCTAAAAAAATAATTTTATTATTGTATTAATTTAACTAAAACATTTATAACCTAGAAATTATAATAGAGTTTATGACTTGTATTAACATAATTATGAACGTATATACTACAGATGTAAAAATCTTTTTAAATTAAAAGAAAATATTTTTCTAAAAAACTATTTAAATGAACAATAGTGTGATTTTACCAATAAAATAAAAATATCATTGTTTATGGATTATATTAATCATATACATATATATAACATTCAATATAATGTTTGACATTCATCCTAAGTGTTTTTTGGACCTGATATAAAAACCAAATCCATTTTTATTTTTTTTTAAATGTGTTTTTCTAAAATTAGTTTCATCACATTTTATTGATGCACTCGCTTTAAAACAAAATTTAGACACTTTTATATATTATATTATAAAAAAACATTTTCTTTACTAGAATAGAGATATAAAAATTTATTCTAGGTGAGTATTAATTATTTTTCTGAGAAGATAAATATTTTCATGAATAGTGAAAATACTGAACTTTATTAAAATAATGAATTTAATTTTAAATCCTTTTAGTGGTATAATTATTTTTTGGAAAAGTTAAAATTTTTAATTAGTTTATTTTATGTTAAAATAAAACAATTATGGTATTTATAATGAATTCTATACTTGAATTAATTATAAAAACATTTTATGTTTCAAAAGATATTTTTTTGAAAAACAATTTTTAATATAATTTTAAAAGCATTATATTAAATTAAATCATGAAAACTTTGTGTTTTTTGTTTTGAAAAAGGGATGAAAATTTTGGATTCATAATTTCCAAATTTATAAAAATATGTATCTTTAATTTGTATCTAATATTAATTTAACAATTGTAAATATTATTACCATGGTTAAGGGTAATTTGAGTAATTTAAAAAGTTGGGTCCATTATATTATACACACTATAATAAAAAAAAATATCGAGGAATCGACCCATGACCAGTGCCCCACACCCCATCCCCTACCTACCCAGCCCCTATGGGGGGCATAAATTGAGTAATTTAGGTTAAAAATAAAATTATAATTAATATAAAATGACTCTAACAAATTAAAAATTTTAATGGATGAAGAAACCTATATCATCAAAACATAATAATAAAAATTACTTTTTTTAATGGATACTTGTCCCTAAAAATCAATTAAATAAAATTTAAATCAAATAAATTCACAAAATTTTAATGTTTCATCTTCAATATCATTTATGTGTCCACATGGGAAGGAAGATATGTTATGAATAAATCCAACTATGAATTTTTAACATAATAAACATATTTTCATGATATAAATATATTTTTGAATTTGTGGGGCTCATATATGAAATTATGAGATTTATAATATTTAATTTAATGAAAATTTTAAGATACCACATTCATGTTTAAAACATTATATAATTCTTTATATTTTGTTATAAAATAGATATAATTTAATATAAATATTATTACAAAATATAGAATAATTATATTCCATAGGGTTGTTTATTTTTAATTTTTTGTGAACAAATATGTATATTAAATAATTACACAACGTGGATGTTCTAATTATTTTTTTAATTTAAATATCAAATAATTTGTATTAAAAATAATAAAATAAATACAATTTTAGATAATTAATTTGATAATTGTATTTAATTGATGACATTGACCTTTTAGGGATGTAATAAAATAATTTTTTCTAAGTTTACTTGTTATCATCATATTTATAAAAGCACAAATTATGAATTTTATCAAAATTAAAACTAATGTTATTTTATCAAAATAATATTTATTTAAATTATTTAAAAGTAATAAAAACATATTTTAAATTAATATATATATATTTATATATAATCTAATATAATCTAATAAATTATTCATTTATTAATTAATTGACATGAAATAGGTAAAAATCAGACCTCGTAATATTGAAAATTTTGTTACCTTGGTTAAAATTAAAATAGATTAATTGAGGGTTAATCATAATTATATCATTTCAATGACATAAAAACATTGCTAAAAAATATTTTATGATGATATTACAACCCATTACCATCATATATTTGAATAAAAATTTTTTGTGGTATTCAGATTGATATTTACATTTCTAGAAATTAACATTTTTTTATATTCAAAAAGTGCCCCTCTCCTCAATTATAGGTGGGAACCTCATACCTCACTTATTCCCATGTCATTAAGAATTCAATATCTACAATCCCCTGAAAAATACTATTATAAACATCCATATATACATTCAAGAGGATATGGTCTTCCAGAAAGAAAAACTCTAGAGTCTTTTAGTGGGGATCTAAAGGATCCATTTCGAAGAAGAGGTAGTATCTATAAACGATCACTCAATTTTTATAATTTCAATAAAAACATCTCAATATATGATATATATATATATATATATAACAAAAATAATAAATTAATCATCCTAAATATTCATAAATTAATTTAGGATTACTAAAATACCACTACGTATCAGTGTTCCCGTCTAATAAGAATTGAAAGTAGCGTGTAAGCATACGTAAGGATTATTGTCTCCACATAGAAATACAATTCATTTTCCATAACAATATTTTATGAGTATGAATTATGATGGGGTTCATATTCATATATTATATTTATGACATAATGATAATTATGGATGATAATATCATATCTACTTTTTTCAACCCAATATTTTGATAAAATGATAATGTTACTCTTGCGTATATATGGCATTCCATATCTATGATGCAATGTGATTCTTATCTCATATATATATCACATAAATAGTAATAAGGATGAATTTAAGAATTTTATATTATATATATATTTTATTTTATTTTTTAATGATAATATATTATACACTTTTCCCTCTTTTAATAAGGAAGGAAAATGTTGGCAATGTTCATGCGTAAGTATGACCAACCATCTCTATGAATTGTGTATTTTATTTTCAATCTACCAAATTTATGAATAACCATTAATAAATATATAATTAAAATATATATAATTATTATTTCATGAATATAATTATAGAGATCCAGAAACCATGATCTATTTATGATGACCATGGACAAAAAGTCAATGTGTTAAAGCAAAACAATGTAATAATTACTTGAAATATATTTTAAACATGAACTTTTTTATAAGATAGTAATATAATGTCATAAGTAAAGAATATATAGTATTAAATAAAATAAAATGGTTCTATTGTATGTTAAAAATAATCTTATAATTGTTATAAAGGATGTTTGAATGAATAAGAAAGAAGTCAAGACACAAGGTAAGGGATTTTTGTCTAACTTTTATTTATGTGAGACACAATCCTTATACGCTACTTATTTAATTTTAATTTATATTTACTACACATAATTTTTTTATGAGTCTTATATAGATAGTTATGGTATTTCAATATCCAAATAATTTTATTTCTATAATGGGGCATATGATTCATCTAAATATAATGTGATGAATATGAACTTCAGGATCTCATTAATATTTGATATTTTTTATACATAAGTTTCTACTAGGAAATATTTTTCTCCCATGTAACATTTTCTAAAAAATGAATTACATTTTATTTTTACTCTTATTATACAATTTATGAAGTCATTTTTATCCATGTGTGAATTTTAACTAATCAGTTTAGAAGGAATATTTTTTTCATTTTCTTATTGATATCATTTTTTACTTTTACAGAAAAAGTATTAGTGGGATGAGATTTTTAACTTATTCAACATGAACAACTTTTTTTCTTTTGTGATTCTGTAATTATTTATGATTCCAATAATATCTTATAATCTTATTTTCAATGAAAATATTTTCTTTAATAATCCTAAAAAAAAATTAAAATAAATTGGTTTCAAAGAAAAAAAGATATTTCCCCTAGGAATTGTTTTCAAGTTATCTCTAAAAATTATTTGAAATTTATGATAACATTTTTTATGTTACTTGTGCTTTAGTGTGTATATTTTTAATTCATATTATTCCTATTCATTATATGTTTTGTTTATGTTAATAATGTAATGCTATTTTTGAAGCCCAATTCTTTTTCATGGGTTCTATTATGATAGAATGATATATCTAAAACCCATTTATTTTTATGAATTATGTTATGATAAATGATTTATATTCTTATGGTATGAATATGGAAGCCCCCAAGATATCGGTAGTTTTCTACAGTGCTATGAAAAAAACAAAATTTATAAAACCCAAACAATCCTAACACAAAGTTTAGTACCTATCTAGTTTGAGTGATGAACCCACAAGGATGATATGTATGTTTCAAATAAATTAAGGAAACTAAAATGAAATTATTTATTTCATTTGGAGAAAAAGATAAACAGAAGTAAATATTGGGGTTGTAAATATGAAGATGGGAGGCATTCTAGGTTTATTGATTTTCTGGTTCATCTGCTAAGGATTCGATTGAAATAGTTCATTTAGTTTTGGTGTCTGAGTTAGGTCAGTAGGGATCTTTGGTCTTGGTATCCCATATTATTCCTATGATCGAACATTTTTAATGGTCATCTACTTAGCGTGATCCTATAAATAGGTTACCAAAATCAATATTTAAACATAAATAACTTTTTTGTAATAGTTAAACAAATAAGAGGTTGATCAATTGACACAATAGAAATAAAACTTCTTAATTCATAATAAATAGTCACACAATTGAAAAATAAAATTTGGAATTAAATATATAGACCTCCATCAATCCAAAACATGAATAAATGTTTACAAATAATCCATAATTACACATCCCCATACAATCACATCGCCTGACACTAATGGACTACTCATTCATGGTTAGAGTAAGCATTATGGGTAAATAAAGAAAAAATGACAATGAAGTCGACACTAGATCGTCACTCTGTGTCTGTGTCTCTTCTGTGTGGTGTTCTTTGGCCTTTATCAATCCCAGAATGTTTTAAATTTGTGTTTGGAGGCCTCCTTTTATTGGAAAATCCAATCTAAACCGACAACCCACATCACCTATTTTTCTCTATGAATCATCGCCTTCACAACGTGTACAACTAATTTGGTATTCCTCTATCGCATCAATTTGGTAGACATTGCTTTGACTATTTTATTGGGGTCACATCATGTACTCTCATTTCGCGTTGTTTACTTGATGTTCATAGTGTGTATGCTCTCCATGACTTGTCTAGCAGAAATCCATTTATCATTAAATTTTCACAACATATACTTATGGTGCAAGACGTGTATAGTGTTTTCTAATTTCTCACTCCGATTCATCACCTAAAATCTAGTTTCACGCCTCTTTGCATTGTTCATGGTGCGAAAAGTCATTTGGCTCATACCTCTAATCCTTTTCATTCCTTTATGCCAAAACAATTCTTTCATTCCATAAAAAATAAAAAAAATCAATGTATTCCAAAATTGGATAGATTAATCATTTAAATACAAAAATCATAACATTAAAACACTGTAAATTATATTCATAAAATAGTCATATCAAACCCCCACATATGAATTCAGTATTGTCCTCAAGGATGGAATCTAAACATAGTACAAAAGGACATTCAGCTAACAATGCTTTAAATTCAATTTCAACAAAATCAATAGATCAAATTGAAAATTCAATTTTCAAGAATTTCATAGGAAAATTCATCAACATCTCATTTTTTGAAAGAATGTAAATAACTCATGTATTCTAATTTTTCTCTTTTAAAATATCCAAGCCTTTTCATTAATCAATAATTATTTTTCAATTAAGTATTAATATACATGACACTTTAAATCTAAATAACATGAATTTATCCTCTCATTTTCCATGTACAGATGTTAATTGAATTTATCACATACCTCAAGAAAAATGAAACATGACACAATCATCCAAGGCATCTAACATCTCCAGCACATAAAGGGAAAGATCACAATAAATCCGGAGGGCTTCACTCTTAATAATAAAATGACTCTATGGATTTATGGTAGGTAGGTAAATGATGTAAATATTATGGTTCAATATTGTGGTTTAAGTCTAAATATTTTTTCTGAATACTCACGAAATAGCCCAATAAATATCTCCCTTTAAAAATTTCATCTCTCTCTTCCCCCCAAAAATCTCAAATTAGGCTCATGATATGTGTATGTGCAATAAATGAATCAACCTCTTTTACTTTTTTTAATTCTATATATTTTTTATTTATCAAAATCCTTGTTCAAGAATAATCTCATACCCATGAATTAACCATATACAATCAAAAATCGTCAATCTATAAAATTGTGAATTTTGATACTCCCCAAACAAAACCCAATTTTTTTATTTTTTTATTTCTTTATTGTTATTTTTTTTATCGAGAGACGTGAGTAAAAAAATACAATGAAAGGATTCATGGCCTCTCCTAGATCAAAATATAATTCCCACAGTAAAATATCCACAATGATTTATATCCCAGTTCACACATTAATGTTCCTCCCCTATATGTATTCTTTTAAATATCATGAAAAACATTTAGGGGAATGTAGGAGTGGATAAAATAGGTTTGTAACATTGTTCAATTACTCATAATATTTTTCATTGATTATAATTTATTAAAAAGGATTAATTCATGGTGAGTCTGAGGATAAGGGCCTATGAAATATTGGCACAATAATATTAAATGTTATTCTGTATAGTCATATCTTCGATAAAATGTAGTGCAATATCTAGAAAAAAATGCCCATGTTTCTCAAGAAATATAATATAGAAATAATGGAAATTATTAGATTAGTGTATGTCTTGGTAATGAGATTAATGGTTGGTCAATTACTCATGAGAATTCCCCAAAACAATTAAATCAATTAATAAAAACTTTAGAAAATTAAAACATGGTTAGATCATAGAAAACATTCATTTTCAATGATTTACATTGTCATCTAAATCAGGATTTTTCAAATATTAATCCCCATTCTTATCTCTAATAATAATGTTCTTTATTTTTCTCATTAAAATTAATTGAAAATGAAATCTAAATACACGTTATAATGATTATTCTGGGTAGTTTTTGTCTCCTTGTTCATCTGATTAAACAATGAATCTAATTTGAATAATTTAATTGAAAACTAAAGATCTAAAACACTAAAATGTGTGCAAGACAATAGAAAATTACTGAATTGAAAATCTTACTACCCTTTGAATTTTATTCAACAAACATGGATTGTACTGGTTCGACATGAACCCGTTCATGATATGTGTGAGCCCTTTACAATGTGTAACCCCTTTGCTTTTTCTTCTACTTTCTGCCTTGATAGTCCTACAAAAATAAAAAACACAAGTGAAATAATAAGACATAGAAATTAAATTCAATAATGATTAGGGATAAGTTATTTTTTGAAAAAAAAATTGAGAAATACTAAAAACTTGAGTTTCTTCCCCAAAGAACTTTTTTTTACATTGTTGGGTCAATATTCCCACTTCAGATTTGGTGGGCGATGGTATGAAGGAGGTTACAAGATCAAGATCTACAAAATATCAAAGTCTTTATTCCTCCATGTATATTGGTCCTATCCCTTTTTGTGAAACTAATTTCACACTTCCATTGAATAAAAAAATATTTATTTTCTTAGGCCCAATCCCTCAGTTCTTGGACCTTTTTTAAAAATGAAATTGCAGTTCAATGATTGCTCAAACTTTCTATCCATTCTTTAATTATTCTTGAATAAATGTTCCCAATCAATCTTATCTTCTTCCAATACTTTCTTCCCTTTCATTATATTACTATTAAATTCATCTCTAGTATTTATAGCTCCTAATTAAACTCTCCTTAAATAGACAAAATTTTCCCCTTCTTCCATCAATTCATCTCTTGAAAAATAATCAAATGGTTTATCTGGAACCTGCATCATCTAGTGCAGATTGAACTTCACTAATGATCCTTATACTCTCAAACTCAGATCTTCATTCTAATCATTATTTAGTGCCATTAATCTTTCTAGTAATGGACCTCTTAAAATTATTTCCACCTACTATTCATCAATGTCTATCACCAGAAAAATTTCCATATAATAGAACTCATACACTTTGATGATGAAAACGTCAATTTTTTATTATGGATGTCTCACTGTTATGTAAACTATTTTAAGCATAACTTTATTTAGTTTCATCTCTTTCAATCCAAGGATTTTTATTGTCTCATATGAAATTATATTCACACTAGAACCTAAATCACATAATTCTCTACCAAACTTAGTAGAACTAATGGTAATTGGAATGAAAAAACTACTAATATCACATTTCTTCTTTAGTAGAATGATTGAAACAATTTCTAAACATTCTCTTTCTAGTGTAATTATAGCTAAATATCCAATCTTCTTCTTATTCCTCACCAATTCCTTCATTAAATTTTCTTAGAAAATCATGTATTCCATTTTCTCATAAAAATGATATGTTTATTTATCTCTTCTTGAACATATTTAAAAACTTTTGATTATTCTCATAAATCTCCCATGGGTTTTCCCTTTATGGATATAGTAGTGTTGTTTGGTTTGGTGGTGATGCTTCTTCTTCTTCATGTTCTTTATCATCTCTATTATTTTTCTGAAGTTCCTCTACAACGTTTTGTGGATCTGGTTGTCCACCAAAATCTATTCTCCTCCCTCATGTAGTCCTTCCACTTCTTCATAACTATGGATTTCACAAGTGTATGAGGGTGATGCTCTAGGAATCTTGGAAGTTCTCTTATGTTTCATTCTCTAAGTGAGTCAGCTATCTAGCTAAATTGATATTCTATGTTCCTTAATAACAATTTTTGTTTTTGTGAGTTATTTCTTAGCACTATGATTACAGTACCATGACCACCTGAGTATGTCCTCATCTCCATAAGTGCAACTATTGTGGTGGTCATAAATGATGTAAGGGTATCCTTCAATGAATGGACTGACCAGTTTATGTTATCACTTATTGTTTAGATTGATAACATTGACATTAATTCTGAATTTCTTGTTGTTGTGGAGGTTTTGTCCTCCATCACTGTTCAACATTTTGACTATTATAACCAAGATAATGTGCATATTTATAGTACATACAGTAGGGATTTTTTTGGGCCATCGTTACATCCATATTCCTTGTCATTCTCTCCATTTTTGTAGTCATCCATATATTTTCAACCACATTCACTCCTTGAACTCCAACTTCTTCTTGTTTCCATTGAAAACTATTACTGGACTTCTCATCCAGAAGCTTGTATCATTCATCCAGTGATTTTATCATTTGTGATCCTCTGTTAATAACATCTAATATAGTCTTATTCCCCTACAATAATTCTTTACAAAAATTTTGAATTAAAATACACATTTCAATGACTTGAGATAGAATCATTTAACTAACCCTTTGATCTTCTCTCGTGAACTAAATAATTATTCTTCATTTAGTTCCTCAAAATTTGGAATACTTACCTGTAAATCCATATATTTAGATGGTGGAAAAAAACCATGTTAAAAATATTCTTTACATATCCTCCCATATAGAAATTAATTGTTGAGAAAGACTTTACAACCACACCCGTGATATGTATTTTATTAAAACTCTAAATAATCATAGTCGTACTGCATCATTTGTGACAATATAGAATAGGAATGTATCACAAATCTCTAATAAACTTCCAATGTGTGAGTTGGGGTCTTCATGTGGTAGCCTATTGAATTTCAATGAATACGTAATCATTTAGATGACCACCATCTTGACATCGAATTGTTGAGCAGCCCCTGAAGGTATGACAATTCTAGGGTTTACTCTCATGTTTAAGGGATTCCATGGTTAATCAACTCTTGGCCCCCTTGATTCCTTCCTTGAATTTTTTGTCCATCTCCCTGGCCTTGCTAATAGTTAGCTCTTTCAAATTGATCCTTGCAAACCATTGTGTCTTTTTCTTATTCTTGGATGGATTACTCCTTCTCCTTTCATTACTTTTGCAAGGTCTTCTCCATCTATAGATATAAATCAAGCTCCTAAGTTTTTTATTTCCCTCAAGTGGAGTAGTCGTGCAATTAATTGCTTCATAAAACTAACGCATGATATTACCAAGTATAAATAAATATTTAAAATAAAAAAAACTGTTTAAATAACAAAATAATTTAAATATAGTTGAAAACATTCCTTGAAATATTTCCTATTTGACACTCTCCAGGGCATCATTAGTTCCTTACAGTGCTATAAAAAACATAATTTATAGAACTCATACAATCCTAACTCAATGTGTAGTATCTACCTAGTCTGAGTGTCAAACCCAGAAGGACAATATGTCATTTCTAAATTAATTTGGGAAACTAAAATTGAATATTTTTTATTCATTATAATAAAAAGGGAAATGGTATTAATGATTGGGGTTATAAATATCAAGATGGTAGTCATTCCATGTTGAGTGATTTTCATGTTTGTGTGCTAAGAATCGGTTAAAATAGGTTCATTCAGTTTTGGGTTAATAGAAGGATCAGTATGGAACCTTTGTCTTAATATCTTGTCATATTTTTATCATCACACTTCTAGAATGGTCATCTACTTATTGCAATAATATAAATAGTTGAACCAAAACCATATTTCAACATAACTATCCTATGTTATGTAATCTCTATACACAAAATTTTTTGATCACTTGATTTAATTGAAATAGACCTCCATAATTCACATATAATGGTGATGGAATTGAAAATGAACGATATTTGGAATTAAATTAGCTGAGTTGAAGTAATCAAAAACATGAATAAAACGTAGAAAATAATAACTAAATACACATCCCCTAATAGTCATGTCACCCAACACTAGTGGAATACACACTCATGGTTAGAGAGAGAATCATGGGTACCTAAAGAAGAAAAGGTGGTGAATTTGACACTTGATCATCACTCCCTGTGTGTTTGTATCATCTGTTTGGTGTTCCTTGGAGTTTGTCAGCACCCGAGTGTTTTTAAATGGTGGATGGAGGAATCCTATTATAGAAAAATCTCATCCAAACCTGCATCCTGTGTCACTAGTATTTTCTCTGAGAATCGATGTCTGCATGATGGGTACAAAGGGTACACGTTGTGTACTCTATATTTAGTTTTTCATGTGCCATGTCGATTCCACGAATACAACTTTGCCTCTTTGACTGTGGGAACATTGTGTACTCTCAGTTCACATTGAGTACATGAATTTCATTGTTTGTATTCTCATCAAGACTTTTTGCAAAACATTTTTTTTTTCATGAAATGGTCTTGACATGTACTTCTGGTACACAACTTGTAACATGTTTTTCAAGTTTTCCTCTCTGCTTCATTGACAAAAATCTGATGTTGGGAAGCTTTACATTTTTAGTGGTGTTAAGGGTCATTTGGATCATATTTACTCTCCTTTTCATTCCTTTCTCATAAATATGTTCTTTCATGAAACAAAACTAAAGCATGTAAATGTATTCCAAAATTGGAAAGATTAATCATTTAAATAGAAAATTCAATACATTAAAACAATTTAAAATATATGATTAAAATAGATGTATCAGGATATGTATGTAATTCATTATGTGATGTGTGGGACCAATATCATTCTCTAATTCATTGTTTAAATATTTATATCTTGTGATAAATACAATACTGGAATGTGAAATGATCTTGGTTCAAAAATAAATGGATGCAAATGGAAGTAAACCAAGTTTAGAAACTTAGGGATGGAATGGGGTGTGAACACAATTTAGTAATAGAGTTTTCCCACTATTATGTTCATGGAAATGATCGTTTACTAATGTGAAAATTATTTTATATTACTAGGTTTATGCAAAAAATTTAATGTGTAATGTTATGCTCTCATTGTGTTTTTTATGGACTTATGTGGTTTATTTCAAGACATGATATTTTGATATTTAATATAGAGGATATGATTTTCAAATTTTTTTTATATTCTTATTCATTATGATTATGTTCAACATTACTGAGCATCTAAGCTCTCCATTTTTCTATACATATTTTTTCCAATTTTATAAATAAATATTTTATTTATAAACAATAAAGAAGAATTCCTTCATTAGGAACATTGAATACATTTCACCTAACTAGAAACTTTTGATCCATGTTTCCAAAGTCATATAAATTTTTATGGTCCTCCAGCTTTGGTTTATGTAATGAATGATATATTCCACAAAATTGATTTCATTTCCATATATGAAAATCATGGGTAGTTATTGTTTGTTTTAAAGGAAATGTTTATCCAAAATTTGGAAACTATGATTAGAAAACTTTAATGATATACCTAATTATATTTCTAATGAAGTCTACAGATTCCTATAAGGATAAGTCTATGTATATGTTAATACCCACGAGTTTTGGATACTATGATGAATTTTTTATGTTAAAACTTATCTTTTATATATTGAAATTTTATGTGTAATTTCCTTTTATTATGAGGTTTTCCAAGTATTATTATTGGTTCTCACACTATTATTTTTGGGTTGTACACAATGTATAAAACCTGAAGGATTCATATTCATAGTGAATTTTACTGCAAATGAAATGATCATCCTCAAGAGCAACCAAATGAAACTAGAGTTTTATATATAGCCATTTTATTATTACTTAATAGAAATATCTTAATATTATCAAGAATCTCATCCTTGAAATGTTCCATGAAACATGTAATAAGATATTTATGGTGTTTCATAGTGTCTATAGTGGAAATAATGTTCAATTTTCTACAAGTAAATCATGTTTGAAGTGGAATCAAGAAGAATGTTTCAAAGGAACAAGATTATTATATTATTTGTTTAAAAGGACTTGAAAGTAAGTTATTATAAACAAAATTGTTTAGTTAAAAATTGAAAACAATTATGCTCTTTCTAAGTCCCCAATGACAGTTAAATGCCTTAAATAAGAAGTTTATAATATTTTTAAATCAACACCCTAGGATGAAATATCATTAAAATTTTTTTGAGTAATGGCTATATTTTTATAACTAAGAAACTATGCATGCCATTTGAGATGAAAGAAGTAATTGGGAATAAAATGATGAATCTTGGATAATGTTTTAAGAAAATAGTGGAATTATTTCATTTTTATGTATCACAATTAAATAATAATGTTATAAAATAAATTTTATAGTATTATGATATAATTTACCATCTTTGGATTGTTCCAATTTATTTTTACATAAGTATTTGAGATTTTATATTGAATGGTAATAGTAACCCTAAATAGTGTAATAGTTCATAAGGGGAAATTTTTTGGAGAATCAAAAATTAAGGGAAATATAACTCTTAATAAGTGAATAATGTTGGGATAACAATGAGGTAAAGAGATGACTGATTATGATAAAATAAATGGGATATTATTATTAACCTTGGAACTTATACGATGAAATTTTGGTTTATGATATCATGGATTGGGTTTAGAGAATTTTTAAATTTATGGTTTGGGGAAATAGTTTTATATTTAATGCATTCAGGTTTTCACTAAGGTTTAATGGAAAATAAGGTTATTATATTATTTCCAGAAAATTCCTGATAATGGTCTTCACATTTTGTGCTTTGTTACAATTAAGAGCTGCATAATGTTGTTTGGCTGAATAATGATATGTTTATTTATAATTTAAATTACATTATTTTATATGTTTTTTATTTTAATCATTTTTAATGATTAAAAATTTAACCATTTTTTATTTGATTACTTTGAAATTTGGATCAGTTTTTAGATTGAAAAGTATTATCTCTCTATATAAGGATTTAATCATATTTTACAACTTATGTAATCCCGTTTTTATGCTTAGAAAAGAAATATGTAATAACCTAAAATTTTATTTATAGATCTTTTGATCTTTTAATTCTTTAGGAATGATAAATTCACTTGTATTTCTTTGTATAAGAAATGAAATAGAAATTGATTAATAAACTACAAAAGATTGATATTGTTCTCCTGAAATTAAATGAAATCATATAATTATTTATCCATATAAAAATTATTCAACAATTGGTAAAAGATCTTCTTACAAAATAAATGGTATCCAAGTACATTCTTTTCTGATGAATCAAATGGTCCCATAAAATAGCATAGAATTATACCATTATGACTATAAATTTCATCCTGTCCATTTATTCTATCACACTCCATTTGAACATGATAGTTATATTTCTATTCCATGTACATGATTTAACTATTCATCTATGTACTTGTTTTTGGAAACCAAATTATGAGTTAAGTTGGGTAATTGTTGTCTATTAAACATTCCGTTATTAATTGGAGTTTTAGTATTCATTTTTATAATATGGCTTTCAATGAAAGGATCCTTCATCTATAAAATATTTTATGAACCCATTTAATTTTTGGAGAGAAATTCATTTTTTTGGTGTTAGAATGTAAAAACATGATATTTGTATGAAATATATTTCTTTAATAGATTTCATACCTCTTTAAACCATGTTTTACTTACATTACGCACGATGAAGGCTTAGCTTGATTTTTTTGCAACACTGAGTTTCTGTGAAACAAAATTTTATTATTATAAAAATAAAAAAAATATAATTAAAAAATATTAATTATAATGGTGTATATGAATAAGACTATATGTGTTATTATGGTAGAGTTTACACACGTAAAACAATTTTTAAATTAAGAAGAAATATTTTTTTGAAAACTATTTTAATGAACCCAAGTGTGTTTTTTACCAATGAAATAAAAAAATCATTCTTGATGGAGTATGTTATTTATATATATTAATATAATATTCAATATTGATTCTAATATTCATCCTGTGTTATTTATAGACCTGATATAATAAATAAATCCAGTTTTATTCTTAAAAACTATATTTTTCTAAAATTAGTTTCATCACCTTTAAACATCCCAGTTATTTTAAAACATAATTTTTAATCCTTTATAAATTATATTTGAATAAATAAACATTTTCATAGTAAGGGTGATATCAAAATTTACATTGGGTGACCATTTTTATTTTGGTGAGAGGTTTCAAGTTTTGATGAATCGTGAAAATACTGATTTATATAAAAAACTATATTTTATTTTAAAACCTCTGAAAGGTAATTATATGTTTTGGATTAATTTAAAATTTTAATTACTTATTATTAATTTAAAATAATACAATTATTAATTTTAAAATTTATTTTATTCTTGAATTCATTAAAAACATATTATGTTTTAAAATATAATTTTTTTGAAAAATATAATGTTTTCCATGGAATTTTGTAAGAATTATAAGAAATTGCATTCTTTAAATTTTGTGACTTGAATTCTGAAAAATATATTACAAATTTTACTCAAAAGGTAAATATTTATTAAAAATGAACATTTTATTTTTTCCAATATGAATAGTAAACATGGTAAATTTTGTTACGACGGCAAAGGGTATATTGAGTAATTTAGGTAAAAATATATAGACTATAAAATTACTCTAACACGTGAAAAATAAATTCATTTCATGAATAAAAACCAACCCTTCATGAATAAAAATCAAAATTATTATATTTAGTGGATACATTTCAAATAAAATGAATAAAATAATATTTAAATAATATAAAGTCACAAAATATCATTATATTTTCCTTTAATATCTCTTATAGGTCCACACAGGGAAAAGGTTATGTTATGAACTTAAAAATTGTTAATTTTTAACTTAATAATCATATTCTAATTATATAAATTTATTTTAGACTTTTACAGTCACATATATGATATTATGGTATTTATCATATTTTATATAAAAAAATTATAAAGATGTCATATTCATGTATTAAATAACATTTCACTTTTTATATCGGTTTATATATAATATATATTCAACTCTAAATATTATTATGAAATATGGAAGACCTATCTTCATTATAGAATATTATATTTAATTTTTAGTGAAAAAATTAGTATATTAAATAATTACACAAATCTAATTTAGTAATTATTTAATTAATTGAAATATCAAATAAATGTTATTGAAAATATTAACTAAAAAGAGTTTGATATAATTAATGTGGAAAATTAAAATTATAAATGAAATTTACTATATATGATATAATAAAATATTTGGTTATAATGTTACTTTTAATCTTGATATTTTTAATTGACCAAATAATTAATCAGGCCAAAATTGACAATAATTCCATTTTAGCATAATAAAATATTATTAAATTAATGACAATCCAGAAAACATATTTTAAAATAAAACATATATTACGTGGTCTAAATTATTATAAATTCTTCATTTATGATTTTTTACATAAAATAAGTAAACATTATAACCTCTAATTATTGAAAAATATTATACCATAATTAAAATGAAAATACATTAGTTAAGGGTAACTCAAGATGATAAGGTTTAACATTATACAAACCAAATTATAAAATCAATTAATTTATGATATTAATAAATTATCTCATATTATCTTTAAATAAATTTAATTTTTGAGGTTTTTATACAGAGATTGAATTTTTTTATAAATTAATTTTTTTGGAGGTTCCAAAAATTCCCCTCATCTCATTTAAAAAACAGAACCTCCTCCATCACTTTTCACATCACATTAAGACATTATATAGTGACCCTCAATTTTCAATACATTGACATTACAGTACGTTTTCAGAATTCTTAGACATTATACAAATAGATTCTCAAAGACTGTAGTTGGTATAGTGCCTTTGGAAACAAGGAATTCCTTAACATTGTTAAATAAATGAGCTACATTATCTCCTACTATTTTCTTTATGATTAGAACCCTTCTTAGACACCTCAAACATAATACATATCTTTACATCCTAGGGAAGGAAACATATAAATGTGTGAGCTCAATTTCTTATTAAGGTTAAACAAGGGAGAAAAGTTAGTATAATCAATATAATAAGGGAATGATAACATGATCATGAAGATAGAAGATTATACCCTGCATTTCAAAGATCATAGAAGAGATAATGGCATAAAGATCAGATGTTAATAATACATGAATTGTAATGAAATAAATATCATAGGCCATAAAATCATAACATAGGAATAGGACATGAAACTATGTCCAACACATTGCATAGAATGATTTCCATAGTATCCTAGGCATCACTGCTAAGACCATCTATGTAGAAAAAATTTCATTACCGAATAGTGTAACCCCTATTCCAGCCCTGTATTACTGAAACGAGTGAACCTCTTTCCAGTCCTTTATTATGGAACTGAGTAACCCTCATTTTATCCCTATATTACTGAACCATGGAACCCTCATTCCAGCCCTGTTTTATCTCTTGATATATAAATCTTTACCTAATACATTGGAGGGAGATATATGTCTCACCATTCACATAATGAAATCATACGTTCATGTGCCACAAGATGATAAATAAACATATGATAACCCAATAAATAAAATGTGTTTCATAAACATATAAACATATCCTAACCTATAGAAATTGGCAAGATTCATAATCATTTAATCATAAACATAACCCCTAAAAACAAGCAGGTTTCAAAGGCATATAACTAGTGAAAGATATTTTTTTTTCATAACATCATGCCATCAAAACATAATCCATTAAAAGAAATAATTTTAAGGGAAACATTTAATAATTTCCCCATAGAGGCATGAGTAACCCAAATGTATGTTATCTTTTATGGGAGGTAATTTTAAACGATCTTATATAACATTTTTTGAGGAAAATATCTTTTCTCATTTGAAAATAAATTTTTTATCTGATAAACCATTTAAAAAAAATCATGGAAAATAGAATTAAAAATTATAAAAGAATATTTTGAGAAAATAAAACATTTTTAAAATCCATTTTTCTATGATAATTGTCTTCAAGTATCTTTTGATCAATTTTTAAAAACATGGTTTTTGAACATAATAGATTTCTAAATGAATATGGATATGTTTAGATTTTACTAATACAATATCTTATATACAAAAAAGTGGAAAATGTATGAAAAATGGGGATATCTTGAAAAAAATAGGATAAGGAAACTCATGAATAATTTTCAATGGTGGATAAAATGATTTGATCAATGGAAGTATAAACATAAACAATATTGAAAAACATGGGGATATTTTCACAATAAACTCTTATAACATGGTGACTTAAGATTATAATCTATAAAAAAGAAAAAACAATTAAACGAAGAATAAAATATCATGAAAATAAGTATATTCAAGATATAAAATGTAGATTGGAAGTATATACACCTAAAAAATGAGTTTAGGTGTATAACAAAACATGAGTCTCAAAGAATTAAAATTGCGAAAAAACTGTTTTAGCATTTTTGTTGATTTCCATGAATAAAGGATCCAAAAATGGGATTGTGAATACCCATAAATTGAATTATAAGAAACAAAGAATACAATAACAGGAGGTACATACACTAGACAAAAGGAAATAGTGGTGAACATAACATGTATCTCCGGGAAATTAAATGTGAGATAAAAATCTCGTTACCTTGTGTCTTGACTCTCTCCATACTCGTACAAGCTTCCGGTATAAAAAAATTAAGATTATTATACATATTTTATAGAATAATATTATTATATATATTACCATATATGATTTATTATGAACATATATTACCCCTTGTTAACTATCCTGCATTAAGGATTCACTTCTTGTACTATTCGCTTTGTTATTGGCAAGTGTCTTCATTTGTAATATCATTGATTCTTATAATTATATCATGATTCCAGAATGTAAATATTAAATATATATATCAGTTATAATAATTATATTAATATTATAATAATATATATAATAATTTGTTAATTAATTAATGGAATACACCATTCATTGAGATAGTAAGCCATAAGTATGCTTGAATGTTGTTTTTCGTTTTTATAGTTGTTTTGAAAGAAAGTATATAAATTACATATATATATATATATATAATTGTTACAGTATAATTTCAATATTATATATAACTTATAATTTTTTTAAATCCATTCTAAATAAATTCCTTGTGGTGTGTGAACGAATCACATCGCTTTAAGGGGGTGGTATTCTACACATCCTCAAACTAGATTATTATATTATCACCAAATTGAAGGTAAAAATATTTGTGTTGTAAAAGGAATAATAAAGCTGAAATCCATATTAAATAAAATAAATGAGATATATAAATATATTATTCACCATAATTGGCACCCTGATGGTTGTTAAAGAATAAATGATCAATCGTCATTTCGTGAAGCAGTGGTTTTCCATACATAGAAACGGTATGATCAATATCCATTAAATGGAGGTGTGTGAATGTTTAGGTCTGTAATTTTTCATTTAAAAATACATTTTTATATAAGATATGTTTTTATCACACAAGAACATAATAATATATTTTAGGGGAGAGGAAAGAGAATAAATGAAATGATCTGGAGAGACAATGTTCTCAATAAATCGGGTAACTCGTTTATGTATGGGCCAAATAGCTTTTTGGTAATCTTTATTCCCAAAGGGATGCTTCAAGGTAAAAGGGATAATTTTTGGGAGGATACATGGGAATATCTTGGACTAAAATTAATGTTTTGAGATGTGTGAGTAATGGGTATATAAGGTGGCCTTTTATAGGGAAGGAAAAGGAACTTGTTGGAATTTTTAGAAACATGTTAGGTGTTCACATGTTCTTACCTAAACAAAAGTCATTCCAAACAAAAGAAACAAAATAATGGAATGTTTATAGATTAAATATGGAAGTAAATGGGTTTTGGAAAAGTTTATTGGTCATTTGGGCCCTTAATTTGGAGGATCAGTCCCTCGTTGTGCTTAATTTGGCATTAAACACTGTGATTAGTTTAAATAACTTGTACTAATAATTTTGGTCTAAAATTAACATGGCCTTATTATGCTCTAAATATTTTACTAAATAATATTATTTATATCAGATTTTTGAGATTTAATACACAAAAGTGACAAAATTAATATTAGTACTAATCCCACAAATAGGAAAAAATAATGGGGTCTTAAAGTATGAAAAATGTCAAATGTTTGTTAAGATTTTTTTATTTAATTTCAATGTAAAATTTATTCTAATTAATTTAATATTATTAGTAGATTTAATTTTATCTATTTTTACCTTATTTATAATTTATAATTTCATTTATTATGAATAATTTAATTAGAAAAATTGGTATTTTTTAAACTAAAAACCAATATTATTCATTATTCATCAAAAAAGGGAATTTCAAAGAAAAATCCAGAAAAATTACCCTAGGATAATTTGAACATTATAATTGAAAAATTAATATTATTTTATAAAATTAAATTTATAAATTTTTCTATAATTACTTTCATAATAAGAATCAGTTCATTCTAGAAAATGATGTTTTTAAAAATAGAATGACACTACCAAAAATCATACATTTTTTGTCAAAATGTTTTATTTATATAAAAAAAATCCAAAAAATTATTTGAGAATTAGTTATTAAAATTAAAATTACTTTTCTTAATGGCTAGGTTATAATTATCTTATTTTAATTATTAAAATAATAAAAAGGAATGTATTGTAGGAACATAGTGTTGCATGTATTGTAAACCAACTCAGTGTTGTGTGCATCTTATTCCAAGTCAGTATTTCTTGTACATACACAATGTTAGTGTTGTTTGTGAAATTAATCTATGAATTAGTGAATTAAAAAATAATAATGGAATTTAAAAAAAAGTTCTATAAAAACATTGGGTGTTACATTCTATCCCCTTTAAAATGAACTTCACCATTGAATTTCATCACTGAGTTAAAACAAGTGGGGTTAATTATGCTTCATCATATCATCATGTTCCCACATAACTTCCTATGAATAGTGATTTTATCACAATACTTTGACCAAGAGAGTGGTCTTTTTTCATAGAACATTCTCTGATCAGTCTAGAATTCCAACAGGTTTCTCCTAATTATAAATATCTTGCTATAGTAGAATGCCATCAGAGTTCTATATATGAGAAGGGTTAAGTATGTACTTCCTTTGGAGAGATACATGGAACATATCATGAACTTGAGAGATATTTGTTGGATTTTCCAATTGATAGGCTACCATCCTGATATGATCAAAAAACTCAAATACACCAATATACCGATGGATTTGTTTCATTTTCTTCATGAATCTCATAATATTCTTCTAGGGTGACATTCATAGAAACACATTTTCACCAATATCAAATTCTGGATAACATTGATGGGTATCAAAATAAATTTCCTAAAGGCTTTGAGCTTCTTTGATATACTTCTGAATGGTTCTAACCTTCCCCACCATTTCTATAGCAATCTCAGGTTCCAATATCTTTCTATCTCCAACCTCATCAACACATGTTGGAGCTTTACATTTATTCCCATAGAGTGATTCATATGGTGCCATATGAATGATCGAGTGAAAGATATTATTGTAATAAATATTAACTGGAGTAAGGTGTTGATCCCAACCACCTTTAAAATATAAAGATACATATCACAATATCTCCCCTAATATTTGAATTATTCTTTCAGATTTTTTATATGCATGAGGATGATAAGCAGTGATAAAATTCTATTCTGTATTAATCACTTTTTGAATACATACCTATAAATTTTAGGAAAACCTTATATCTTGATCTGGTACAACGTAATGTGGTACTCCATGCAACCTTACCACTTCATTAACGTATATTATTTAAAGATGATCAAGAGATAAATCTTCCCTAATGGTGATGAAGTGTGAAGACTTAGTAAGGATATCAACTACCACCCATATAGCATTAATACCTTTATTATTTTTGGGTAGTCTAATGTTAAAATCTATATTAATGTTCTTTAATTTCCATTATTTTATACGGAATGGATGCAACATCCCTTTAAAATTTTGTCTTTCAGCCTAAACGTATTGGAATACAAAACACCGATATACAAACTCTACGATATATCTCTTTAGGCCATCCCACTAAAACAATTATTTAAATTACCTATACAGATTCATAGTTCTAAGATGAAAAGAGAATGACAAACTATGTGCTTCATCTAATACCTCCTTCTTCAACTCTGGCATGGAAGGAACACATACTGGGTTCATGAACATTATCATTATATCCTAATCAAGGTTAAACTAAAAAACATTTCTCACCTTCTTTTACAGCTCTTCATCTTCATGTTGTGCCTCTTTAATATTTACTTGGATATATGGTTGAACATTCAATTTAGAATGAAAATATTTCTCTAATTCCCCCAAGATTTATGGATCCATCCTTTGAAAATTTATAAATATTGGATATTGTGTGATCCTCATCATTGATAAGCTAGCATGATATTTTCAAATAAAATTATTAGCCACCTTGTTTTCTTTCCGAGGGTGGTAATGTATGTATCAACATAATTCTTTAGCAACTCGAACCATATCATCTGGATCAGGTTCAAGTACTTCAAGTTGAATACATATTTAATACTTTTATAATCATTATATATATCACAATTTTTTCAATAAATATAATAATTCCATATCTTTAATGTAAATATGTACACTACTAACTCAAAATCATGATTTGTGTAATTTTTCTCATGAATCATCAACCTTCACGAGGAATAGGTTATAACAATGTTATTTTGCAAAAGAAAGCTTCCCAATCCCTTCATGGAGGTATCTCTATAAATTACTAACCCTTCTCCAATCTAAGGTAATGTAATAATAAGTGCACTGAGCAACCTTATTTTTAGTTCCATGAAACTTTCCTCACATTAATCTATCTAGAAGAAGATAAAACCCTTTAGAGTAAACTAGGTCAGTGGATTTTATAGTCATGAGAAATTATCAAAAACCTGTCAATAATATCATGTCAAACCAAGAAATATACGGATCTCAGTCATTGTGGTTGGTCTAGGATAGCTTTCTATAGCCTACAACTTTGACGGATCTACTACTATTCAATCCATTTAGATTATGTGACCCAAAATTAATCCTTTAGAAGCCACAATTTATAATTTTTAAATTTGTCATATAACTTCTCTACCCTTATTTTCTTTAGTATAGTTATCAAGTGATCATCTTGATCTTCCGTTATCATTGAATAGATATGAATATAATCTATAAAGACTACCAAAAACTGGTCGATTTATCCTCTAATGACTCTATTCATTATATCCATAAAAATATAAAGGGCATTAGTAAGACCAAATGAAATAACTATAACTTCATAGTGACCATTCATTATATGGAATGTTGTCATGGGTATATCCTTCTTTATAAACCCGAATTAATGATATCCAGAATGAAGTTCAATACTGTAAAAGTGTTCAAATATATGTATTTAATCAAAAAATTCATCAATATAGGGAAGGGGAAACTTTTTATTGATTTTGATCTTGTTCAACTCCCGGTAATCAATACAGAGTCGCATTGATCAATATTTAATTTTCATAAAAAAAACTAGTACCCCCCAAGGTGGAAAACTCATTTATATGAATCCATTATCAAGGTTTTCATAGATTATCTTATTTAATTTACCATGTCAATTGGATTCATTCTTTAAAGAGTTCGAAATTGGTGTGGAACAAGTTACTAGTTCTATCGAGAACTCAACATTATGTCTTGGTGGAAGACTAGAAAAATATCGTATAAAGAGATCTAGAAATCCCCAAAAATACGAATATAATTGATAAATATATTTCATCTAATCATTTTAGATTAAAACCCCTTTTTAATTTTAATTATTACACATACAATGGATTTAATCTCTATAGGAACTTCATACTTATCGTCACATTGATAGATGATCATAGGAAGGTCCAAACAATCTAATGTTACATCCCTTCCTGGAAAATTGATGTAGTATTTATACTGAGAAAGCCAACCCATGACTAGGATAAAATAAAATTTATCGAATAAATAATGAAAAAAATTAGTAATAACATTATCATATACTTCTGTCGGAGATGAATCATATATGGGAGATGCAATCATCTTAACATTAGGATGTCTAACTTATGACACCATCCTTAATCTATGACACCTTAGGTTAATACTAGGTTATTTATATCTAAACTATACTTAAATCCATTATAATGGTTCATGAAGAGTTTTTGAGTTCCTAAATCATATACCTTGGTAGTGTCGAACTAGGTGTACAACAAGGCCCGTTGTTGTGTACCAGATTACCCAAATTCAAGCCCAGAACATCATGTCGGTGTTTTTACCCCTAGGTAAATATGTTCTAGAGCCATATCCACTTGCAGTATCTACAAAAATATTTATTTCCTTGAAACCACTCACTTTATCCTTCAAATAAATTCTTTTTTAATTTCCTATACTTTTATGAAATCATATACTAATTCTTAAACAAGTCCATAGGGTTCTCGCCAATATTTTCTCTTCCTAGTTTCCAAAGTCTAAATAAACATTTCCTTTGATAGAAAATATACTGACCTTATGTTTTCATAACATTTAAATTTAATTTAATTTTTAGAATAACTAATTTTATAAAAATATATTCCCGTATAACGTAGTTGTTTTAGTTCCCTTAGAAACATGGAATACCTAAAAATTGTAACATATGTGAGCTAAATTATCTACAACTAGGTTCTTCATGACTAGAACCCCTCTTATACACCCAAACATAAAAAATATCTTCCCAATATGCGGAAGAACACATAAGAAGGGGTGAGATGTAATTCTCTGTAAGGGTGAACAACAAAGATATGTAATCATAATCATGATAATAAGGGTATTATAACATGATCATGAAGATAGATGATCATGACCTACGTTTAATAGACCATAAAGGAGGTTAGGGAATAAATATTTGAATTTCATAAGACTTGAATCATAATGAAATAAAGTGCATGGTCCATGAAATAATAACATAGGAATAAGAAAATGAATTGTGGAAAACACATAATAAGATAATTACTTTTATAGTATCCAATAAATCACTTCCAAGACCATATTAGTGGAAAAATTCATTTACTAAATGAATTAACCCTAATTCTATCCATGTGTTACCGAACCAAGTGACCCTCATTCTAGCACTGTATTACTAAAATAATTCACCCTCATTATATCCTTGTGTTAATGACCATGTAACAATCATTACATCTCTATTTTTTATCATGAGAAATAATTAATTATACAATAAATTTGAGGTAGATATTTGTCCCACCCGTCAAATAATGAATTTGTACATACATGTGCCATAAGATCATAAATGAACATATCATAACCCATGAAATGAAATGGGTATCATAAACTTTTAAACATAACATTAACTGTTGATAGAGATATGAATCATAATCATTCATTTCATCATAAACATAACTTGTGAAAGGAAGCGGGTTTAAAAAATATATAACTTGAGAAAGAGAAACAGGTTTCATAACCTCATGTCATCGAAACATAATCCATTAAAAGAAATAATACGAATGGAAACATTGAATAGTTTCCCCATAAAGTCATGAGTAACACCAATTGATGTTATATTATATGTAAAATAATTTTGAATTATATTTCAGAAATATTTCCTGAGGAAAATATTATTTCTTCCTCGAAAAATTATTTTTATTATATATCACCTTTTGAAATATTTTTTTCGTTGAAAATAGATTCGAAAAAATATATGTGAAGAATTTGATATTATGAAAAATAAAACCAAATTTAATTTTCCTTGAGAATTATCTTTAAGGATCTGTTGACTTTTTTTGAAAATATGGTTTTTTGAATACAATATATTTCCAACCGAAGAGAGAGGTGATCATATTTTACTAAAATATTATCTTAAGTACCAAAGAGTTGAAAATAGTACTAAAAAAGAGGATATCTTGAAAAAAAATTGAGTATACGGAAGAACAAGAATATTATTGAATGATGGGTAATAATATTTCATCAATGGAATCATAAACATAAAAAATATTGAAAAAACCAAGGTTATTGTCTCAATAAACTCTTATAACATGGTGACATGGGATCATACTCTGCATGAAAGAAATGAAAATTACATGAATATTAAGATATCATGAACATAAGTATATTCATGCTAATAAATTTAAAATGGATCTATATACACTTTGAAAAATATTTTTGGTGAATCAAAAAACAACAGTCTTAAAGATGAAAAATTGTGACAAAACTATTTTATGGATTTGGTAACTATTGAAAGTTAAAACCCATGAAAGAACGATAATTACATGGGTATGTGAATACCCATAAATTTATGTATAATATACATATAATATAATCATATTAATTATATACACCACACAAAATTTTAGAGTGGCGAAAATACCATGAATGTCATAGAAATTAAAAGTGAGATAAAAATCCACTTACCTTGTGTCTTGACCCCCACCATACTCATACAAACTTCCTATATAATAATTATAAGTTTATTGTAAATTTTTTTACATGGGAATATTATTATATATATTACCATATATTCTTTTATTATTACCTTATATTACCCACCTATTGAGGATCCTATGTTATGGTTTCACATCGGGTAAAATTTAATTTGTTCTTCATATGTTTCTTAATTTGTTATATTGCTAATCATTAAACATATATAATGATTCCATAATTAAAAAAATTATATAAATATCAAAAATATCTATAATATTTAGGTTATAATAATATATATTTTAATTAATTACAGAATAGAATACACAATTAATGGAGTTAGTAAGTTGTACATATGCATGAATGTTGTTTTTTGTTCTTAATACCGTATTGAAAGAAGGTTTGTAAATGAAAAATGAATATAAATATATATGGATATATATATCATTTTTACAGTATAATTAATATATTATATATGAAATATTAGTTCATTCAAAACATCTTTGTTACATTCCTTGTGGTGTGTGAATGAATCACATTGCTTTGAGGGGGTGGTAGTCCACACTTCCTCAAATGAGATTATCTTATTAACCCAAAATATAAGGTAAAATGATGTCTATTGTAAAATTAATAAATAATATTATATAATTAGAAAATATAATATATGAAATATATAAATATATTTTCCATCACAACGTCTACAGTGAATGGTTGTAAAGAAAAAATTAATAATCATCATTTTGTAAGGCAATAGTACATCATACACAGAAACAGTATGTTCAACATCCATTAGATAGAGGTGTGTGTAAGATAATGTAATAATATTTTTATAATAACATCTTATTATAGGTATTATACTATTTTTTACATAATTATGGAATAAGAGAGTGTAGTAGTGGATGAAGAGAATAAAGGAAAGAAGCTTGAGAAAAGACGTCACCTCTTAATCAGGTAACTCCGTTTGGTTTATGTCCAAAGGCTTCTTTAAAAAAATCTACCCAAAGGGAGGATTCAAGGATGAAGAGAGTATTTTTGGGATGATACTCTGGTAGATAATGGATGAACATAAAAGGTTTTAGAAGGGTGAGTAAGGGATAGCTGTGGTGGCCTTTTATAGGGAAGGAAAAGGACTCTTTTGAAATTTCTAGAAATAAGTTAGGTGTGAACATGTCATTATCTAAAAAAAGTCATAAAAATATAAAAACTCAATAATTTAAGATTTATGGATGAAATTTGGGTAGATAATGGGTGTTGTAAAATTTTCTAGGTCATTTGGGCCCTTAATTTTTTGGATTAGTTTCTAATTATGCTTAATTTGGCCATAACAACTATGACTAATTTTAATCACTTTAACTAATAATCCTACTTTAATATTAACATGGACATATTAGAATCTAAGTATTAGACCGAATATAATGGTGTATGTAAGATTTTTTAAAATCACATCACAGAAGCGGAAAAATTATGATTAGTACCAATCCCATAGAAGGGATGAAATGATGTGTGTTTATAGTACGAAAAAGTTCAAAAGTTTTTAAGATTTTATATTCAGTTTCAAATTAAAATTTATTCTATTCAATTTAATTGTATTAATAGATGTAATATTTATCTAATGTTACCTTAAAACTAATTTATAATATCATTTATCATTAATAATTAATTATACAAGATGACAGTTTTCACACAAAAAGAAGTATGTTTTATTATTGATTGAAAAATGATATTTCTTTGTAAAATCCCAAAAATTAACCCTATAATAATTTGGAAATTATAAATTCAAAAATGAAGTTTATTTTATCAAACACAATTTCTAGGTGATAACTATCATTAAATAAAAATGAGTAATAAATATTTTTATAATTTTTTTAATCTAATTCATTGTCTCCATTCCAAAATCTAGGTAATAACTATCACGTTGAATAATAATAATAATAATAATAATAATAATATATTTTTGTCTGGTATGACTCAGTCTTCTATTTAACACGAGTTACCAATGAAACTCGATGTTACGTGATATTAATGATAATAATGGTGTTTCATATAACATAAGATAAACAAGGATTTTTTTTAACGAGAGATAAAACATAATTTAAAAATAATTTGAAATAATATATTTCATAAAATATTAGGATGTTTTATTTTAACCCTTTTACTCTTACTATAGTGAAAAATATTTACCATTTTTACTATTCACAACTAAAAAATGACCTATTTACAAAATGTTTACCTTTATAATTCATTTTAGGGATGATTTTTTTTCATCAATCAATTTATATTAGTGATATAAATTAATTTAAAATAAAACCAAAAAAACACAATGAAGGTTTTTTTCTCAAAAACATTCTTTTTATGTAATAAAATATTTTTAAACAAATTAAACCAAAATACTTATTACAATGAACTTCAAAATATTATTCATAACAAAATAGAATTGGTTTTAAATTGATAATAATTTAAAATATATATATATATATATATACAAATTTTGAAATTAAATGTTAGTTATTAATAAAAATTAACCTTTTATAAAATTTATCAAGGAAATCATTCTTCTTTTAAAATTATCAATAATTTACTGTAAGTGAATTTTGATAGACTGATTTGAAAAATTATGGTCCTTTTCTAAAACATTTTTTAAAAGCACAAGTAATTAAATATATTATTTCCTCAAACTAAAAAATAAACCCTGTTTTTTGGAAAATTAAATTTTAGAGAATTTAATAACATTAATAAAAATATATTTGATTTATATAAGACATTTACACATATTGTAATTACAAAAGTGTTCTTATTTCTATTAATTTTCAAAATTTAAATGATGGGTTATATTAATATATAATATTATGGTTCATTTAGACTCGGGGTTACATATATCCCAAGCTATCAAAGAAATATAATGTATAAATGTCTCCTAAAATCAGTGGTGTGTTGATCCCATGTTGCATTTTTTTATCATTCAATATTTTTATGAAGTTATGATGTTGGATAATTGTAATGGAATCATAAAATGGATTTGGATGTCATTAATGGTAAATTCTCCATGAATAACTCTTATATTTTCAAAGTACTCTTAATGTTGATCACATGTGATAAAGAGTTTCCACACTACATACAAAAAGTGTAAGACCACGAAAATGATCATTTGAAAGATGTTAATAGTAGGAATCAATGTTAAAGAACATTTTAGGGATATATAAAATATAATTTCTTAAGTAATTTAAAAAATTTCATGTAAAATGTGTATACATTTTAAATTTGGAATGGTAGAAGATATTATAGTTGATTTTGGATTTGTGGAATATTAGGATAAATTTATGAATGGTTTTTTATAATAAAATATGGGTCCAACCATTTTGGCTAGATGGTCCTAATCAAGACAACACATGCAGAAGGATCACATAAACCATGATGGGGAATCTTCCCACACAACTCATATGATAGTATGGGGGAGTACCCATGTATATATCCT
Source organism: Viscum album (assembly GCA_963277665.1). NCBI lineage: Eukaryota > Viridiplantae > Streptophyta > Magnoliopsida > Santalales > Viscaceae > Viscum > Viscum album. The sequence continues at coordinate 1,105,242,726 of OY728119.1, forward strand.
ACAAAAAAATATATCCCAGATGGAGTGAACAGGAGTAGTGATTTTTCTACCGTATTGGGAGGCACGATGGAAGATAGATCCAACATAGTAGTAAAAAGATCTTTCATAGATTGGGGCTAGTGGGGGATGGGGAGATGACCCTTCTGGTGAATTTATAGAATATGTAGGGTAATAAAATATGGACATGATTCACAGGTAAAATGATTTGGGATGTGGATTGTGAGGATACTCTTCATCCTCCATAAAAAATATAGTCATGATTATAGCTCCATGATCCATCTTATCTAGACCATTAATCAAGAACAATTTTTCCTCTTGATCCAGCTTCATAAGGGTTCATCTTGTGTGGATATTCCTCCATTGATTATGTTTTTATGATCTAACCAATTCCTCTACTATATAAAAGATTGATACAAAAAACTCTTATGATCTTTGTGTGTTTAAGATAAACATTTAACGTGATTTTCATGAAAACTGTGTGGCATGACTTTTTGGACAGGTATCATGACTTTTTCTGATATAGGAGAGTTATTTAGATGAATTCAAAGACAATAAATACATGAAGTACATGGAGACAACGGCTAAATGTATATGTATATTGCATCCTTTTAGCTGAATATTCCTCACATAACAAAAGTGCATGCCTGAGTACCATAATCATTTAATATATATTGAAACTTGGAAAAATTTATTCCAATTTGGATAAAAATCATTAACATGTCAATTAATTATCTATCTCTTTAGAAATATTACTTAAAATATTTCATCATAACATCACGAAAGGAAACCAAATAAAGTGTGACCTCAGATTCAAAGTTAGGTTAACCAAGGGATACATGTGAGAATAATATGAGCATAATGGAATTATAACATCATAAAAACATTGTAAGATCATTCCTTGCATATCAAAGATCATATTCATGATTGATGTAATAAATATTGGTAGTTCATCAGATGTGAAACATATGGGAATCAAGAACATCTGACATGGAAAAAAACATATGAATAGAAAATGGAATTGTGGTAGACACATAAACATATAAAAGTGATTTCCATAGTAGTCAAGGCATTATTCCAAGGTTATATTAGTGGATTTGGTTTACTCCCCAAAAAATTATGGTAGTTATTTTTCACTCACAGGTCCATCTTAGTCATAAATTTTGATGCCCAAGACCATTGTACCAGGAAAAGTGTTTTATTGAATTAATTTCAACCCCCATTCCATCCATGTATAGATGAGGACATATAAATAATTAACCAATGCATTGGATAGAGATATATGACACACCCATATCATAATGAAATCATACATATGTGTGTCATAATATCTTAAAAAATCAAATGATAACCCTTGAAATGAAATGAGTGTCACAAACTTGTCATTATATCATAACCTATAGAATAGAGAGTTGTTTCATAATATTTTTAGGAAATAACAACCCACAAATAGAATAAGGTTTCATGAGATTATAACCCATTATATAGAAATTAATATTGTAATCATGTAACTCATGGATGAAAAATGGGTATCACAAAAAACCTATAATTTTAAACATAATACATTCAAAGAAAGAATAAGAATTATAACATTGGATCATATCCCTAGTAAAGTGTAATCTTTTCCAATGGATTTCATCTTCAATGGTGAAGGATTTTAATGATCACATGAAAAACATTATAAGGAAAATTGTATTTATTTAAAAACCCCATTAATTAAAATTTTCAATATTTCTTTTTGTATATATAAATCATATAAATTTACTTTATAAAAATTTCTTAAGGGTAATACCGTTACAAATTTGAAATTTTATTTTTAAAAAATAAGTAATTTTTTAAAATCATTTTATTTTACATTACATCAGAAAAACAATTGAATTCTTGAAAACCGTTTGAAAACCATTTTTTATAAAAATAAAATGAAAAATTATAAAGAAAACATGAAAAAATTGAAATTTTTTTTCATTAAATATATTTTAAAACTACAGAATTTATCAAATATTATGAAAAAATCATTATTTAAAAATTACCATGTGTAAATTAAAAGTAATATTTAATGTAATTATGGTTGTGATGGTAGATTAATCCATACAAATAGAACATTCAATTTTTTTGTAAAAAGAATAGAAAAGTTCCCCAATCAGAAAATGAATAGACAATTTTTTTAAAAAAAAATTAAAAGATATTAAAGATAAGTAAATATTAATTTTATATATCATCGTATAATTGTATAAATGTTTTGATAACTTTTTTAGATGACATATATTTGAAATAACACATGATTTAGACTTAAAAAGGAAATAAAATCACATTTCCTTAAAACAATTCATAATTATCTTAAGAAAAAAAGTGTTAAAAATGGTACCATTACATTATAAAATCATTAATAAAAATATAATGTGAAAATTAATAAATTTTCTTGAAATATGTATCATTAAATTTCATCAATATAACCATAATGATAAATCATCCATATAAATGACGAGATTTTATCAATAAACTAATATACCTTCAGTATCATGGAATATTTATACACATGAAATAATAAAATTACATGAATCAATAAAAATCATTTATATATTAAAATTAATGATGTCACATTTTAAATATCAATATATAACCCTCGTATAAAAATATATGGCCATAACATGGCATGGGCCTCAATGAATGAAAATTAAGACAAAAATACATTACTAATTTGGTAACTTTTGAATCATAAACCCCAATAAAGAGATACAATAAAATGAATATTTAAATATAAATTAAAATAAGTATAAGATTAATATATTAAATTAAGTCTCTATATATAATCCACAGACTAAAAAATTAGTTTTCAACAAGTTATAAGTCTTTTAGAATTAAATGTGGGACGACAAATCCCATTACTACACAAGTAACTTTTGAATAAAGAGATCTCTGAAAGAATAACATCCATTAAAATATTGAAAAATATTAAATAAATTAAATTAGGTTTATAAATTTTCCTCTATAATTACATACAACACACAAGAAAAATAAGTGTCGAATATATCATATCTCTCATATAAATAAAACTTAGATGAGAAAACCCTACCCCTAAGACATCGATTTATTCATACACATTTTAACACCCTTTATAAAAAATATATGATTATTAAATATATAACATAGAACCATATTCATATATATTGTAATATATATTATTTTATTGTGAAATTATATTACATTTTTATTAATAATTCAATGTTAATATTATGTTACATTTAATAACATTTTTTTCATATATGTTTTGACATGTTATTCTTTGTCCTCTTATATAAATCATGATTTCATAATATAAGAAATTTAAAACATGATATAAATATCATATATATTAATTATAATATTATTTATAATAATATTAAAAAATATAAAAATATAATAGAATATATCTTTCATTGAGATGGAATGTCGTACGTAAGCATGAAAGATGATTTTGTTTTCTTATCATTTTGAAATAATGGAACTAAATGACATGTATGAATACATATATTATAACGACCCATACATTAGCACACTTATTACAACATATAAAAAACCACAATAGGACTATTTGGGTAGAGTGTCTTTAGAAACTAGGAAACACAAACAACTGGTTCATAAAGCATCTACATTTTCTCCTGTTTATTTAATCATATCTAGAGTCCCTCTTGACATACCTTACTTAATACCCTTCTTCCTAACCTAGGGAAGGTAAACATACAAAAGGGTGAGCTAAAATGATTAGTAAGGGTAAACAACAAAAATATCAATCACAAAATATTCATAGGAACATAACATTTTTGGAAATCATAACCTGCAAAAGGGATCATAATTTCATAACATGTGATAAATCATAGTAGTGAAATGTAATCCCAATAATCATAACATAATACATGAAACATTGTGTCATACAGACATAATCATAGAGAATCATTTCTTAGTAGTCGAGACTCATTTCCAAGACTATCTTAGTGGACAAAGTCAATTTCTGAACCGAGTTCACTCCTCGTTTCAGTCCTGTATCACTGAACCGGTTTAACTTGTCATTCCATCCATGTCTATCTCATTAGATATAAATCTTTAACCCATGCATTGGAGGGAGATATAGTTCCCACCCATCTCATAATGATACCATTCTTATGTGTGCCACAAGATCATAAATCATACATCATGGCATAACCCATGTAATAAAAATTGGAATCTTAAACGTCATGCCATCATAACATAATCCATATAAGATAAAAGGACATCATAAAAATAATTCCATCATAAAATAATCAAATTAATGTAAAATAGGGATAGAAACAGAACCCCATATTACCTTAGATGGAATATAATTTTGATAAAACACTTGAAATCCATTATAGAGAAAAATATCCTTTCTACTTCAAAAACATTTTTTTCTTTCTTAAAATGTCATACAACTAAAATAATTTAGGTCGTATAAGTTAAACAAACATTATTCTCTAACTTTGGCTGGAAAAGTCAAAAAGTACCTCGTACTAAAAACAACAAAAGATTCCTTTCATGTCTTTTACAAAAAACTCACTAACAAGTAATATTGGATTTAAAAAATTGTAGTAGGATAGAAATAATATTACATATTGAGGAAACATGGATGTGGATGATAAATAAACCCTAGTAAATACCGAAGTATAAACAATCTCAGATAAAAATGATATTGTGAGATTTTAACTTACCTTAGGTCCGATTTGCTTTGTACATGTCTGAACCTCCAATATAATGATTTAAATAATGTTATTGACTTATTCCAGAATCATACTCATTTTTTTGATATCATATATGGTCATATTCTTACCTTCTTATTAGTAATATTTCATTGTTACTTGTTATACGGGTGTTTGTTGCTTTTTTGTTCTTATGCGTGTTTTGTCAAATAAATTATTATTATTCTTATTAGGTTATAGATAACTCATTTACAGAATGGTATTAGTGTAATATATGTCATATTTATTCATTAAATTCATTTATATAATCATTATGCAATGAAGATCATGTAGAACGAGTCGCATCACATCGTGGAGACGGTAGGTCGTACGTACGAATGGGCAATGATATCATTCCCATGATCGTGGAATTGTATTGAAGTGTATATATACTATTTCAGAATCAATATCAATTTACAATAATCATATATAGTTATTCTTTACACTATTATAGCCATACAATTAAGGTGGTGGTGGAAAACAGATTACACCACGGCATGGAGACTGTATTCTGTACGTACGCACGTGCGGTGATTTCATCTTCCATAGGATGGATAGAAGGTGAAATAGGGTTGTTTAATATTTATAGTAACATATCAGTATATAATTAATACTTATGTTATTACTTAATATTGAAAAAACTAAAGAAGATGAAGTAGAAGAAGAAATAAATTGGAAAGGATCGGTAATGGATATTACCTATTCTTTGACGCGCCTCTTCTTAACCTCCTCTTAGGGCACTAGAGTTGGTCTTAGAATAAGACCATGACCTATAAGATGTTTCTAGAGAAGTGTATAATAGAATTTGGTAGGGTTTGGCCGAGCTTGATGGCTCAAAGTGGTGTGAGGAGGAGAGGGAGGAGGTGCCCTTTTATAAGGGAGGAGAGGGGCACCTTTGAAAAAACTAAAAAAATTATTTTATTATAAAGTCATATTCGATTTTTAAAACCTAAAAAATGATTTATTTAGAAAATAATGTGGGGATGGGTCTAATTCCTCTCATCCAATAGAATTTGGACAATATTAGGTTACTATTGTAACCTTATCATTTAGATTTAACTTTAAGTTAAATATTTTTTCTTTTATCATGCCTTCTTGTTTTCTTACACTATAAGGTTAATAAAGTTACTATAACAAGCCAAGCAAACCCGAAGTTGTTTATTATTAATATATATAACCTTATCTAAGTCATGTGGCCCAAACATATATTTTTAGGAATAAAATAACAATTATTAATATAATATTTGTTTTAATAACTATTTTATGTCAATTTTGTCACTATTTGGTAATTAATTTTTGTGAAAATCAGAAAAACATGATTTGTTCGAAAAAAAGCTAATTAAATCAATACTAACATGTCATATTAACCTATAAAATTAGTGTAATTCATAAAAATCCTCAAATTACATTTATTTGGTTATTTATAATATTAATTATGTTAATATTTCATTAATAAGGTAATTACTACATCATCATTGTGACATAAATAAATTAAATTATTTAATGTCTAAAAATTATAAGTAAACTACCATAACGTAGGAAATCCTTTTAGATTTCTAATGAATATTTATAGTCAAATTTATCTTATTTATAACCCTATATTAAAAATGTTTAATTATTAAACTTTGATTTTAACTATTTTAATTCTTCTTTAAATAAAATAAATATAAATGTCCTAAAATAATCCAAGTGGACCTAAAGGGTCATATGTTATCCCTATGGATGTTTTTGGTTGAACTACACTTATCCAATAGAATTAGGACATGTGTTAGGGTAATATTTATATCATTTTTACCCTTACCCTATTTATTTTTAATCGTGGTAAATAAAAGTAAAAAGTTACTATTCACCAAAAATTATTTTCATCTCATTGAACCACATTTTACATACTGACATCAACCGTGACTTTTGGATTTTGGAATTTCTTTTCACAGAAGAGGTAAAATTATGTTTTACGTAAATTTGCAAATTCTCCAAGGAGGTGGGTAAAAGACAGTGAAAGGATCAATAAAATTTTTATATATCTAAAATTATTATAAAATGAGTCCAATGAATTAATTTGAACTTATATATGTATTTTGTATCAATTTTAAACTAAAATAATTTTAAATAAAATAAATAATTATTTAAATAAAAAGTCGGTTTTTAAATAGTAACCCAGTGTTTTCACTAGTCATCAAAAATTGAAGGTTTTCAGAAAAATACCAAAATTTCACCCTAGGATAATTTCGATATTCCGAATCCAAAAATGAAGTCCATTTTGAAAGATAAAATTTATAAAATTTTAAAAGGTGGGTATTACTATTCGTAACGGCTAGTTTTAATAATATTTTAATAGTATATTGTACATTAGTGAAACTCGGTATTGCGTACAACGCTAGCTATCGAGGAAGGTCGTGAATGCGTGTAAAGAAAGCCAAGCTTGTGTTGTGTGTATTGAAAGATTATTTTGATGATTTATATAACATAAAAAAATTATTTATCATAAAAATCTTGGGTGTTACGTTCTGCCCCCTTAAAATGAATTTCGCCCTCGAAATTCGTCACATTAAAACAAACAGATGAGGATACCTCTCCTGCATCATATCCTCACGCTCTCATGTAGCTTCTTCTAATTGGTGGTTCCTCCATAAAACTTTTACCAAGAGAGTGTTCTTGTTCCGCAGGACTTTTTCACTATGATTCAGAATCTCTATTAGTTGTTCCTCATAAGAAAGATCTTGCTTCAGCGGTACAACTTCAGAGCTTAGTACATGTGAAGGATTGGGTATGTACTTTCTCAGGAGAGATACATGGAACACATCTTGAAAATGAGAGAGATTTAGTGGATGCGCCAATCGGTAAGCTACCTTCCCAACACGATCCAGTATTTCGAAAAGACCGATATACCTAGGGATGAGCTTTCCCTTCTTTCCAAATCTCATTACTCTCTTCAAAGGAGATATTCGTAAGAACACTTTATCACCCACTTCAAACTCTAGGTCTTTTCTTCGATTGTCGGCATAACTTTTTTATCGACTCTGAGCTGCTCTTATGTGTTGTTGAATAGATCTGACCTTTTCTGCCATCTCATCAACAAGATCAGGTCCTAATAGCTTTCTTTCCCCAACTTCATCCCAGCAAGTCGGAGTCCTATATTTCTTTCAATAGAGAGATTCATAAGGAGCCATCTGAATACTAGAGTCAATTCTATTATTATAAGAAAATTCCACCAAAGGTAGGTGTTTATCCCAATCACCTTTGAAATCCATAGAGCAAGATCTTAACATATCATCTAGAGTTTGAATTGTTCTCTCAGACTGACTATCTTTCTGAGGATGATAAGTAGTGCTAAAACTCAACTCTGTATCCAGAGTATGCTGAAGACTTCGCCAAAGCTTTGTGGTAAACCTTGGATCCCAATCAGATATAATGGAATGTGGTACTCCATGCAATCTTACCACATCCTTTACATATATCCTAGCAATTTGATCAAGACAAAAATCCTCTCTAATAGCAATGAAGTGTGCCGACATTGTAAGATGATCAACTATAACCCAGAGAGCATTATTTATAAGGCCCCGGCCTTAAACATTACTTATTATTGAATTGAATGAATAATTCACATTGTGCATCTTTTCAGGTTTAGAGTTTTAGAGAATTAGGACATAAATATTACATCTCAAAGATTACAAAGTATACACTTCTACTAAGTTTCCATCAAATAAAAATTCTTAAAAAGAAACATGTCTAGTTCCATTTTTTAGATAGCATGTCTTTCCTTGATCCCATCCTTGACCCTATTCATCTTTAAGTCCTGCGGAAAACATTTCAAAAACGTGGGATGAGCATAAAAATCCCAGTAAAGGATACACAAAGAAGTAAAACTGTTAGTTTTTCAAAACAACAAGTAAACCAAGAATACTTTATCAAAGTAATACTTTTCACATTTATGAAGTAGTAAAAAATCATCACTGAATAAAAGATCAATACTTACCCCTGTTGTAACCAAAAGATTACCCTAAAACCTCATATAAAGAACACATAACATATAAAGGTGACTTGGGACATAAACATACTTAAATGGAATAACCATACGGTTTACTTCCACACATATCACTTAATGGAATAGCCATACGGCCGAATTCCATACCCAATGCATTGGAGGTTATAACGTAACCACCCATCCTGGTATTCAAGGCACCACCCGTCATATGGTTTATCACGTAACCACACGTAAAATGTACAAGTACCCTAATTACACATAAAATATTGAAAATATAAACATTTCTACAACAACATTTCATTTGCAATCACAATAAGTAATTCCAAGATATTGAATTAATCAATCCATTTTCAAAATTCATTTAAGAGAGATTTTTGAATAAAAGTGTCCCATACCACTTTGAAGCATTTAATGGAATTAGAATTTTGAAACATTAATGTCCATATAAATAAATACAGAAAAACCATTTTTAAAACATGGACATTAAAGATAAAGATTTAGAATAATGAATCTTTAAAACATTTAAAACGATATTTTTTTTAAGAGTTTTTAACAAAATGATAGACTCTTGAATACAAATAATTACGAAATAACATTTAATCCGAACTTTATAATATCATGAGAATAAAGGGATTCATGATATAATATTCCAAAGGACAGTATACAAACCATATAAGAGTGAATTGGTGCATAACAACAATGAAGTCTCAATGGAAATGTAAATTGAGATGAAATCCATTATAAAGATGGTATCCTTAAATTAAGGATAAATATATCACATAATTATGTGTGAGAAATTTAAATACACCCAATATAAGTGGATATTAAGTGTAAAACAATCACAGGTCATTCACAAATAATCATTTAAAAACAAAACCAATGACATAGATATTTAACTCAATAAAATGAGATTGAGTTATGATTTCCCATACAAGTTCGTAAGAATTTATCAATTAGTTGATTATGTGTAGAAATAGTGTATCCACAAAAAGGTTTGTGGAAATTACAAAATATAGATCCCACACATATTCTTGGCATAATAAAATCAAGAAGTAGAGTTTTAACCCAAAGAATTGAAAGTGGGTTAAGAAGTTCCCTTACAGAAATCTGATAGACTAACGGCGTCACTTTAAAATTCACAAAATGAGTTGATGAGGGAGAAAATGGTATCTCATCACTTAAACATAAAATTTACATTAATAAGGATATATAAGAACATATCCCAACATAATAGTATGTGAATTAAACTACATAACAAAATAAGTCTTTTAAAAAGAAGAGGGTGAAAGGTCCCCTTACCGAGTTGGGTAACTTTCAAAATGTACACCCCATGGAAGAAGGGTCATAGAATGAAGATGTAAATACCAATAAATGAAATTATACTACACAAATTGTATAATAATGGTCAGTACATACACCACTAAATGGAAATAGTGTCAACTGTAGCATAAATTTCACGGGAATAAAAGTGAGATGAAAAATCCCTTACGAAAACTCGGCAGCCTAACGACGCCACTTAAAACTTCCACAAATCGATTTATGATATCAAATAAGGTCTCTCATAATATGAACATAAAAAGTACAGTATTATTAATATAAAATAACACCCCCAAACATAATAAATAAGATCTAAAATGAAATGACATAAAAGAGAGTACTTAAAAAGAAAGAGGGAGGTTGGATCCCTTACCTCGTGACCGACATGACTCGATCGTTCCTTAATCTCTTGAATAATAAAATTTGGTCAATTTATAATTTCGTAAGGAAATCCTTTAAATATTATTATTCATTTCATATCACATATTATAATGTTATAATAATTGGTTAATAAAGTGAGTTCATATCAGACGTTTTTGTCGATGTTCGGTACATGAGTAAAAATTGAACTTGTTGGAAATGAATTTGCCATGTAGTTATAGGTACATCATCTCCATAATATTATTAATGGTTTAAATATCATATATATCAAGTATATATTTATTTTGTACTATTCCATAATATTTCGAGATAATAAAAATTAAAATCACCGTTCATGGAGATGGTAGGCCGTACGTACGCATGAACGCAACTTTCATTTTTTTGTCATATTAATGGAATTAAAGTTAAAATAGATATATATATATATATATATTATAATTACAGAATAATATCCATCATTTAGATTTAATATATGACATATATATCCATTATATATATATTCTTATTATATTACATAACATCTGGAGATAAGAAATGAAATGTACCGTTCATGGAGACGGTAAGCCGTACATATGCATGAACGCTACTTTCATTTCTTTGGCACATTAATGGAATTAAAACTAGATGACAGATATATATGTATAATAATTACATTATAACATATATGTTATATATATCAAATAATTTCATCAATTTCATTCTTTATACATTCCATGTGTTGCATGAACGAGTCACATCACTTGAGGGGGCGGTAGTCCACACTTCCTCAAATGAAATTATCGCATTTGAACAAAATGAAAAGAAAAAAGGTATGTATTAAATATAAAATATAGAATCATAGATATGAAATAAATATAATATATATCATAAATAAATATAGTTCCATCATAATGGCCACCATGAGAGGTGCTATGAGAAGATATAACAATCGTCGTTTCGAGAGGCAGTAATTCGCCATCCACAGAAACAGTATGTTCTTTAACCATTTGACGGAGGTGTTTGTTAGTTTAGCTCGAATACTCCTCATAACAACATATTAGTATATTGAAGATACTGGTGTTGTTACAAAAGAATTAAATAAAAAGAGTTTAGGGGGTTGGAGAAGAAAAATAAAACAAAAGAACACAAGGTAAGACATTACCTTTAAAACGGGTAACTCTTTTTTATTTGAGCTCAATGGATTACTTGGGAAGCCTTCTTCCCAAAGTGAGGCTTCTAGTAGTAATAGAGGGATGTGGAGAGACGAAACGGGCAGGCTTTGGAAAATCCAAATTCTTGATAGGTGTGGGTAAGGTGGTAGAGGTGGTGGCCTTTTATAAGAGAAGAGGAGGGGCACTCTTGGAAAGTTTTAAAAGGTTACTTTATTATAAATGTCTTTTCGGATTTTAATGGTCCCAAAATTATATATTTCGAGGATAAGAGGATAAGAGTTATAAATCCACCCATACAATAGGTTTTTGACATGTTTAGGTCATATATTTTACATTATATTTTCATTTTATTTAAATCTTTAAATAATGAGGTAATCGGTGCATCATCATGGTATCATAAATAATTTAATTTATTTAATGTATAAAAATAATATAAAAAAAATTCATTTTTAAATAAATATTTTTATCTTTCTAATGAATATTTATAGTCAAAAATATGACTTTTATAACCCCATTTAAAAATGGTTTTAGTAAAACAACTCATGTTTATGACATTTTTATTTTAACTTTAAATAAAAAGTTATTTATGTCATTTTCCTACCTAAGTGGCTCCATGGGGTCCCCAAGTTGACCCATGGATTTACTTGGTTGTCCATAACACATCCAATGATGGTAGGACATGTTTATAGGTCATTTCATATTATTAAAACATTGTTTTTACCTTAAATTACCCTAATTACCTTTAATCGCGATTAATAAAACTTAAAAGTTACTATTCACCAAAAATTATTTTAATCTCATTGAACCACATTTTACTTCTTAATGACTACAATGTATGTCGGATTTTTTAAAATCAAATCACAGAAGTGGAAAAGTTTCATTCAAACGAAAAAATCAGTTTCTTTAACTACCACTTAGTGGTTTCACTATTCATCAAAATTGAAGTTTTTCATAAAAATACCAAAACATCACCCTAAGATATATTTGATATTACGAATTCAAAAATGATGCCTATTTTACAAAATTCAAAAAATATAAGTTGCATTCATTAATTTAATAATTAATTCCCGCTGTCAAAACAAATAGCGTGTTTTTAAGAAACAATATCTATTAAAAGACTGACAGTAGTTTAAGTCCAATTTCAAAGTGAAATTAATTCACATGACCACCATTGGATTAAATGGTAAAAATATATTCTAAATAAACTTTAATCTCAATTAAAAATATAATCTACCCTTGTAAATAAATCATATTAAAAGGAGGTTTTGAATTAAAATGCAACATTTTCAATAAAAATGATCTTTATTGGAAAAATAACAAAAATTTACACAAAGTAAATTTTGATGTCCAGATTCTAAATAAGGATTTTATTTTTTCAAATAAAACATATAATATTGTCAAAAGTATATTTAAAAAGGGTTCTCCATCCAAAGGCGGTTAGTCGACCTTTTAAAGAATATTAGAAGATTTATGCTTAAAATTGGATTCATTTGCATTTTAAGCCTCTAACATTTATTGGATAAAAGTAAAAAATATTTCAAAAACATATATAATCATTTTGTAGTTAGTTACATTCATTCCCGCCATTACAATGGATAGGAATTAACTACCATTTAAAATAATATTATTTTATTATTAGAGTGAAACATAAGATTTCAAAGAAACTCGTTGTTGCGTATTGGGTATGCCATCGAGCAAAGTGTTCCCTTTAAAGTAATATTATTATTTTATTCACAAATTTGGATAAATATGAAAATTTCATATTCTTTATTTACTCGAGGTGTTACATTATTTCCATTGGATATTTTAGGAAGTCCAGTGACAAAGTCCATAGTGATGTTTTCCCATTTCCATTCGGGTATTGGTAATGGTTGTAACATCCCCTTAGACTTCTGTCTCTATGCTTTAACTTTCTGACAAACCAAGCATCGAGAGACATATTCAGCAATATATCTTTTCATTCCATCCCACCAGAAGTACTCTTTCAAGTCCCTATACATCTCCGTGCTTCCAGGATTAATAGAGAATGAAGAACTGTGAGACTCATCCAGTAGCTCATTCTTTAATTCCGGGATGGGAGGAACACAAACCTGATTCCTAAACCTTATTATTCCATCACAATCAAGGTTTAATTTAGGAACATTTCTAGCCTTCTTTTGTAACTCTACATCTTCTTTCTGGGCCTCTTTAGTCTTTGCATGTATAGATGGTTGAACATTAATTTGAGAAAGATAAGATTTTTCCCCTTCCATTATAATTCAAAGATCCATCCTTTGTAAATCCATAAATATTGGATCTTTTGTGATCCTCATCATGGATAAGCTAGCATGTTCTTGTCGACTTAATGCGTCTTCCACCTCTTTTTCATTCCTAGGGTGATAATGAATTGAGCAGTCGTAATCCTTAATCAGCTCCAACCATCTTCTTTGATTCATATTCATCTCCTTTTGTGTGAAAATATACATTAAACTATTATGATCAGTATAAATATCACACCTTTCACCATAAAGATAATGCCTCTAAATCTTTAATGCAATGATTACCACAGCTAACTCCAAATCATGAGTTGGTTAATTTTGCTAATGGATTATCAACTATCATAAGGCATAAGATATCACCATATCATTTTGCATGAGAACACACCCCAATCCCTTCATGGATGCATTACTGTATATCACAAACCTTTCTCCACTACAAGGAAGTGTGAGCACTGGTGCACTGGATAACCATCTTTTCAACTCCTTGAAATTCTCTTTATATTCCTCCGTCCACACAAACTCAACTTCTTTTTGAGTCAACCTAGTGAGTGGATTAGATAATTGTGAAAAATCATTCACAAAACGTCTATAATATCCAGCCAAACCAAGAAAACTTCGGATCTCGGTTACTGTTGTTGGTCTCAACCATCTTTTGATAACCACTGTTTTTCTGGATCCACAGATATACCCTTTTTTGAGATTATGTGACCCAAAAATGTAACTTTTTGAAGCCAAAATTCAAACTTGGTAAATTTGGCATAAAGCTTCTCCTTTCTCATAGTCTTCAAAACAATTCTCAATTGATCTTAATGTTTTTCCTTTCTCTTTGAATTAATATAAATAGTATCTATAAAGACTAGAAAAAACTGATCAATATAGTCTCTATATACTCTATTCATTAGATCCATGAAGATAACAAGGGCATTAGTAAGACCAAATGGCATCACTATAAATTCATAGTGTTACGGAAAGTCATCTTTGGTATATCTTCCCTTTTGACCCTTAATTGATGATACCCTGAAGGAAGATCAATCTTGGAAAAGTATTGAGCTCCATGTAGTTGGTCAAATAAGTCATCAAAGCGTGGGAGATGATATTTGTTCTTGATAGTGATCTTATTAAGTTCTCAATAATCAATGCAGAGTCTCATTGATCCATATTTCTTCTTAACAAACAGAACAGGTGCTCCCCAAGCTGACGCACTAGGGCATATGAATCCCTTATCAAGATTATCTTGGAGTTTCTTCTTCAATTCATACAACTCAATTGGTATTATTCTATAAGGTTTCTTTGAAATAGGAATAGCACTGTGTATGAGTTCAATTGATAACTCAACATCACGATTTGGGGGAAGACCTGGCAATTCCTTTAGAAAGACATCATCAAACTCCTGTACAACGGGAATATTATTAATCGTCAGTATCTCACCAACCATTTGAGATAAATAACCTTCATTTAGTAGAATCAAGACCCATAATATGGAATAAATTTCTACTGGAAGGTTATGTTCATCCTTGCATCGATATAAAATCATAGATTGATCTGGAATATGAAATGTGACTTCAGTTCATTGGAAATTGATATGAGATCCATATAAAGAAAACCAATCCATGCCAAGAATCACATCAAATTCCACTATAGGAAGGATCAGAAGATTTGCAGGAAGCACTTTCCCACAAACTTCAATTGGTGAAGAATTATAAACTTTTGATGCGACTACTGTTCCATTAGGGGTTGTCACAGCTAACTCAACATCTAATTATTGAAGTAATCCGGAGATACCCTTAGAAAATTATTTAGAAATAAAAGAGTTTGTGGATCCAAAATCAAATAAAACATTTTATACTTTACATTGGATGGTATGTGTACCTTTCACCACTTCGTTATCGTACTCCACATCGCTGATAGAAATATCATGTGACTTTCCTTTGTCTTTAGCCTTAAGAGTTTGTCGACGTCGATCATCATCAACAACCCTTAGATTATGGCATTAATTAGCATAATGCCATATTTCCTTGCACTTGTAACATTGAATTGTTGGAGGTGCACTCTGTGTAGCCTTTTCATTGTTCGTATCACTAGACGTCTTCTTCCCATCATTATGGTATTCAAATACCCAATGACCTTCCTTTCCACATTTGAAACATTTACTTTCCCCTTTAAGACCACTCCCTCCATGTTTCTTTCCACACTTTGAGCATAAGAGAAAACTCATCTTCTTTTCAGTGTGGTCTTTAGATTTCCCTTTGAATTCCATTTTCCGCTTCTTATCAAATGCATATGACTGATGGGTTACTCCAATCACAATATCAACCTTGAGAGCACATCGAACGATTTCATCATAGCTATTGAAGTCCCTTATGGCTAACGCCCTTCGAAGACGTCATTTTAAGACACTAAAGAATAAATCGATCTTACACTCAGGTTGGATAAAAATTCTGGAAGCGTGCCTTACAAGTCCTGTAAAATTGGCTTCGTAGGTACCAACAGATTCATCATCTTTTTTCTTCAGTTCATGAAACTCCTTCTCCATCTGTGTTCAAAGAATACGAGGGAATTACTTATTGAAAAATAAGTTCTTGAACTCGTCCCATTCCATGGACTCAATTTCATCTCGTATTCTTGTTATGATTACACCATTGATCAGCTTTATTTACCAAACGATATGTTTTTTAAGATGACTTTATCGTGTTCAGAACATTGAAAAACTGAAAATATCTTTTCAGTGGTACTGATCCATTGTTCAGCCACTAATGGATCTGTAGACCCACTGAATGATGGTGGACGCTTCCTCATAAAGGATTCCATAGAATTTTTCTCCTTCCTTTGCTCGTTTGGAAGTAATTCATGATTCATAGCTTGATAAAGTTGTGTGATCATGGCTACAAGATTTTTCATTCTATCAACCATAACATTTGGTTGCTCAGGGGGAAAATCATTACATTTCCCGTCTCATTCCGCATTAACCCGGTTCCTTCGGGTTCCATCCATTGACTAAAACCAAGAAAAATAGTGTGAGGAACACTAATTATAATAGGAAACTCACATAATCAATAAAAAAATTTCACACATACGTTATTATCATAGGTTTTTTATGGCCAATTATAAAACACTAAGATTGTGTTCTATTCTTAGATATATCCCTAGGGTTATTACTAAGGCATTCACATCCTAGTTTCTAATGGTTGACTATAACCTCCCTCTAATACCAACTATAACGACCCATACTTTATATACCTTGTTATTACTTCAAAATTGAAGCACACTTATTTCAACATATAACAAAACAACTATAGGACTATATAGGTATAGTGTCTTTAGAAACTAGGAAACATAAACAACTGGTTCATAAAGCATCTACATTGTCTCCTGTTTATTTCATCATATCTAGAGTCCCTCTTGGAATATCCTACTTAATCACCATATTCCTGACCTGGGGAAAGAAAACATACAAAAGAGTGATCTCAAATGATCAGAAAGGGTAAACAAAGGAAATATCAATCACAACATATTCATAAGTACATAACATTTTTGGAAATCTTAACCTGCAAAAGAGATCATAATTTCATAACATGGGATAAATCATAGTAGATAAATGTAATCCCAATAATCATAACATAAGACATTAAACTTTGTATCATACACATATAATCATATAGAATCATTTCTTAGTAGTCAAGACTCATTTCCAAGACTATCTTAGTGGACAAGTCCATTTCTGAACCGAGTTCACTCCTCGTTTCAGTCCTATATCACTGAACCAGTTTAACTTTCCTTTCCAGCCATGTCTATCTCATGAGGTATAAATCTTTACCCAATTCATTGGAGGGAGATATAGGTCCCACCCAATTCATAATGATAGCATTCTTATTTGTGCCACAATATCATAAATCATATATCATAACATAACCCATGTAATAAAAATGGGATTCTTAAACGTTATGCCATCAAAACATAATACATATAAGATAAAAGGACATCATAAAAATAATTCCATCATAAAATAATCAAATTAATGTAAAAATAGGGATAGAAACAGAACCCCATATTACCTTATATGGAAAATAATTTTGATAAAACGCTTGAACTCCATTCTTGAGGAAAATATCCTTTCTACTTCAAAAACATGTTTTTCTTTCTTAAAATGTCATTAAACTAAAAGAAGTTGATTAAAAATAAAATTAAAAACTTTTAGAGGAATATTCATCTAAATAATGTACTAAAAGTCCATTCAGTCCGTATAAGTTAAAAAACAGTCTTCTCTTACTTTGGCCAGAAAAGTCAAAATGTACCTCGTACTAAAAACGACAAAAGATTCTTTTCATGTCTTTTAATAAAAACCCACCAATAATTAATATAGGATTTTTAAAAAATTGTAATATGATATAAATAATATTACATATTGATCAAACAAGGATGTGGATGGTAAATAAACCCCAGTAAATACCGAAGTATAAACAATCTCAGATTAAAATGAGTTTGTGAGATTTTCCCTTACCTTAGGTCTGATTTGCTTCGTATGTGTCTGAACCTCCTGTATAATGATTTAAATATTGTTATTTACTTATTCCATAATCTTAATCATTGTTATGATATCATATATTGTCATAATCTTAGCTTCTTATTAGTAATATTTCATTGTTACTTGTTATTCGGGTGTTTGTCGCTTTTTTGTTCTTATGCGTGTTTTGTCGAATAAATTTTTATTATTATTTTTGGTTATAGATACCTCATCTAAAGAATGGTATTAGTGTAATATATATCATATTTATTCATTAAATTCATTTATATAATCATTATTAAATGAATATCATGTAGAATGAGTCGCATCACATCGTGGAGACGGTAGGCCGTACATACACACGAGTGATGATATCATTCCCATGATCGTGGAATTGTATTGAAGTGTATGTATACTATTTCAGAATCAATAGAACTTCATAATAATAATATATAGTTTTTATTTACACCATTATACCCATACAATTAAGGTGGTGGTGGAAAACAGATTACACCACGGCGTGGAGACAGTATTCCGTACATACGCACACACGATGATTTCATTTTCTGTAGGATGGATAGAAGGTGAAATAGGGTTGTTTCATATTTATAATTACATATAAGTATATAATTAATACTTATGTTAGTAATTAATAATGAAACAGCTAAATAAGAGGAAGTAGAAGACGAAATAAATTGGACAGGATCGGTAATGGATATTACCTCTTCTTTGACGCACCTCTTCTTAACCTCCTCTTAGGGCACTAGAGTTGGTATTTGAAGAAGACCCGGACCTCTAGGATGTTTCTAGGGAAGTGGAGATGATAATTTGGGATTGTTTTCCAGAGCATGATGGCTCAAAGTGGTGTTAGGAGGAGAGTTAGGAGGTGCCCATTTATTAGGTAGGAGAGGGGCACCTTTGAAAAAACTAAACATATTATATTATTATAAAGTCATATTAGGTTTTTAATAGCTCCAAATTGATTTATTTTGAATATAAGGTGGGGATGGGTCTAAATACTCTCATACAATATAATTTGGAGAAGTTTAGTTTAGTATTTTAACCTTATCAATTAGATTTAACTTTAAGTTAAGTAATTTTACTTTTACCGTGTCTTCTTGTTTTCTTACACTATAAGGTCAATAATCATACTATAACAAGACAAATGAACCCCAAGTTTTTTATTATTAATATATATAACCATATCTATGTAATTTGACTAAACCTTAGATTTTTTAGAATAAAATAACAATTATTAATATAATATTTGTTTTAAAAACTATTTTAGGTCAATTTTGACACTATTTGGTAATTGATTTTTGTGAAAATCATAAAAAACCTGATTAGTTCTAAAAAAGATAATTAAATCAATACTAACATGTAATATTAACCTATAAAATTATTTTAATTCATTAAAATTCTCAAATTAAATTTATTTGGGTATTTATAATATTAATTATGTTAATATTGCATTAATAAGGTAATTACTGCATTATCATTGTGTCATAAATAAATTACATTATTTAATGTCAAAAAATTAAAAATAAAATACCATTATGTAGGAAAGTTTTTTATATTTCTAATGAATACTTATAAACTAATTTATCTTATATATAACCTTATATTAAAAAAAATTTAGTTATTAAACTTTGATTTTAAATATTTTAATTCTTCTTTAAATAAAATAATAATAAATGTCCTAATCTAATACAAGTGGACATAAAGGGTCATATTTGATCCCTAAGGTTGTTTTTGGTCGAACTAAACTTATCCAATAAAATTAGAACATGTGTTAGGGTAATAATAATATCATTTTTACCCTTAATTACCCTATTTACTTTTACCCGTGGTAAATAAAAGTAAAAAGTTACTATTTACCAAAAACTATTTTCATCTCATCGAACCAAATTTTACATACTGACATCAACCGTGTCTCTTGGATTTTGTAAATTCCATTCAAATAAGCGTTAAAATTATGTTTTTTGTAAATTTGCAAATTCTCCTAGGAGGTGGGTAAAAGACAGTGAAAAGTTTAATAAAATTTTTATATATCTAAAATTATTATAAAATGACTCCAATGAATTACATTGAACTTATATTGGTATTATGTATCAATTTTGACCTCAAAAATTCAAATAAAATAAATAATTATTTAAATAAAAAGTCGGTTTTTAAATAGTAACCTAGTATCTTCGTAATTCATAAAAAATTGAAGGTTTTTAGAAAAATACCAAAATTTCACCGTAGGCTATTTTCGATATTCCGAATCCAAAAATGAAGTCCATTTTGAATGATAAAATTTATAATATTTCAAAAAGTGGGTATCACTATTCATAACAGCTAGTTTTAATAATATTTTAATAGTATATTGTTGTTTAGTGAAACTCTGTATTGCGTACAATGCAAGCTATCGAGGAAGTTTGTGATTGCGTGTAAAGAAATCCAATCTAGTGTTGTGTGTAGAGAAAGATTCCTTTTATGATGTATATAACATAAAAACAAAATATTTCTCATAAAAATCTTAGGTGTTACATATATATATTATAATTCTAGTAGAATTATTATGTCATAAGTATTAAATAATTTTAATAAAAACTTCCTTAATAGAATCTATGTAAAGAGTGAACAAATAACATCACTTTGATGAGGTGGTAGTGCACACATCCAAAAACAATGTTATAATATTCACACGAAATGGATATAATGAAGGAAAGTATAATATAAGAAATAAATAAACATTTAAAAATCATAAATATCATATATATTATAAAAAAAATTATACATTTTGATCATTGAGAGGGGATAATGGAAAATAAACACCCTTTTTTGCATGGTGGTTGTCTGTCGTACTCATGAAATATCATTGTGTATCCCATTTGATGTAAGTGTGTGTGAGTATAGGTACAAAACTCCAAATAAAAAATTATCAGAATATTTAGGATACATAAGTAATTATTTAAGATTAATATAAGAATAATTGAGGTTGTGGATAAATAAAAATAAAACAAAAGTGATTATGGAAGGATGTGACCTCTTCTTTGGGTAACTCCCTTTGGTTTTCACCAAAGGAGTTACTTTGTTCACTTTATGTACAAATTGATGCCTCTTTGAAGAATGGTTGAAAATTTAGAGGGTATATGGGCTGGATGTTTTAGGAAAAATGGTTTGAGATGTGTTAATAAGTTAGGGGGAGCTCTCTTTTATATTAGTGGAAGAGTGGAATTATTGTAAATATAAAAAGGAAAACAATATTGATATGTCACCTTTACATAATGATCCTACAATAATGAATTATTTTTTATAAATTGGAGCATATTATGTAAATAAGGACACAAATTAGATTTTGGTCTTTTTTCTAGGTTATTTAGAACAATAACATAACAATTAACCACTAAGTAAACTCATTTTTTACCTTAATCATTGTAATTAATTTTAATTACATTGAAAAATATTATAGGTATAAAACTAAGATTAAAAAAATATAAATTATATATAATGATTAATTGAATTATTGAATCTATTTTTTCAAATTCAAAACATATAATTGGTTGAAATTAATTTAAAATTAATCTCATAGACAGGATGAGATAATGTGTTTTTAATGTGAAAAAAATCAAAAGATTGAAATTTTTTATATGAAATTTCAATATGAAATTTGTTTTGATGACATAAATGGTATTAATTTCTTTATATTTGATCAAATTATAATTTCAAACCAAATTTAAATATAATTTATCAATTAAAATAAATTAGATGAAAAATCCAATTTTAATTAAAATTCAATGATTTTCACTATTTATAAAAAAATTATACTTCTTACAAAAATATCAATAATATATCCAAAGTATATTTGGATATTTGGATTTCAAAAATAAGTTTTTTATTTTGAAATTAATTTTATAAAACTGTGAAATTTTATATTTAAATAGGTTTTCCATTAAAAGGGGGTAAAATATATATTTTTATGTATAAAATTGGTTTTATTCTTCATTATTTTCTAGAAAACACACAAGATGAAGGATAAATAGTTAATTGAATATAATATATATATATATAATTAATATAATTTTTCATATGTTATTAAACTAATTTATTGAGGAAAAATGCTTCGGATCTCAGTAATATATTTTTCCATCAAAAGATTCCCTATATTTT
Organism: Viscum album; assembly: GCA_963277665.1. Lineage (NCBI taxonomy): Eukaryota > Viridiplantae > Streptophyta > Magnoliopsida > Santalales > Viscaceae > Viscum > Viscum album. The sequence goes on from OY728119.1 coordinate 1,105,265,198, forward strand.
CGAAAGTGTTTTATTTCCATTTCATGATAATTGGTCACCATATAATTCTTAATATATACATGTGTAAATAATATTTTAATCATTTATTTAATAATATTCATAACTATGATTACAAATTATAGTTTAAAACTAAAATAATATTTTAATAATAATAATAATACATTATGTTTTGGTGAAATTAGGTATTGAGTGTGACACAAGTTATTAAGGGAAATTAGTATTGTCTGTAACAAAACCAAAACATCATTTTCATGTACCATAAGATAATCTATGTGTTTCCTGTAGTGAAAGACTAACTTTGTGTTTTTTATAAATAAATAATAACTTGGTTATTTCATATAAAACGAGCAATATTTAGTGTTGAGTAAAATTAAAAATATCGAAAAATTTAAATTAATTGCAAAAAACATATTTCAAAAAATCATGAGGTGTTACATTATACGCCCTTAAAATGATTTTTTTACTCTAAATTAATATTTGTAATAAGTGTTTTAATACATGGAGTATCTTTTCATATAATCTCATATCATTAAAATGGATACTAAAAAACCTTAAAAGTGGAATGTTAGAAACATAAATATTACCCAAAGTAACATGAAATTTGGTTTCAAAAAAGGAGAACATGGGAGGAATTTAAATACATACACATGGAATGGAAATATAACTATAATATTTTGATGGAGGTTGATAGTGATCATTTATCTATGGAAGTGTGTTATCCAGATAAATTAAACGATCACAAAATCATAACCCAATGATGCTGGAAAACTTTTCATTGATATGGTTGGTGAAAGTTATGGCTAGAGTCGGACTCATCTGTTGCTGTGAAAATTTTGAATGATAGTTCAAGGAATTTTCCATAGAGGATATTTTCTGCATGGATTTCTTGTCTTAGTCTTGCTGAGTCAATATGCCTTGATGTTTCTCACATTTACAGAGAAGAAAATCAGGTTGCGGACGTTCCTTCCAAAAGGGCGATTTGGGATGTCAGTTCCAGTTGGTCTTTTATTATGCCTAGTTGTTGCACTAGTTTGGTCCATAATGATAGTATTGGTGTTTTTAACTCATTTCTATGTAAGGATCCCCTTTTATGAGTTGTTTTGTACTGTTTATCCTTTTTATATATCAATTTTTTGGATGAGGGTGTTTTTCTCTATCATACCTTTTGGGTCTATTTATCCAAAAATTACAATCTCAAAATTATCAACATATTTCAGTTTATCTTTCCCTTAAAAATGGGTTTCCCATGAATAACACATTTCCAAGAAATAAAATTTTTTCCCATATAAACTATTCAACAAAATATTTTAAATACTTACTGAAAAAACAGAAACTAAAAAATCATTATATATTTCAAAATTCATAAAACATAATTCTTGAATCCAAATTCATAAATAATTAGATTATTCCACATCATCTTTAATCCACTAGAAATCCTTCATCTTCCTATTCCATAATACTAGGTTTCTTTAAAAATTAACATGTAGTCTCATCATCATCATCAATATAATAATTACTTATACCATTCTATTGATTATATTCTTGATAGTTCTAAATAGGTCATCGATTTTCATAGTTCTCATTTGATCCATATTTAAAGAATTTAATTCTTGGTTATGTATTTGAGAGAAAATTATTGAAATTAATTTTTATAATTGATATTTTTATTTTCCCTCCATACTTACTCTCTTTGTGTACTTATTTTTTATAGTAAAAAAATATTCTTGTTCCTTTTAGAAATTCAGTTTCGTTCTTCTTCCCACATTGTCTGCATGAATTAAATTGAATCTTATTTCATATCTTGTATAAATTACTCGTATTAAAAGAGAACACTTTATTTATCTACTTTAATGAGTCTATGAGTTGATTATGGGTTACATTATTAATCATATTCTATGAAAACTGTTTATGCATTATCATAATATCCATTACACTATTAATCGACTTATTAGAATTCCCATGATAAAATTGATCATCTAATCCCATGTTATCCAAATTCCTTATTTTTACCACCAATAAACATAACTATATATAATAATATGAGTAGAACTTATCACAATTAGAAACCACATAATTAGGACAAATTACAAAAAGGATTTCAAAATAATTACATATTCATTATTCTATGACACATTAATCTTATAATTATAGACATCCATATACATGTATATAGATATATCCCTAGGTATCTCAAAAAGATTTTATCAAACTATTTTCTAATGTTTGACTAGACCGTTACTTTTATACCAGCTACAGAGACCTAGACTCAACGTACATTGATATTACATAATTTCAGAATAATATTCATCACATTACAAAATAAAATTCATGAGTACCATAAAATTTTAGCATAATTTGAAACATAAAGCATGTTATTAAATTTTTTTTTAAAGAAGTTAATAATATCCCATAATTATCTTCCCCTTTAGTACTCCTACTTAAAATATTTCTTCATAACCTTGGGAAAGGAATCAAAAGAAAGGGTGATATTACATACTTAGTAATGGTAAATAAGGGATATAGGGAATAATAACATGAGTATAAGGGTTTGCAAAAATGATAATAAAATTTTAAGATCATATCGTACATATTTAAGATCATATACATGAGTCATCATATGAATATTAGAACATCATAGGATATAAATCGTAAGAGAATCAAGATAATAATCTATAAAATCATAACATAGGAATAATCCATGTAATTTTTACATCCACATAACCATATAAAAGTATCTTCCATAATAATTAAGCATCTATTAAAAGTATATATTACTGCAATGGGTTTAATCCACAAACCATCATGGTAGACATGGTTCACTCCCATGATGATCCCAATAGTCAAGTATCACTACCAAGACCATCTTAGCAGACAATACCCTTTACTAAATAGAGCTCACAACCCATTCATTCCATGTCTATATCATGGGATATAAATCATTAACCAATGAATTTTAGGTAGATATAGGTCATATGATATCATAATTAAATAATAAATACATGTTTCAAATAATCAAAAACAATCATTTCATAACCCATGAAAGGAAATAGTTATCATAAACATGTCAACAAATCATATCATATGGAAAAGAGATAGGTTTAATAATCATTTCATAAAATAATATCCCATTAAAAGAACAAAATTACATAAGAATATAAACAATGAAATAGAAATAGGTTTCATAAATATATAACCTGTGGAAGAGAAATGGGTGTCATAAACAACTTTCCATCCTAAACATATACTATCCTAAAAATAATAATAATGGTTTCCACATATCATGTCTCTGTTAAAGCATAATCTATTTCTATGGATGTTATATTAGATATAAAATTACATTAAAAGATCAATTGGATCATTCCTTAATAAAAATATAATTTCTTTGCAAATCAATTTCATAAAATTGTTCCAGAAATCCTTTTTATAGATAGAATTCATTGAAATTTCATTTAATAAAATTCTTTAGAAAATATCTTTTCTTCTTTGAAAACCTGTATTTAAAGCATTAATCCTTCTAAAAACCATTTTATTTTAAAATATATTGAATATATATAATGAATAAATGAAAACATTTTGAAGGCCATTTTCTTTGAAAATGATTTTAAAATATATAACGAAATCTTGAAACTATTATAAAAGCCTTTTTCATTGAAAAACACCATTAAATCAATTTATTTCCAGAATATTCTAAAAAAACATTAAAAATAACCGTGTAAACATACAATGGAATCATCAGTGAAATGATGGTTATGAATTCAGATAAATCCATACAGGTTGAAAATTTCAATTTAATTGAAAAAAATGTTAGATAAGTGCCTATATTTGAAAAATTCAAGAAGATTAATTTCTTAAAAACTATTTTTTTACAAAGATAAAATGTGGGTAAAATGTATATTAATAATCTGAGGGGAATATAATAAATTTAAAGATTTTTTAGAACACATTTTTTTGGAAGATCATGTATTTATGACCAAAAAGAGAAATAAATTAGAATATTTTTTTAAAAAAAATCTTAATTATCATACGTACAAAATTGTGGAAAATGGTAACATTATAGAAAGATATCATAAAAAACATATGAGAAGAGAATTCATGATAGTTCTTGATATATATATATATTAAAATTTCATCAATTAAATCATAATCATAAACAATCCTGATAAACAATAAGCATGTAACAATAATCTTTTACCATATTGGTAACATTGAATCAAAATGCCCATGAAAGAGTAAAATTACATAAATATTTAAATAGAATGAAAAGAATCATAATCATGATATAACATTCCAAATGGAATTATACACACCTCTTAGAATATTATAGATTCATAACATGGGATGTGTGTCTAAATAATAAAATTGAGACAAAATTAGATTAACGATTTGGTAACTATTGATCCAAAATCTAATGAAATAGAAATCCTAAAATTTATATGTAAATAACCATATATGTAAGGATAGTAATAATAAAATAAATTCATGGTTATTATATAAACCATAAAAAAGCAACAACTGATGAATAAGGCATAATATCAGAGAAATAAAAGTGAGACTAGAAATCCCCTTACTAATTGAGTAACTTTTGAATCATATTATTAGTTGACGAATAACATCAATAGAGACTTTTAATATAGTAAAATAAATAAAATTCCTGATATAACATGAAATATTTTAGTATATAGACAATACTACAAGAACAAGTTGTGAATATTACATATATATCACATAAATAAAAGTGATATGAGAATACACATACTTTCAGTCTTCACATTCTTCATACATGTTCAAACCTCATGTATAATAAATATAATCTTATTATAACTATACCAAATAACCAAATTCTTATATATCATACCATATATGATTTTATTATGAATGCATATTTCTAGTTTATTAACAATCCCAAGTTACTGTTATGTTTTGGGTAATAACACCTTTTTTTAATATAAGTTTTGACTTGTTATTCATGATACTATTATACAGATCCTAATTTAATAATTTAAACAATTTAAAAATTAATATAAATACCATATATATTCATTATATTTGTTTTATAAAAATAAATAAATAATATAAAAAATGAAACAGAACACACTATTCATGGAGATGGTAGACCGTACATATGCATGATAGATGTTTCCACTATCTTATCATATTGAAATAATGAAATAAAATAAAATATATATATATATATATTTATTATCATTAAATTATCATAACAATTTCATGAAAATTATTTATTTTTACGAAACACATCCCTAATAAATTCCATGTAATGTGTGAATGAATCATATCACATTGAGAAGGCGGTAGTCCACTTGTCCATAAACGATGTTATCATATTCCCAAAAAATGGAATTCATCAAGGAATGTGTTATATAATAACTACATAAAAATAATTTAATCATAAGTATAATTTATATCATATTAATAATGTAATTCCATCATTATTCCCAACCTTGAAAGATGGAAATGGTATAACGAACGACATCGATTCGCAAGGCGGTACTCATCCATACACACATATGATGATTGAATGTTTCATTTTATGGAAGTTTAACTACTGGAAACCAAGGCTTTCCAAATAGTTTGAAACCAATGGGAAAGGCTTATAAACCATTGGTATATGTTATACCAATGGTATGGAAAAAGTTTGGGTGATAAGGCATGGGGATAGCCTTATACCAATGGCTATAACGAAACAGTTGCCTTAGACCTGTAAAAATACAATTTACCTAGGTTTTGGCCAACAATTGAAATACAGAAGTACCAAATGTTTCTAACCATTGGTAAATATAACTATATAACCTATAGAAATGATTTAAAAACTGTTGGTATATAGGTTTACCAATGGTTTTTATATAACCTTTGGTATATATTATATATAGAACCTATATATCAACAGTTTGGGAACTGTTAGTATACTGATTTACCAATGGTTTTATCTTAACCAATAGTATGGAATATTTATTCATCATTATACCAATGGTTTATAAACCAATGGTATATAGTACTATTGTATTACACAACAGCCTTCCCTCTTGCCTACCGTTTACAAAATCATTCTCTCTTTCCTACCCTGTACAAAATTACACAGCATTCCTACTCTCTACCAAATTACACAACATATTACATCCCCTCTTTCCTCCCCTCTGCAATATATAGAATTCAACACCTAAAGATAAAATAAAGACAATATATAATAATTATCTAACACCTATAAAATATAAATTCATAAAAACAATCTTTCCCATGATACAATTTATAAAATTTAAAAAAACACCCATAGAGACAATATACAATATGACACTAAAACCAAAACAGAAACACATAAAATAACTAACACCCATGGAACTAGCATCCTATGATTATGGGCTATATCTCCTCTAACCATATACTTTATATGATTTTTATGGAACTTATTTGATGGGATTTGATATTTATCAGTCATTCTATATTTATAAATTTCATTTTATGGTTATGTGATATTTATCTATCATTATATATTTATATATATTATGTTGTGGTAATGTGGGGGCTGTCAAAGGGGGTGGGGTGTCTAGGGGGTGGGGGTGTCCGGTGGGTGAGGGTTTTCTAAGGGGTGGGGTGTACAGGGGGTGTGGTGGCTGTCCATGGGGGTGGGTTGTCTAGGGGGTGGAGGCTTTCCAAGGGGGTGGGGTATCCAGGGGGAGGGGGCTGTCCATGGGGGGGACTATCCAGGGGATGGGGGTTTCTAGTGGGTGTCCATGGGTGGGGGTTGTCCAAGGGAGTCGGGTGTCAAGAGGGTGTGGGGGAAGACCAAGGGGGTGAGGGTGTCCAGGGGTGGGGGTGTCCAGGGGGTGGGGGTTGTCCAATGGGGTGGGGGTGTTTGACGGGGTGTCTAGGGGTGTGGGGTGTCCAGGGGGTGGGGGTGTCCAAGGGGCGGGGGTGTCCAATGGGTGTGGGGGCTATCCAAGGGGGTGGGGTGTCTAGGGGGTGGTGGGTATAGGGATAACAGTGGGCCTCTCCAAGGATATGGGGGTGTCCAGGGGGTTTGGGGGTTGTACAAGGGGGTGGGGGCCCAAAGGGGTGGGGTGTCCATTGGGGGGGAGGATTATCCATGGGGGGTTGTCTAAGGGTTGGGGTGTCTATAGGGTGGGGTTTTGTCCAGGGTTGGGTATGTCCATGGGGTTGGGGAGTCCAGGGGGTTGGGGTGTCCATGGGGTTGGGGTGTCCAGGGGGTGGTGTCCTATCTAGCATATGAACATCAAAACCCAAACAACACAACCAAATAAATACAATAAATCCATTATGGTGTAGCCCAGCAAACCGGGACCCCAAAAACTAACTTGACCATTCCATGTAAACTAACCAACACCCTCACTTCAATTGATAACATGGGATGATAGAACTCCCCATAAGTACTAAAAACCCTCTATACAAGGTAAAACAATAATAACACCGAAATTTAGAATTTCTCACATTGATAAAAGACTCTCAATACAATAGGTGGGTAAACCCATGAAAAGAAACCTAAATTAAACATCCAACTGCAAACACCATCCATTAATCCCACCAAACTCAAGCATGTAAAATGAACACCACTAAAAAACAAACCCGCACATGGGTTAAACAAACATGAAGAATAACAAATGATTCTAAAAGCCACATTCAAACAGGAATAACATCTGTGATTTGGATAAAAAAGTACATCACACATTTACAATGAATTTATGAACATAAAACATCAACAACAACTAATATAGAAGGAAAAAATATCTATATAAAATTAAATATATCAATCATAACATGGGAAAAAATAGGTCCAAGGGTTCATATACCCTCAACAATGCCTGACTGTGTTCATGATTTACATTGAGACAAGAAGTTGCAGACCTTATGATTTAATAATTGATTACCTCAAAGTCAGGTGGAAACAACTTCTGATTAAGGCATCCTATTTATGAAATGTTTCCAGAAAAATTTCTCCACATGACGCATACAACTACAAGGATAGAAGGTCTCTAGATGATTGCAACATAATGACATTAAGTTCCCAAACTGGTCATACTAGAAACATAAATGGAACTGATCTGAAAATTGAGAAGTTAAACCCAATGAAGGATACTTTACATAAATAGGCTTCTTAAACATATTCACTTTTCTATATGGGGAACCTTCATGAGAACCAACCACCACTGACTATAACTCAAAAACTATCTAAGAAAAAAATGCCTCATCCACAAACTTCTTGAAATAGGTTTCACCATATGATAGAATTTTTTTACAATCATAAGATTAAAATGACAAATCAAGTGGATTTTTCATCTAATCGTCTAATTTTACCCCAATAGAAAATGGGACTGTATCATTAAAGTGGTGAACATAAGATTTTACTGATAGATGGCCCTATAGAACATCCAACAACTCTAATACCTTCCCCAACTTCACCTCCTCATGTATAACCTTTTGAAAATGGTGTCCTTAAACACCTCCCAGGTCATCTCAACTTATTTGTATGATGAGGAAACTAACCCCACATATCAAAAGCTATACTATCAAACAACTCGAAGATAGCACAAACCCTAATAGCCTCAGGAGTTCCCAGGGACCAGAAGAAATGTTCTACCTCTCAAATCTTGTAAAATACATCTAATAGACCACAATGACCATGATAGATAGGAAAAAATTGAGTACAACTAGAAACTAGGCATGAGTCATCATAAAAATGGGGGAAATGTTTAGGAGAAATACTCTGAACAACATAGAAAACTTAAAAACAAAATAAATCATCAAATCAAAACAAACGGAAATGAAAAAAAATCATCGCAAACTTCCATATTAGTAACGAAACACACTCTAGAACAACTAATAACATTCCTTTAAAAAGGCATGGATTTTATTTAAATTTCAAAACTTCCATCATCCCAAGATATTTTTAAAATAAAAAAAAAATTCACCGAACAAAACCCACATCCTAGAACTAGAACCAATTTCTAAATTCATTTTTCTCCTCCGAAAATCACATTATAAATAAAAAAATCCATTGATTCTAAATACCCAACCCTTGCATACCATGAACCATCACACATGTCTTCATCTATTTCCATCAACATGCTCTAACATGAACCTTCCAAACACATACCCTCACATGTGAAAATGTTAAAAATAAATACTAAGTCCTACATTTACCATTCCATTGTCAAACCCCAAATCCTACTAAATTTTCAATCCAAATTATTTTCATTAAAACCCATTTCAAATGTTCAAGACCCTTTGATAGAAATAATTCTCATTTAAAAACCCATTTTCTTCTCGACAACCCACTCATACCAACCTAAAGAAAAAATATTCTCAACATTCACCAATCTATCTAAATGTGAAACTAGATTTTATGACTAACGCTGTGACATGGTAGTGGGTTATGCCCCAAGTAATCCATAATGATAATAGGACCTTGAACCATATACATGGGAACCAAATGAGGTAAAAAAACTTCATATCACCTCCATTATCATCCCTTAATCCAAAAATAGATAGAAAGACTCAAAACCTAGAATACCCCTGAAAACTTGTGGTTTAGTATGAGAAAGTGTTCATGAAGTCCTTCATGTACCTACCTCTTGATTCCTGATTATACTAATACCCAAAAACCATACAACTCAAATAGTACCTCACTCCTATGATAACAGTTTTTATGAACTAAATAGAGATGTCAACCAACCTTACACCATACCCAGTCCTAGGCATGGCTAGAACATTATTCATGATCCTCACAGGATGAAAACTAATTTCAGGCATCAAAAAAATAAAAGTGAGAATGATTCCAGTCTAATAATCCTGGATCAAAAAAATAATGTTGAACATGTATGAAATCAACAAATAATTACATAAAAGTACACAACTGGTCTAGATAAAAAATAAACCTAAGGAAAAGCATGACTAAAACTAAAACATAACCAAAATAATCTAAACTAATACATACATGATCTTCATGGGACCGTATTTCCACCACCATCTTGAAGAATGAATCACAAAAATATCTTTCACTAAGCATAATACCAGAATAAGAAGCTAAACCTAAAAATCAATTCGGGTCTACCGACACTAAATGGTACATGTAGGGTGTGATCTTTACAGCTCAGTAGATAATCTCCATATAATCCATATATTTCATTTATCTAAAACTAAACATTATCACTAGATTGAAATACATATACAAGAATAGTTTTTTCCACAATTTTTGTGAATAAGAAAATTTCTTTACCTTTTTAAAACTATGCACAACTTGATTTCATCTATGAAATATGTTATGATTCTAAAACCAAACACCAAAAAAGCATACCATAATGTCCTGAATATAAATAAATAGTAAAAGTATAAAATAATGTGTATTAAAAATATAAAAAAAATTGATATAATAAAAACAGGCTTTCCTAAACATCCCTCGAGCAACCCTTGGACATTCCTGGTTCTGAACTACATTTCGGTGTATGGTGAAGACCCATAGTCAAAAACAAATATCCACCCTAAAATAACCAATCCAGTGGAATAACTCTCTTATCCTATTAGATATCCAGGGTTAATAACCCATCTAATCAAAGTTGGAAGTAAACCATCACTCGATCCTCTAATCGATTCATAAGAACCAATGGTCAAAGTATACTATGTAAGTAGGAGGCCATCACATGTGTGACTCGCATTACCAGCTACACCATACATGAATTCCCTAAACATGGAAAAAACCTATAGAATATCCTATATAGGTATACCTTTAAAGGTGATCCCACTATAAATATATATATGTTATATATGTTATATATATAAATCACATCATCAGAGGTTCTTTTAGGTCATCAGATCATATAACACTCAACCCATTCTTTAAAACTCTCTAGTTTCCCAAATGGGCCTTTGGCTCTACACACCCAAATGTATTTTACCCAAAACATTCCAAATATCATTTCCAAATCAATGTGACTTGCCAATTTAACAATAATTTCTAAAATTAATACAAAATTCCTATTTTAGATATAAAATGACATAAGGTAATTTTAGTTACATACATTCACTAACATATGATTTATGGCCAAATAGTTCATACCATAAAGAAACACAATTGAAGTCACACTTACAAATAACTTGAAGAAACACCTCAACTTTTCAAAAACATGATTCCCTTATATAGAAAATCGGAAGAATGAGCGATGAGAATTTTTTGATGGAATGGGGTTTTAAAATTATATATTCATTTGAATATACATCAATTTGTGCACCTCCTACACCCAAGGATCTTCCAACATCCCATGACACCCTATAGATTTCCATAAATACTCCCAAAACCAGTTTTAGAACCATCAATTTATTTTTAAACAATACCAAACACTTCACATAGTTTTAAGATCATAAATAACCTTTTTTAAGAACCATGAAAATCCTCTAAAAACATTCCACTACAAACATTGTGACATATAAACAACCAAATCACTCATTCCAAGCCAAAATCACCATCCAAACATTTGTAAATAAATATTTCTAAGGGACAACACCACCCAAATAACCCATTTCATTCTATCAAAACACAATTTACATTATATCAAACACATTTAGTGAGCATACACATAGGCATAAACATATAATCACATAAAAACCTATTTATAGAAATTTCTATCAACAAGAAAACATAATAATAAAGAATTTGTATTATATTAGTTCAAAACTAGTTTTAAAATTAATTTAAGACTCATAAGAATCAATGAAATGAATCAGAAAGGAAAATAATGGATTCACCTACTTCAATGGAGTGAGAATGTGAGAAAACCATTAAAGAGCAGTAATCTAAGTACCATGAACCCTTATCATACAATAAAACCCAAGGAAAACAATATTCACACAAACCCTAGACAATGGGGTTTTTTCAGCCAATATCCCACTTAAGGGAAACCTAAAAATCATGAGGGAAGGTAGAGATTGTGAATAAAATGGAAAATAAAACCCTAAAAATTGCCTTGGAGTTTAAGAGGAAGAAACTAAGGAGGAAGATGAATGAAGGTGGTTAGTATAGGGGATCGCTTTGTGTATCCAAGTCGACCCAATGGGTGGGGTTTGAATTAGGGTAAAATGTTATATGGTAGATTAGGAATTTATTTTTGAAAATTTATGGGATTATCTATCATCTTGGTCGCACGGATTAACAATCTATGAATCTACCATGTGGAAACTGATGTACAAGAACATAGAGATCACACAACTAACACTTACGGGTTGTGTGACCATGTTAAAACCTTATGGTAGCCTCTACTGAGGTCCCTGACCTACCGCATGACCAGGATTCATGGTTTTTGATACCATGCACAAATTGTGGGGTACCTTCTATCCCACTCTAAGAGGTATTGTACTGGTACTTTCTCTGATCTCTATGGTTTCTACTATCTGTTTGATGCATGTTTCCAAGAAAAAAACCCACTAGTACATCCAAATTTTGAAAAACAACTACGGTTCTCAACAAGAACATCAACCATAGAGATTTAATAATTAGAAAAGGATATAATAAAATATAATTCGAGTTTTGGGTGTGATAGGTAGAGAATTTATCCCATGTTTCATTTTTTTTAATTATTAAAAATGTGTATGAAGTTGGAATGCTTGGGAATTTATTAAGTATTACTAAAATGGAAATTTATTTTCCTATTTTTATAATTCTCCATGATTAAATGTAATTATATTTTATGTGATATTAATATTAAAAACATATTATAAGGATTATTCACAATGACTAAAACTACTGTAAGGCCATGAAATTGATTATTTTCATGATATGAAGAAGAATAATCATTGTTGAATAAAATTAATTTTTTATGAAATATTTTATGCTTGGGAAATTAAAATGAGGACTTGTAAACTATATAATCAAATTACATGAGGAATGGTAGAAGATATTATTATTGAGATTAACCTGGTGTAATATTTGTATAACTCCTTGAATGGTCCTTATAAATAATAAATGTGGCCAACTTGGGATAAATGTAGTCCATATCAACCCCACATATGTTGGAAATGGACAGTGGCCATGTGGGGGAATCATCCAATGAGGACCGTATGGAGGTATAGGGACATTCCCATGTTCAAGGTCTGCAATAATTTGATCCCACATTGAGTACATGGGGGTAGTTTTTGTGACATTATATAGAGTGGAATGGTATAAAAAAGGATGATTTGGTGGTATAAGGTGTAAATATAGTATTTTTATTTTTACATAATTTTGTGTGTGTGTGAAATATGATCCTATTTGTGTTATTTAGGCATATTATCCATATTTCGATGGGACACTACTCATGGGAGTATGAGCCTTGTTATATCATTAGGTGATTTGGAGTTGTATGAATGTTATATTTATATGAGATCAATATGGATAGTGGATAATAACATGAGGGATATTTATTTGTAGAGATCACATCTTCAAAGAAGGGTAAGAGTGACTATTGGTATACAAATTCATGAAAAGTTATAAAATTTGAAAGCAACTATAAATTGGTTATATGTGATTCTTATTTTTTGTAGAGTATTAGAGTAAATAGTCCACCCCCCTCCTTGGACCCCCCCCCCCCCACACACACACACACCCCTGCAGCCCCACCTACCCCTAGCATCCCCCCTAGATAGACACCCCCCCCCAAATCCTAGATATCACCCACCCCACCTGTACAGCCCTCCCCCACCACCCTGGAATACCCACACCCCCTCCCCACCTGGACATCCCACCTCAACCCTCCTGGATAGCCCACACCCCCTTCCCCCACAACCCTGCATCCCCCATGTCCCCATACAGCCCCCCTGGACAGCCCACCCCCCCTCCACCCCACCTGGACATCCCCCCCCACCTCCACCCCACATGGATATCCCACCCCACCCCCACTTGGACATCCTGCCCCCAACCTGGACAAACCACTCCCCCCCCCAAGACAGCCCACCCCCCAAATAGATAGACCAACCCCCCACCCCACAAAGATATCCCCCAACCCCCCTACTCCCCCTTAGGGTAATTTTATTTAAAACCATTGTATTCATTTAGAAAGAAAAATAATGATGGATTATCCACTTAATTCAAAACAACCCATTCAATTTATTAAAACATGACAAATTCAATTTATAAGGAACTATGGGTGACTTATGTATTGTTATTGGGGAATGGGGAAATCACCTACACTATTAATTCCAATTTAAAAACTGGTCCAAGCACTTAGGAGGTGACTTGGGTCATTTAACACTTATATACAATGGTGAAACATCATTTAAGAATTACAACATGGACCGTGAATATCATGGCACATATTTAACTCTAACATGATGAAAAAAACTATAGGACATAAAATAGGCTTGATATAAACAACTAATAATTACATTTTAGATTATTAGTCAATGCACCACATTGGAGGAGTTTTATTATAAAATCATGACATTGTTTATAAAACAATTCATTTTTTCAATTAAACGTCACATACTCTTACCATAACTCTATTCCATATGCATGTATCAATATATAAAAGGAATTATTTATTCTAAATCATACCCCACTAATTAAAGTATATGGTTTGTTCAAAAAACGATTAATTAATCCATTCATAAATTTAAGGGGCCATGGACAATGACCCTAACAAGATAACCCCCCCCCCACCTAGACAGCCCAACCCCTACCCTCAGAAATCAATATTTCAAAATCACTCCCCCTTATAAAATTTAAATATTATTAATTTTGAGTTTTACATCCTTTAAAAATATTTAAAAATAGCATTTGAGACATTCTTTCCTAAATTGATGATGTATACGTTGATTTATCCAGGGAAGAATGACCCCACAAACCTCTCCATTTAGAAATATCAAAATAGAAAACAATAAAACATATGAAGAACAATTTAACTAAGGTACCATGTACATATTTGAAGTATACAAGAAAAAAATTGATTGATTGAAGATAGATCAGTTGAAGGAGTTTGGTTGCAGCATATAGAGGTTGGATTTAGGGGAGAAATCAACTAGAGGGGGAACTACAGGCCTGCTTTGAATATAGGGGAAACATTTCCAACGGTATTAAAAAACCATTGGTATATATTGTTTGTCCCAACAGCTAAAAAACCGATGGGAAATCTAAACAAAATGGATACTGTCTTAATGGTTCAAGGAAACCATTAGGATAGAGATTCATATTTCCATTGTATCCCAATGATTTTCAGAAACTTGGGGGAATACCAAGGTTGGGAAGCCTTTTCCCAATGGTTTTCAAAAAAATTGGTATAGTGGACCTATCCCAACGGTTTTAGGAAACTCTTGGGATAGGGGCGTTGGTATAGGGAAAAATTCAAGTTGTGTGTGGGTTAGTCTAGGTCAAAACCATAATATAAAGTCATACCAGAAAATTTATTATTCAATAAATATAATATAATATTGATATAAGAATAATTCTTGGGGTGTAGATAGAAATAAAACAAAACTTCTTGGAGGAGGATGTTACCTCTTCTTTGGGTAACTCATTTAGGATATCACCATAGGGATTCCATGGATGGTTTTATACCAAAAGTGATACCTATAAGATTAATGGATGAAATTTGGGATGGATCTATCCATGTAACGTGGCTTTATAAGCGTTAATAAGTGAGGTGGAGAGTTCCATTTTATATTGGAGGAGGATTGGCATTCTTATAATTATAAAAATACAATCCCTATTGAGAAGTCTCGCTTACATAATGTGACTCAAAACACTAGATATTTTTCAATTAAAATGAGTATATGGTATAAATATTTCCATTAAATGAATTTTGGAAATTTTTCAAGGTTATTTGGCCAATTAAGTTGATGTTTATCCACTAAGTAAACTTGTTTTTTACCTCAATCATTGTAATTAATTTTAATTAATTCCGAAAATGTTTCTTTTAAAAACCAAGTTAAACATGGTATAAATTATAAATTGAGGTAAATCCAATTGTGGAAGAAATTTTTCCAAATTCTAAACATGTAAGTGGCATGAAATAATTTTATGTTAACCTTATAGACAAGATGAGAAAATGGGTTTTTAAAGTGATAATGTTCCAAATATTGAAGTTTTTGAAATAAAATTTAAAAACCAAATTGTGTCAAAAATACTAAAATGTATTACCATATTTATAATTTATTGAGTTATTATTTAAAAAATTAATATATAATTTAACTAAAAAATAAATTATATTAACAGTTATTTTTCAGTTTGACTACATTTATTCACTTTTAATCATAAAATGAATCTTTTAAGTAAAATACCAAAAAAAATAACCCAAATTAAATTATGATATGTAATTATCAAAAAAGAAGATTATTTTTTCAAATAAAATTTAAAAATATGTTAAAATTTATATTTAAAAAAGGTTTTCAATTAAAAGGTAGTAAAATATATATTTTTATCTCTAAAATTTTTTTTCATCTAATATCTGGAATAAAAAACACCCAAGACGAACATTAAATGGTGGGGTTAATAATATATATATATCATTAAAAAATTTATAAATAGTTTTTTTAATTTATTTATTGATGTAAAACAAGGTTGATTGTATAAATATAGTTTTCTAGAAAAATATTTCATATATTTTCAAAAGGATTTTATTTTCATTTATAATTTATTTTCTACCACGTAATTCTTCTTATATTTGTGTAATACATATTTTTGAAATTTAATTAAACTTATTTATAATCACCATTCAAATGGATATATAAAAAATATTTTAATACTTTAATTATAATAACAATTATACAATGTAATTTTGGTGAAACTAGGTCTTCTGTGTCATGTTGGTTATCAAATAAACTCAGCACTATCTATAACACAATCCAAAAATAGTGTTATGTGAACAACAAGATAATATATGTGTTTAATGTAGCATTATATATAATTAGTGTTTGGAACCAAGAAAAGGGGATGGTTTGAGCTGAAAAACTCAGTTGGTAGTCACCATAAAATCTATGTGCTTCCATTCTTGAAAAAAAAACAATTAACATTTGTGTGAAATACATGTATAAAATTAAAGTTTTTACATTTTTTCAAATAAACACATTTCTTCTCTTTTTTAAAAATATTCACGTCATATTTTCATTTCCAAAACATGTTACGATTTTAAAACCGAAACCCAAAAAAGGGTACTAGGATCTACAGAAGATAAATAAATATTATAAGAAAAAAATTAAGTGCATCACAAATAAATACTAATAATCACATATAATAACCATGGGTTTTTTTTAATTCATAGATAAACCCCTAGATATACTTGATTTGAAACCACAGTTGGTTATATGGTGAATCCCCATAATAAATAATCATTGGCTGCCCTAAACCGACCAATCTAGTGGCAGAACCCTCCTGGACTACCAGTGACCCTGGGGGTTCTAACCCTTCTAGTAGGATCTAGAAATTCACAATCACTATGTCCTCTAAAAGATTCCTAGGAATCCATAGTAAATGTAAAATATGTTTGTAAAAGCCCTTCAATTGTTTGACTTACCATTACTGTTGTCACCACAGTTTCTACCACAAAACATGGAAACCACCTATACGATAACCCTTATAGGAAAATCCCCCATAGGTGAGCGCACTATTCGTATATTAATATATATTACATCATCAAAGGTTCCAACCAAAAAGTCACAACATATAGCATTTAAATCTATCTTTAAAACATTCTAGTTTTATAAATGAGACTTTTTCTCTACACACCCAAATTTACATTACCCAAAACATTCTAAATAACATTTCCAAATCAATGTAGAATTCCTCTTTCACAATATTTTCCAAAATCAATACAAAACAACAATTTTAAAAATCCAGTTCCAAATTTTCCATTAGGTTTTAAACATTCTCCAACACATGTGTTCCTGGATAAATGGGCCAAACCTTAAAGAAACTCATTTTTAGTCATACTTCCAAATCGCATGAAGAAAAGCCACTCTATTTGGAAAACGTGGGAAACTTTTATGAAAAATCAGAATGAGGAGAGATGATTAACATTTGATTGGAATGTGTTTTAAAGTTTCAAATTCTTTTGAATTCGCATACATGTTTACACCTTGTGGACCCAAAAATGTACAAACATATAATGACACCCTCTATATTTCCATGATAATAATCAAAACCATTTTTAAAAACATCACATTATTTTTAAATAATGCCCAACTATTTCACATAGTAACAAGAGCCTAAATAACCCATATGATAACCTTTAAAATCATCCCAAAACATTACACTATAAAAATCATTCCATATAAATAATAAAATCACACACTACATGCCAAAAAGACCATCTAACATTTTATAAATAAATATTTCTATAGGGAAACACCACTGAAATCACCAAATTCATTCTATAAAAACCCAACATAAATTCTATCAAACACATTATCTATGAATACACATAGTAATTTACAAAGAATCACTTTAAAACCCATTTTCATAAATTTATATCATTAATAAAATACCATAATAAACTAACTATGTTTATTAAAAAGGTGTGAACCAAGAATAAAAATTAATTGAAGAAACCTAAGAATAAATGAAATTAATCTGAAAGGAATATCATGGGGATACCTACATCAATAATGTCTGACCATAATGAAACCTTTTAAGATGAGAGATCAAATCCTGAGAGACCCTTCTAACTCCCTATAACCTAAGGAAACACCAACTACACACAAACCATTGCCTTTATAGTTCTTCCACACAAGATCCCACTCAAGTAAAACCATGATGTCAAGAGGGGAAGGATGGAAAGATGATAAAAATATAAAGATCCCTTAAATCACAACTTGGAGTTGAAAAGGAATCTCCCAAGTAGGATGAGGAACAAAATTGGTAGGTCTAGGGTCTCCCATCCTGAGTCTAATTTGATGTAGAGGAAGGAGTCCAAATTGGGTTAAGTATTTAGAGAGGGTGGATTCACCATTTTAGGATTTCAAATTTCTAGGCCGATCACATGGTTTGGCCAAAAAAAATTAACAAACAATGCAAAAAACGTGAGGAATATATTGTCCAAGAAGAGTTAAACCACACAATTAATCCACCCAGTATGTTCGACCCAACTCAAACTGTGTGGTGGCTTCTGTCGAAGTTCCTGACCAACCACACGATTATGATTCATAGTTTTGGCAGCCATGAACCAATCGTCTAGTGGCATTTTTCCCTATCTAGGAGCTACCACATGGATACCTGGGTAGATCTGTATGGTCTCCCCTAACCTTTTAGTGCCTACATATAAGCGAAAAACCCACCCAGACTTCCAAAATTTCAAAAACTTCAACTTTGTCTCAACCAAAACCTCCATCGAAGAGATTAAATACTAAGAAATGGATAACATAAAAGTGTATATGAGGTTAGGGTGTAACAATTATTCCCACTATAGACACATTATTTACCCAAAAATCCACAAAGATGAGAGATAAAGAAAACTTGATTCTATCCTTCATCAAAACCAAGACAAACCATAAACCTCAGGTGGACTACTCACACCACAAGTCACATATGAATAATCAAAAAGAAACGACAATCCAAAAATTAGGGGATAATACAATAGTGTTCTACCCACCATAAGAACTCAACTAGCATATGAATATCAAAACCCCAACAACATAACCAATCAAATACAATAAATCCACTATGGTGCAGCCCAGCAAACCGGGACCCCAAAAACTAACTTGACCATTCCATGTAAACTAACCAACACCCTCACTTAAACAGATAACATGGGATGAGGGAACTCCCCATAACTACCAAAACCCTTTATACAAGGTAGAACAATAATAACACCGAAATTTAGAATTTCTCACATTGATAAAAGAATCTCAATACAATAGGAGGGTAAACCCATGAAAAGAAACCTAAATTATACATCCAACTGCAAACACCATCCATTAATCCCACCAAACTCAAGCATGTAAAATAAACACCAATAAAAAACAAACCCACACATGGGTTAAACACACATGAAGAATAACAAATGATTCTAAAATCCACATTTAAATAGGAATAACATCTTCGATTTGGATAAAAAAGTCCATCGCACATTTACAATGAAGTTATGAACATAAAACATCAACAAGAATTAATATAGAATGAAAAAATATCTATATAAAATTAAATATATCAATCATAACATGGGAAAAAATAGGGCCAAGGGTTCATATGCCCTCAACAATGCCTGACTGTGTTCGTGATTTACATTGAGGCAAGTAGTTGCAGACCTTATGATTTAATTAATGATTACCTCAAAGTTAGGTGGAAACAACTTCTGATTAAGGCATCCAATTTATGAAATGCTTCCAGAAAAACTTCTCCACATGACGCATACAACTAGAAGGATATAATCTCTAAAGGATTGCAACATGATGACATTAAGTTCCCAAACTGGTCATACAAGAAACATAAAAGGAACTGATCTGACAATTGAGAAGTTAAACCCAATGAAGGACACTTTTCATAAATAGGCTTCTTAAACATATCCTCTTTTCAAGAGGGGGAACCTTCATGATAACCAACCACCACTGACTATAACTCAAAAACTATCTATGAAAAAAATGCCTCATCCACAAACTTCTTGAAATAGGTTTCACCATATGATAGAATTTTTCTACAATCATAAGATTAAAATGACAAAACAAGTGGATTTTTCATCTAATCCTCTAATTTTACCCCAACAGAAAATGGGAATGTATCATTAAAGTGGTGAACATAAGATTTTACTGATAGATGGACCTATAGAACATCTAACAACTCTGATACCTTCCCCAACTTCACCTCCTCAAGTATAAACCTTTGGAAAATGGTGTCCTTAAACACCTCCCAGGTCATCTCAACTTATTTTTATGATGAGGAAACTAACCCCACATATCAAAATCTATACTATCAAAAAACTCGGAGATAGAACAAACCCTAACATCCTCAAGAGTTCCTAGGGACCAGAAGCAATTTTCTACCTCTCAAAGCTTGTAAACTACATCTAATGGACCACGATGACCATGATAGATAGGAAACAATTGACTAAAAATAGAAACTAGGCATGAGTCATCATAAAAATTGGGGAAATTTTTAGGTGAAATAATCTGAACAACATAGAAAACTTAAAACAAAAATAAATCATCAAATCAAAACAACTGGAAAGGAAAACAATCATCCCAAACAGCCATCTTAGTAACCAAACACACTCTAGCACAACTTTCAACATTCCTTTAAAAAGGCATGGATTTTATTTAAATTTCAAAACTTGCTTCATCCCAAGATATTTTTAAAATAAAAAACAAATTTTCACCGAACAAAATCCACATCCTATAACTAGAACCGATTTATAAATTCATTTTTCTCCTCCAAAAATCACATTATAAATAAAAAAATCCATTGATTATAAATACCCCCCCCCCCTTGCATACCATGAACCATCACACATGTGTTCATCTATTTCCATAAACACTCTCTAACATGAACCTTCCAAACACATACCCTCACATGTGAAAATGTTAAAAATCAATACTAAGTCCTACATTTTCCATTCCATTGTCAAACCCCAAATCCTACCAAATTTTCAATCCAAATTATTTTATTTAAACCCCATTTCAAATGTTCAAGACCCTTTGATAGAAATAATTCTCATTTAAAAAACCATTTTCTTCTCGACAACTAACTCATACCAATCTAAAGAAAAAATATTCTCAACATTCACCAACCTATCTTAATGTGAAACTAGATTTTATGACTAACGCTGCGACATGGTAGTGGGCTATGCCCCAAGTAATCCATAATGATAATAGGACCATGAACCATGTACATGGGCACCAAATGAGGTAAAAAAAACTTCATATCACCTCCATTATCATCCCTTAATCCAAAAATAGAGAGAAAAGACTCAAAACCTAGAATACCCCTGAAAACTTGAGGTTTAGTATGACAAATGGTTCATGAAGTCCTTCATGTACCTACCTCTTGATTCCTGATTGTACTAATATCCAAAAACCATACACCTCAAATAATACCTGACTCCTATGATAACAATTTTTATGAACTAAATAGAGATGTCAGCCAACCTGAAACCAGACCCAGTCCTAGTCATGGCTAGAACATTATTCATGATCCTCACAGGATGAAAACTAATTTCAGGCCTCAAAAAAATAAAATTGAGAATGATTCCAGTCTAATAATCCTGGATCAAAAAAATAATGTTGAACATGTATGAAATCAAAAAATAATTACATAAAAGTACACAACTGGTCTAGCTAAAAAATAAACCTAAACAAAAGCATGACTAAAACTAAAACATAACCAAAATAATCTAAATTGATACATGCATGATCTTCATGGGACCATAATTCCACCACCATCTTGAAGAATGAATCACATCAATATCTTTCACTAAGCATAATACCAAAATAAGAAGCTAAACCTAAAAATCAATTCGGGTCTACAGACACTAAATAGTACATGTAGGGTGTGATCTTTACAGCTCAGTAGGTAATCTCCACATAATCCATATGTTTCATTTATCAAAAACTAAAAATTATCACTTGTTTGAAATACATATACCAAAATACATTTTTCCACAATTTTTGTGAATATGAAAATTTCTTTACCTTTTTAAAACTATGCACAACTTTATTTCATCTCTGAAATATGTTATGATTCTAAAACCAAACACCAAAAAAGCATACTAGGATGTCCTGGATATAAATAAATATTAAAAGTATAAAATAATGTGTATTAAAAATATAAAAAAATTAGATATAATAAACACAGGCTTTCCTAAACATCCCTCGAGCAACCCTTGGACATTCCGGGTTCTGAACTACATTTCGGTGTATGGTGAAGACCCATAGTCAATAACCAATATCCTCCCTAAAATAACCAATCGAGTGGAATAACTCTCTTATCCTATTAGATATCTAGGGATCATAACCCATCTAATCAAAGTTGGAAGTAAACCATCACTTGATCCTCTAATTGATTCATAAGAACCAATGGTCAATGTATACTATGTAAGTAGGAGGCCCTCACATGTGTGACTCGCATTACCAGTTACACCGTACATGAATTCCATAAACATGGCCACAACCTATAGAATATCCTATATAGGTATACCTTTAAATGTGATCCCACTATAAATATATATATGTTATATATGTTATATATATAAATCACATCATCAGAGGTTCTGATTAGGTCATCAGATCATATAACACTCAACCCTTTCTTTAAAACTTTCTTGTTTCCCAAATGGGCCTTTGGCTCTACACACCCAAATATATTTTACCCAAAACATTCCAAATAACATTTCCAAATCAATGTGACTTGCCAATTTAACAATAATTTCTAAAATTAATACAAAATTCCTATTTTAGATATAAAATGACAAAAAGTCATTTTACTTCCAAATATTCAATAACATTTGATTTATGGCCAAATAGTTCATACCTTAAAGAAACAAATTTGAATTCACACTTCCAAATCACTTGAAGAAACACCTAAACATTTCAAAAACATGATTCCCTTATATATAAAATGGGAAGAATGAGCGATGAGAATTTTTTGATGGAATGGGGTTTTAAAATTCTATATTCATTTGAATGCACATCAATTTGTGCACTTCCTGCACCCAAGGATCTTCCAACATCCAATGGCACCCTATAGATTTCCATAAAGACTCCCAAAACCATTTTTAGAACCATAAATTTCTTTTTAAATAATAACAAACACTTCACATAGTTGTAAGATCATAAATAACCTTTTTAAAGAACTATGAAAACCCTCTCAAAATATTCCACTACAAACATCGTGCCATATAAAAAACCAAATCACTCATTCCAAGCCAAAATCACCATCCAAACATTAGTAAATAAATATTTCTAAGGGACAACACCAGCCAAATAACCCATTTCATTCTATCAAAACACAATTTACATTATATCAAACACATTTAGTGAGCATACACATAGGCATAAACAAATAATCACTTAAAAACCTATTTATAGAAATTTCTATTAACAAGAAAACATAATAATAAAAAATTTGTTTTATATTAGCTCAAAACTAGTTTAAAAATTAATTTAAGACTCATAAGAATCAACGGAATGAATTGGAAAGGAAAATAATGGAATCACCTACTTCAATGGAGTGAGAATGTGGGAAAACCATTAAAGAGGAGTTATCGAAGTACCATGAACCCTTATCATACAATAAAGCCCAAGGAAAACAATATTCACACAAACCCTAGACAATGGGGTTTGTTCAGCCAATATCCCACTTAAGGGAAACCTAAAAATAGTGAGGGAAGGTAGATATTGTGAAAAAAATTGAAAATCAAACCCTAAAAATTGCCTTAGAGTTTAAGAAGAAGAAACTAAGGAGGAAGATGAATGAAGGAGGTGAGTATAGGGGATCTCTTCGTGTATCCAAGTCGACCCAAGGGGTGGGGTTTTAATTAGGATAAAAGGGTATATGGTAGATTAGGAATTTATGTTTTAAAATTTATAGGCTAATATATCATCTTGGTCGCACGAATTAAAAAACTATGAACCTAATATTTGGAAGTTGATGTACAAGATCATAAAGATCACACAACTAACACTCACAGGTTGTGTGACCATATTAAAACCTTGTGGTAGCCTCTACTGGGGTCCCTGACCTACCGCATGACCAGGATTCATGGTTTTTGATACCATGCACAAATTTTGGGGTACCTTCTATCCCACTCTAAGAGGTATTGTACGGGTACTTTTTCTGATCTCTATGGTTTCTACTATCTGGTTGATGCCTTTTTCCAAGATAAAACCCCACTAGTACATCCAAATTTTGAAAAACAACAACGGTTCTCAACAAGAACATCGACCATAGAGATTTAATAATTAGAAAATGATATAATAAAATATAATCCGGGTTTTGTGTGTGATAGGTAGAGAATTTATCCCATGTTTCATTTTTTTTAATTATTAAAAATGTGTATGAAGTTAGAATGCTTGGAAATTTGTTAAGTATTATTAAAATGGAAATTTTTTTTTCCTGTTTTTATAATTCTCCATGATTATATGTAATTATATTTTATGTGTTATTAATATTAAAAACATATTATAAGGATTATTCACATTGAATAAAACTACTGTAAGGCCATGAAATTGATAATTTTCATGATATGAAGAACAATAATCATTGTTGAATAAAATTAATTTTTTTTTGAAATATTTTATGCTTGGGAAATTAAAATAAGGACTTGTAAACTATATACTCAACTTACATGAGGAATGGTAGAAGATATTATTATTGAGATTAACATGGTGTAATATTTGTATAACTCCTTGAATGGTCCTTATAAATAATAATTGTGGCCAACTTGGGATAAATTTAGTCCATCTCAACCCCACATATGTTGGAAATGGACAGTGTCCATGTGGGGGAATCATCCCATGAGGACCGTATGGAGGTAGAGGGACATTTCCCATGATCAAGGTCTGCAATAATTTGATCCCACATTGAGTACATAGGTGTAGTTTTTGTGACATTATATAGAGTGGAACGGTATAAAAAGTATGAATTGGTGGAAAAGAGTGAGAACAATATTTTGTTCTAGTGATGGGTTGGCGGTGGAACTTAATACTCATATCTAGAGAGATGAATGAGAAAATTGATTAATAAACTGCAGACATTACACATAAAGAAAATTATGTGGGATTCATGTGGTGTGGCTACAATTCCTCCACCTAAAAAAATATCGACATAATTATTGTCTCATAATGCTTCTAATTTAAACTATTTATCAAGCATGAAATTGACTTCATGATCCATATTTATCATGTTTCTACTCAAAGAGATGTCTCTCTAATGTTTATTTCCTAATGATTAAACAAATTTCGCCTCAATATAAATGAAGACTATATTGAATTTATATAATCTAGGAAATGTTGGTATACACATTTCACATGGTTTTCATAGAATCTTACAACCAAATTATATTTGGTGATTATAATGAGGTGATGATGATAAAAATACATTGGTATTATAAAATGAATATATTTTATTGAAGAGTTAAGAACAATTATATGGGTTTATGAGTGGTATCCAATATTATTTAGGAATTCATGAAGTAAAAGGGAGTTGTGGGTGACATTTACACATGAGAAGAAGTAGGATACCCAAAATCATGAGTATTTGAAAAGGATAAATTCATTCAGATTTATCTATACTTTCTATGTTATGGGAAGTTGAGGGAATACCTGGAACCTTTAATTATTCCTTGTTTTTTCAATATTGATAAATAATAATAGCTGTTATTCATAATAAATGAGGTAACAAAATATATTCTAATTTTAATTCAAGTATTTATATCGGAAGAAAAAAATAAATTTTTATTATCAACACATTTAAATGAGTATATTAATGATGATTTAGAATAATAAATAAATGAGTATTATAAATCCTATAATCATTTAGATCCCATGAACAAAATTTCTTACCAAATTATGTGCATGTATGGGATGAGTAATATTTATATAATTTATTGTTCATTTTTAATTCTTTTATATTATTTTATTATATATAGAATAAGAATTTGTGCACATTTCTTTCACACTTTGAAATTGAGGTTATCACTTCATCAGAAAAAACATAGCCTGATTAATGTTTCACTAAGGAAAGCGATCAAATATAGGTGATCCAACATATTTGAGAAGGAATAGAAAGATCAAAAATTTCATGAAGTGTACATGAGAATGTGTGGTCCATCAATAATGTGGAATAATATCAATAGACCATCCTGTTGTTGATTAGTCCATGATAAATTGAGTAAACCTCTCAGTTCAAGATTGGAGAAAGAATTTTAGTGTTTTATTCGAGTGGATAAATATTTTTTGTGGATTCAGGACAAGGAAGGTGTGGATTCTAGTAACAATATGAGATCTACTATAAATAACCTCCTATGTTAATTTATTAGAGACATGGTATAATTATTTTTCAACCATTTTGGTTGATAATAATATAATATCGTAAAATCCATGTTAGGGGGTATAACCAACATGTCAATGAGTATGCCCTCTTGTTGGGCTTTGTAAATATATAGTGTAATGCCCTCTCTTATTAATAATATATATGTATTTATGTTGTAATTAATCAATGTATGAATTGATAATGTTAATGTATTTAAGTGGTTAAATTAAAAAAATGAATTTTGAATATGTAAACCAACAATTCGCCCCCATCCCCCCCCCCCCCTCTTAGTGGTCAATCTTGAATTGGGATCATCAGGATGATACATGACTATCTAGTGTTTATAGTACGATCTTAGTGACTTATGTGATGACTAGTTATTTTTTGAAACATGTGTTTTCCATTCCTTATTATCTGTAAAATTGTTTCCTTGAATTAATATACCTATCAAATTATCATCTAGTTTACCTCTCATAGATACATAATTTTCCACAAAATTTAACCATAATCAATTATTACCATAGTGTACTATAGTCATTTGAGATTATGGAAGTTTTTTTACTTCATCATTGTGAACATAATGTGAATTAATGTGATCTATATCATGGATTGGTTGACCTGTTTCCATGCCCATATTCATTTCTATAATATATGGTTATCATTTACATCACCCGAGAGAGATTTTTTCATGATAACCAACGAGTTAGATATGGGAGCATTTATAGTGGGTAACAACATGAGACACCCTGGGAACATCTTATTACATATATCATGCATGGATAATTCAATAGGATTAGTAGTACCCATCATATTGTCTTCCGAAAATAGATCTTTATATGTATTCTTCAAAGAAAGATCCTTTGGAATTCCCCAAGATAATGGATTTGGATTCGATGTAAAGATCTTACCTAGTAGAAAACCAAAATAAATACCCTTATATCCTAGGGTGTCGATTGAGTAAAAGTATTTCATGTTATTTCTCAAGGACATTAAAAATAATGGATTTATCAGGTTGAGTGTATAAGTATAGGGAGAACCTATTATGTTCAGCAAGAAGAAAGATGGTTGTCTTAAACTCTAGGTGTATTATTCAATGATGAATATGACAATAGTGATGAATATATATATAATCACAATGATTTAAAATATCTTTGATTAGTCATGGGGAGACTGATAGTCCTCCAAGATTAATCTCTAAATATTTTTTCAATAGTTTCATGTTAGAGATGTGTAAATCCATATGATTGTGTTTTAGAGTAGATATGGGATATACATGTACATAGTGATGTAGGTTGAACTGAAAAATTTCAAGTTAGTGTTAATGGATCTAATAAAAATGATCTTCTACCCATGTCTTTACTCAATCGTCATAGTATTAAATGATGGAATCCTTAATTACTTAATGACCCCATAACAACATTCCATACATCTCAAGATATTCAATAGTATGATTCGATTACATCATAAATAACCAATAATATCAATGTTTCATATTTTAATTCAATATGATCAATTCATGGGTCATTTAATTTTCTAAAGTAGTATATTTATGGACCTATAGAAATTTAAGGGGTGATTTATGGGTAAAATCCAATGAACAAGTTCAAAATTCGGATAATTATTCATTTATAAGGACAATATTATGGTCTTATTAAGGAATTATCCTAATTAACAACTACTATGACTGCACTGGTGAAGAAATCAGGAATGTTTCATGGGTTTAACCTTGATGGGTATGTTTTTCATGAGTTTATGTGATAGTTTTTTGTAGATCTAATATTGATTCTTCAAGATCTATGGATGGAATATATTGTACACTATATTGAATTTTATTTTATTTGGGGGATCATTATTGATATAGAGGGAGTGTGTTATAGCTTATGGTTCATATCAGATGAAACCCCAGTAGTAGAACAATCCTACCCATGAATTGATACATGTATACAAGGTCAACACATAAAACTTTTGGAGATAATATCTATTTAGTGAGAGGATAGTTTTTTACTTAGACCACAAGGCCCTTCAAAATACCTTCATATAGTGAGACCAAATTTTTATTCAGAGGCACTGGGTTGAGTATCTATAGATATTACAATTTAATAGTTTATATATGAAATTTAAGGGTTACATTAATTCGTATTAATATAGTTGTAAGGTGTAGGAAGTCTATGAGATTGGTGAATGATATTCAAATGAATAGTATAATTTTATTATATGATTGAATTATTGGAGGATAATCTCTTCTAAAAACTATGGATTGATAACATGTTCCCAAATAGTGGCCATAACATCTTTAGTTGGTCAGGTAAAGGTTGGATAGGATACTAACCAAGAGTGTGGTGTGAGACAATTACAGCAGGTTGGAGGAGACACGATGTCCACATTTTCATGAGATTATGATGATGTGATACTAGTATATGGGAGAGTTATGCTCTATTATTTCATTAGTAAAGAGTTAACGAGAAATGTTCATTCCTTTAATGAGTGGTCAATCCATTATATATATTGATATAACATGAAATTAAGTGGTTATTTTAGTGGAAAAGGATGAAGAGTAAAATTACTGGATTCATTTCCACATGTCATTCCAAATATAGGATTAGTGATGAGAAAAATCATCATATTGTTCTGATGATGAAATTTCTTATACACGTGTGGAAGTTTAAGAACATATTGATGGACAATGTGACTGGTTACCTAGAACTCAAAGGAGATGTGTTGTTTTCTAGAATAATTTTTATTATTTAATGAATGTGGTTCACTTATTTACACTTCCATTAGGATCTATTAGTTGTTGACCTAGAAAACACGTATATCGATGAGATAGTAATATTCAATGGAGATTACATAATAATTTTATCAAAAAGAGACATGAATTTTACGTAGTTTTTTGTAGGGCTTGTAAAATTCCATAGGTACTTCACTGAATTTAATTATGATGTACCATCACCAGACAGTAGGACAATCAGAGGAGATGATTCACATATTGGAGGATTTTTTTGGGATTCATCCCTAGGTTTTAGTAGATAATGGGATGATCATATTTAATTTTTTCTATTTTCCATAGAGATGTTAAAATTATTTGATTCATATAGATCCTTATTATGCTATATATATAGTATACTTTGTTCATAGATTTATTGGAACTATACTAGTGAGGTATAAGTTGTAGGGTCCAATATGGTAAGACAGACATCTGTGATAGTATATTGATTTTAAAAATGTTAATCGCATATTAGAGTAGGAAAATATATTATTATAACCATAGGAGGATACCTTTTTCGTGTATTCTTAGTGATAATATTTTTCGAAGAGTGACTCCATGGTTGGGTCACAAATGTTTTAGGAATAAAGAGATGATTTTGACATAAAATATTTTTACATTTTATATCCTCAAGAATGTTGAGATATAGATGTGTGATTTTTATCTTCCATCAATCTATAAATATATTCATGAAATTTTTCATGTGTTCGTGCTAAAGAGGAACATGACCAGTATTAAAAATGTAAAAGTCTATGAACATTTCGCACTATTTTTAGACATATTGTACATGAAAGGCATGATATGAATTGTAGAACAAAGTGATAAAGTCATTCAATTAAGGATTATACTATTAATCTGGAATCTATGGAATCATAGATAGATCCAGGAGGGAACTATAGAGTGGGTGGCTGAGTTTCAAACGTAATTGAACAATTTATTTGAGTAAAACCATTAATGGTACTTATAAGTTAAATGATGTCCTTAGAGGGAAGTAATTATAACGTACTTTATTATTTTTATGTATGAGTTTTTTTTTGAATTAATTAAATTATATGTTCTCTTTTGGTTATTTTATAATAGGGGTGCTTATGTGGTTGTTTCTTAGGTGAATGTGATCAATAATTGATGGATGAATTGATTAGAAAAGATTTGGTTTTTTGGTTAGTGGTAAATGAGACAGGGTGTCTATTGGGACTAAATCGTGTTAATAGAAATACTATATATGAAAATGTTTGGCTGGAAGTTCTTATAGAAATAAAGTGGTTCTTCATGTACCCCTGGCCAACCCATTTCGAATCACAAATCGGCCTATACTGAGCTTTGGTTGGACCTCAATCCCTGTCTATGGCTAAATTATATTACACTATCACTTTTAATTCCACATGGATTTCCACCATATTTAATATAAAATTTTATCCCAAACAACCCTATTTCAAATTTTAAACATATCCCCTGGATCATGTAGTTAGATTTATTATATCTCTTTGAATCGTCAATGATGGAAAAATCCAGTGACATTAGATTTTTTATTTTTCTTTAGAATTAAAAACATTCTTTATTATTTCATGATATATTACCATGGATCTATAAAAGATATAAATTCTATGGTGATCCAATTATGAATTTTTACTTCCTTCATTGATCAGTGATAGATTAAATGTTTAGAATATGTCTCTTAATATGACTATGATCTACCTTAAATTACAAATTTTTTATGAGTATGTTATTATAAATAATCATCTTAGAATACATATAGAATTCAGAATGATAATAGAACTATAATCTATTAACTATACAATAGTAGATTGGTGTTGGTTCTAGCATGTCAATGCATCCCTTTAATCAGATCAAAAATCTATAAGAACTGTGGATATATTGGGGTATGTTCCCAATGATATCTTCTTCTTGATATAATCTTTCTTTTTAATATATTCATGTACTTATTTTTTAATAATGGATTATGGTGAATCATTTTTTGTGGATTTAAATAAAGAAATGTTTTATTATTGGTGAGGTAATATTGATCTGTTCTTCATTTGAAAATGGTTCATGTGTTTTGGAATTCTCTTCTTTGAAAAATATTAGGACGAGATCCTTTGACATACAGCATGAGGTATTTAATTAAAGAAATAACTTTTTAGAATGAAATATCATATATTATCTTATACAAACCACCTTATTGTTACACCAAAACTCGATATAAGAATCCAAAATGGGGAGGAGAGTTCATCAAGGGTGTGAAAATTTTTTTCAGCCCTCGATCCTTTTAAAAATATTGGAGTGCATTGACAATATCATTGCGGTTAGAAAAATATTTACTTATATGTCCTTGTATGAAAAAATCATGGTTTTGCTATTTATTTCTGATAGGATTTCATTATGTATGTTTCCTAAGGGTATATGAGTGTCCCTTATGATACAAGTTTGTGATGTGAATATGAGATAAATGCATCACCTCTTTATAAAATATCATTATAAGACTTATTTATCATTTCTTTGATATGTCTTTTATAATTAATTTTATAACCTATATAATATTATTTTACTATCAATATAATAGTGTTTCTATTTTTCAATTACATGGCCCCTTGGAGAGGGTGTTTATTGATATGGTGATGTATATGGACTTTGGATCATTTTATGTTATGGGTTTTTTCAAAGACAAGTCTAATATTTTGGGACTACACCATGAATCATAATTGGGAATCTATTATCTACAAAACAAATTAAAATAATTTCATGGTGGGGTAATATATTTTCAAAAATTTAAAGCATGTCATGTGTTATATAAAATTATTTGAGGTTGAAGACCACTATCAAGGTAGGGTATTGGATTTCATGATAAAAAATTACTTTTCAATGGGAATTAAATATTTCCTTAATAGAGGAACAATGATTTATATACATTGAGATAAATTATACTTCATTCTGTAGAAATTGTATCAAGGGATTAAGGATTTATTTTTATCACATGAGGTCACTATATATGTTGGGATATCTAATTATTTAAGAATTCAATAAATTTTATGGAATATAATATTATACATTATGTTCCCTTATGTTATGGATTCAATGGTGGTTTCATAATTGGATTATTACTCCCAACCATCCTGATCATCTCAATATGCCTATATATTTCATGATCATGGATCTAGTGAAGAGGAAAGGATAAGGGATAGGTAATTCATAAGATATAGGTATGGTGTAAAATTTGATTTTGGGACATACTTTAGACTATTTTTTCTATATTTATTTTCTTTCCATTTGTATTTTTATAATGGATATATATCAGTTTCTTTAGATTATTTTTTTATTTCATTAGAATCGTAATATACCATTTCTCACAACAATATTCATTTATTCAACTTCATTATTTTGATTTATTGTTTATGCTATTATTATATAATAATAATGGTATTGTATCCCCATTTATGGTATTCATACCATCAATGGTTTCCAAAAACCTCTTACTTACCGGGAAGTGCACATAAGGAATTCTTCCTCTCTATCTCAAAGGTGTTAGTCTTGGTTGGTCATTAAAAATAAATTTAATAATAAAGTATAATGGAAAACAAAACAATCATTATTTTTTAAAGTTACTTTTATTTAACACCATTTTATTTTCAAAAAACTAATTAACCTTTTCAATGATTTGTACATGTTGAATGAGTTTAATTCCTATAATATCCTATTATAGTTTACTATACATTTCATATTAGGAGTAACAAGTATGAAATCATTAACAATAATATTTTTTTATCATTTAGATAACCATTCATCAATAGAAAATATATAATTGTATATGTTAGAATAATAACACCAATAAGATATAAGGAAAACCGCATATATGTTGTTAATGAATATTTAAATCTCTTCTCGAATCATCATAATTTATATCGATCACATAAAATTTTAAATGTGACGTCGAAATATTATGTACTGAAAATTATGAATGTAGGCATGTCTCTTACTAATGGTCCAAGATCCAAATATAAAATAAAAATATCAAATAAAAATTTTATAATTGAATAATTATCTCTTACCTTTTAGTTAAATCCATGTAACACAATCAAATATCAATGATATGATGGAAATCCAAAATGATTAATTATTTTCAACTGAATTTTCTGATGGCTATTGTGTTCTCAAGTACACCCTAATTCACAGTCCACTATATACACATTTAGTATAACAAATTATAAACTCTTTAATGCATATTTGTAATTCTCCACCCCATAAAACTATCAAGTAACATGACAAGGGTGTTATATAATCTTAAACACACTATACTTTATACTAGAGGATCCTCACTAGAAGAGAGGTTTTGAGGTATTACTATGGGTAAACTATACTATTATATCAGATAAACTCAGTTAGAGAAATATAACATAAAATAATAAACAAAAACAATACTTATAGTAAATATAATAATTTATTCATCAATTCATTAAAAGATGTAATGTGAATGTATATGTTCATTCATAATAATTAATCTTCATCTTGACCCAACTCATTTAAAAATGAACAATAAATTACACTAGACAATCCCCCACCATGGTCTAGTATCATGAATTATAATTTACATACTCTATATAATCCTTCCAACAAGTTCATGAAACACTATCTCTATACACTACCTGAATTTATTAATTTTGATTTCTTATCGGCTACCCTTATTCCATGGATGCCTATGTTTTTTGAGTATAACTCCATATGTCATGAAAAATAGGGACCTGAATATAAATAGTGGATGATGTGTATATACCAGTGATATTCTATTTATATAAATAAATAATAATTTTGGTTCATTAAGTTTATCACAATAGATCATTGTGTACTATGGTGACACCTGGGTTTGACTATACATATGTACTCCATTATCAGATACCTCTGAGCATGTCACATATGTATAAGTGGAAAAATTTCCAATAAAAATAGTATCTTGATTGTAGATATATTATTTCCATAGAATATATCATAGGAGTCCTCATATGAATCACCTAATAGATGTCTGGCAATATATATACTAGGAAGCATCAACGACGCCTCATAATTTTCGGATCAGTAGTAAATAACAATGGAGTATACTATTTAAAATTTCATATTAAACTCAGTTGGATAAATCTTATGACTAATCCTAGGGATTTCATATAATATGGTATTATATCTAGATCATATTAACCAACCTAGGAGTATAAAATATCCATAGGTTTTGGAATGATATCCAAGGAACATTAATCTTCTCATATATCTTATACTTTAAAAAACATTGTACATGTTATCCTATGAATACATATTATAGTATGTATCACTACCATATTGTAGAAAACCTAGGAATCTTGTATCATAATTTTTGAAATGACTAGACACTATCCCCCTTGAAATTTAATAGAATATCATCAGTCATGACACCATGTCCTAAAAATGAGAAGGATATCATATAATATAATGAATGACTATGAGATCCTACTGGAAAAAATATTAATAATTATATAGTATTATGAATCTTTACTTTATCCTTGTCCAAAAAGTTTTAATCTGATATAATATACTCAGTGGCCAACATTACCATCATAACGTTAACCTATATTAACTACATACAAACATTATGTTGGTTATTAACTCAAAACCATTCTAATTATCCAAGGTCATTGACTATATTAAACTACCTAATCGCAAAAAATAATAATCTTATGTTCACACCATTCATTTAGGGTTTTTTAATAAAACTTGATATCAATAATATCGAATTACCTTTATAACTCTTTCTAGGATAAAACTGACACTTGGGTGCACCTTAAGGTCCCATGGATATCATCATAATACGGAAAAAAATGTGGGATTTTTTATCTCATTATTATCTCTTGAACATGACTATAAACATGAGGTATTAACATCCCCCAGTATCTTCATTGACATATTTTAGAGCCAAACACAAAAACGAATCACACTTGTGAGATGGTATAATTATCATCTCACATATTAATTTCACCATAAGTTTGTATACTCACCCAACCAATCACAAGTCAAAAATTAAGTATAACCACATTCATGAGGGTATACTAAGTGGAGATACATTTATCCAATTAAATAATTAACAGGGTTGAACCTACAATGAAACTCATGGTTCACTTAGGAATACCATTAGTCTAATTATTATCTTGTATACACACTCCTCTTTTCAGTGATCATTATTACAACTCATTAGATTTAATCATATTTATTATTCAATCAATGTTTCCATCCATATATCAGCCACACCAAATACAATCTAGGCACATATCATCTAAAAATCAAATATCTAATTTTTTAAAGTGGTAATAATTATATATATTCAATTAAAATTATTAATTCAGTGAAACTAAAATTTTCCAAAATTACTAAATGTTTACCTATCCTTCGAGTCACTTTAAATAAATATGAAACCACACCAATAAGGTATATTTCAAACTCTTTAAAAAAATATATTTCAATAGCCTTAATTCCATACACCATATCAGTCTTTAATTTTCCTAAACATTTGAAAAATAACTACAAAAATTCATTGGATAACTATCTATGAAAATGTGATCATTAGTGTTTTCATATCCTCTTGAGTCTTCCAATAGTAATGTTGGCCCAAATACCCATAAAAATGGGATGATTCTGAAATTTATAGTTGAATAACCAAAAATACCCTAGTCATACAACTCTCTATATTATTTAAAGAAGAAGTTAAATAATATATAATAGATAAAAAATGATCCTCTAATATTCTATAAAAATCAATGACACTAGACTCAATCAATAAGAATGAAAAGAAAATTTTATTGGACATCCACCTTAATTTGGCCTAACATAGTGGAAAAAAGGTGATTTGAGTGATTAAAATACTTTTGGGAAAAATTATAGTAATGTACATTTTAATAAAATGTGTATTGTTACCTGATTAATGAAGAGTGTTTAAAATCGTACATAAAAAAATAGTCTCAAACTTTCTTAAGACATAGCCAGTCATTGGGTTTAGAAAACCATGAACCCACCATGAAAAATACATCATCCATTATATCAAATATCACATGGTTTGGGAGCATGGTTTACAAAGCCATGATCCACCCATTAAATGTTATATGAATATAAATTTTTTATAATTTTTCAATGATCATGTGAAAACTATCCCCTAATATATCAATAAAAACATATATTCATAGTATCCTTGTACAATTTAACATAACAATGATATAACTATGAGATATGATGAAATAATTTTCAAAATTCACAATTTCATTCAAAATATATAGACATTCAACTGAACACATGAAATACCTATCAAGACAAGATCTATTTCTTGAAACATGTCCATTATATGATATAACTCATAAAAATCCATTTTAAATCATAGGTCACTAAACAAACCTTGTTCCGTTGTAAAATTTTAAAATTTTAGATAAATTAAATTACACATAATAACATGATTCATTAAAACAACAAATTAATAAATATTTATATTTATCCCTTTACATTTACGATTTAATCAATTAAAATATATTTATCCCATTACAAGTATCCAAAAAATTCCTTTATATAATAATTAGTAGTTATTAAATGAAATATATGAATAAAAGTAAATTGTTCCATTGAGAAAAGTATTTGATTCATTCCTATGTAATTCAAAATATATTTACTGGCATCAGTTATCTGATGGTAATTTATATCATTATAATTAAGTTTTTATGCCCTTATCAATTTGGTCTAACTTATTATAACAAATAATTTTTATATATTCTTATTTAGGGTTATCCAATAAATATAATAATACCTATTAATGAATATTTAGCCTGTAGGGAATATAACCATCAATTTTATATTGGAAACCACTAATAATTTTATTCTCATAAAGATATTAACGTATACAAAATTATCTAATTGAGAAAGAAATAAATTGTTTCTTTAAAAATATTATAAAATTTTTTCTTTTTACATAAATTAATAAAATTCTCAAATCGTATAAACATAATTAATTCACTCTAAAAAAATATAATTATGGAATAAGTAGGGTTAATTTTTCTTTTATTCAAATTCAGTTGATATGTGTAATGAAAATTTTTATGATAAAAATAATAATAACTAAATGAGATTGAATTACAATATTTAAGCATCAAATAAAATTTATATAAGTTGACATCCAATTGATCATATTTATACTACTTTTATATATAT
This sequence comes from Viscum album, assembly GCA_963277665.1. Classification (NCBI taxonomy): domain Eukaryota; kingdom Viridiplantae; phylum Streptophyta; class Magnoliopsida; order Santalales; family Viscaceae; genus Viscum; species Viscum album. The sequence goes on from OY728119.1 coordinate 1,105,303,105, forward strand.
TAATCAATTGATAGTTTAGTTTCAATTGACATATATTTAACTTTAATGGATTAGATATGTTTGGATAAAATTTAAAATTATTTAATCTATGGATGTAATATTTTTATGATGAATAATTTTTAAAGGAACAATATGTGAATAACAAAAATATGATATATATTAATCCCTTCAAGAAAAATTAATACATCATAATAATCAAATGACAAATAAATTAAATGTTAGACATGTTTATACAATTTATTTTCCATGATTATATTACGGAGTTATAAAAACAAAAATTATTTTCTAAAAGATGAATAATAATGGATTAGTTTTAATATTGAAGCATATATATTTAATTATTAATTAAAAAATAGAACTTTATTTCTAAAAAATGATTATAAAACGATAGAAAATAAAATATATTTGAACAATGAAGAAATTTTAATTGTTTCAATTGTACTTCATGATAAAATGATGTTATTTCTAAAAAAATTTCAAAAAGTGTAATGACCTAAATATTAAAATTCAAGTGGTCATAATAAAAATTATTCTTTATATAATTATAAACACATTTTCAATAATCAATTACTATGTGAAATAAATCCATGAAATTGAAAATATAATATTATCCCATCATATTAACGAAATGCTTCCTTGTTATAAATTTTGATCTATAAGAAATATTCATGAAATATGTAATCTATGTTCATTAATTAGATATCATAGTTTAAATAAGGATTTTCTATAAATCACATTTCAACTGGATATTTGACAATAATCATGACGTTAAACTTACATTAATAATATCACACATATAATATTAAATATATTTAATGTGGAAATTTAAGCCTTTTATAAAAATTCAAGGAATGATATCCACATTTTACATGAGTTTTATTCATATAATATAATATCATTGTATTACACTTCATGGAAATTGAATTGAACTATTTCATTTATTAATTTATAAAAATATTGAAAATTGTTTTTCAACTTTTTCAATAATATGCAACATTAAAATATTTCAATAACTCCATATTAACATCACAAAATGTAATATATGTATATATATATATTATTTAAAAAATAAAACACAATGTAAAATAATAAAAATAAAACATTTATTACCATAACTCTAAAACTCGTAATGAGGTTTCAAAATAGTGAAAGAGTTAAATTATTAAAAAATATACATAACAAAAAAATCTTACTTATTATCAAATAATTTATATTCTATTATATAGGATACAGTATCCTCATGGATATATAATTTAATTCATTTAATTATATATCATATTACAAATATAAAAATATTAGAATTATTATACATATGACATTAGAAAATTAAGAGTAAATAAAGATTCCAACTATTTTAAAATATAAAATCTAAAAAAACCCTTTTCAAGGACTATAAAATATATGAAAAATATATTAGGATAATATATAAAATATGGATTTCAAAAAATATAATTATATAAAAAATATATTATATTAGGATGTCCCATTTCAATCCTTATGTGTGAGGTGAATTCAGTTGTTCTAGAATTACAACATATCAAAATCTCAAATAAATAATATCCTTACATTACTAATGAGACATTAATTAATTCAAAATATATACACCAAACCACAACCAAAATAATGAAATGTAAAGAGAATATAAAATATCATTTTAATTCATTCACATATTTCAATATCCATTCAAGGATCAGATATAATGTATGTGATAATATTCCAAATTATGCATACACCATTTGTTATTGGTAATATTGATTAAAGAAAACTCGATACTTTTGTATTTCCAATAGTCTCATCCCCTATTTTGTTCGTCATTTTCTAAGAGGGTATAAAAAAATACTGTATCCAAAGTGATTTGAATATTACTATAATTTTAGAAATTCAACTAGCACTAAATATAAAAACTATTATTTATAATGATATTATCAGTACCACCATATCAAATGTAGATTTATAAAGAAAAATCTACTTTCAAACCTTAAGAATAATAAAATATAATCTTTTATTTAAATGATATTAAAATTTATTATTTTTTAATGATACGTGAGTATAATAAATAATTTTCTCTTAATCCTGATATATTTTCTATATTATAATACTATGTTTCATCAATAATATCACATATAGAATCTCATGTCATATGGATTATAATTAAAAATAAAAAGTATCAACCACCTTAGACATTCTGATAAAAATATACCATCTATATAGTGTGATGTTAAATCTATACAACTACTTTCATTTACATTATTATATATATTCTAATAACAAACAATATACTATAAAAATATATCATTATTTCTATTCATTTTATTCAATTTTATAGCATTCATAGTGTGAATACTTGCGTAATTGGAAAAATAGTTTTCTTCTAATATTTTTTTATTGAATTTCTAGATATATTGGGGAGTCATGTGATTATTCATGGGATAGTATTATTTTTATTCTAAATTGGATTCTACATAATTTTGTTATCATATACATTGTGTCCCATTATCTTTGATCGGGGTTTATTCCATGGGTTTTGGTGTGATGAACATTTCATATATTCAATATTAAACCATTATTTGACTAGGAATTATCTCATCATAATAGGATGTTCAAATCATCAATTAATAGTGTTTATATATTTATTTATATCCTTATTAATACAGTATTTTTTTCTATTTTTTCTCATGGTTTATTATTATATTCCATGTATTCATGGTTATTTTAATCTCATTGGTGAATTTTTATATGAATTGAATATATGCTTAATTAATCTAATATTATTATTTAGTGAAACCTAGAAATTATAAAATATTAATTTTTATTTAGAAAAAATAAATCCATCATGGTGTGATAATTATATTTATTTCCTACAATTTTTCATTCACCGAGAAATGTAACAACATTCCATAACTCTAAAACCAGTATACATTTCATTCAATATGAACAATGATCTTAGAAAATTCAATAATTCAATATATTATTTTTAACAATCATCCCCATTGAATCTTTTTGGATATCAAATCATAAATTTATCTCTGAATGTTCTTTGTACTTCAATTAAATCCATTAAATATTTCACTAAATACTATATCATACTATGATAAAAAAACTTAACTACGGATCTATATTCAATTGTTCTATCCTATATGCAGAGAAATTAAATAGTACTTCATCACCAGTGATTATAATTCAATAAAATTCATAATGATCCCTCTTTGATAGATATTTCGGAAATAATAATTGAAATAAAATTGCATTCATCTCTCACCTATTTCCAAAACATTAAAAATAAACCATTAACATATTCATTAATACTACATGATCTAAAGGATATAGTATGAAATATGTGAAAATGTTAATTCCTACAGTGTTTCCTAGATATTCAGTAGTTTTTCTTCTTTACTACATGTCATACTATATTGATTAAATTATTTTAATCTTTTTCATAATCATTAGATCATACATCACTTCTTACCATAAATCGTAGATCCTTTCTTAATTATCTTCTTATATTCTGAATAATGTAATTCCTTTAGAAAAGTTCATAGTGAAATACAAATTCATATAACTCAGAGTGATAGTAATTATTCAAAAATAATTAATTTAAGTAAATTGCTTTTATTGTAATGTTCAATGGAAAAATATTAAACATATGTGTATGTTATGGAATTATAAAGTTATTTTTCATATTATATTGGGTCTTAAAACTTACACTTCATAATTTATTACTAAAACCATTCTTCTGAAAATTTTCAAATATTTCTAATTGTTTAGAATGAAAATGTTTTAAAAGATCCCGTTACAATTAAATGTAAATTATAAAATACCATTTATCATACTTAGTTTAATTCACCACTTCTCTATGATCATCTAACTACTTCCTCGTGAAAATCACATATATACAATACTTTGTGATTGAAATGTACATTCATCCATTAGAACCTATAATGTACAAATATAAATTATTTCATATCAATCTAATATAATTTATTTCAATCAATTTTGATCCAAAAAATCAAAATTCATGATTCATGATATATCAATAAAATTATTCTTTCATTATGGAAACAATTCACATTCCATCAACACATAATAAAATTATCCATAATTAAATATTCCCAGTACATATCTCATTATTCACTTTACCTTTGTATGGTAATATACTCTCAGATAAGTATGTAAGTTTATAAAAAATAATACATAAAAAATATATCTCACTATTATTATAAGATACATTATATTTAAATTACATAAAATAAAAAATCTTGAGTCTATATGATTTTCATTTTCATAAATTATATATTTTTATCCCATAATTAATTGAGTTGAAACTATGTTTTTCTTCAATTTCAGACACTATTAAATACACTACTGAAAACTACACTGGAGAGATAAATAATCTAACATCCTATTGATGTACTTGTTGGGAAATTAATAGATTATATATCAAATAATTTTCATGATTATTTTAAAAAACATTCAAATCCCTTAAATAAAATTATTATTTTTTTCAAATTATATGATATCATTCTTTTACCCAATCATGATAAAAAAATAATTCATCTGAGATCCTAACATAAAATTTGTGATTAAACACACATTAATTTAATAATTATTTTACTATATATGTTTTTAATATTAATTCCAAGAATAAGGTTCTCCCTTCATTTGATATAATGAATTTTTTAACCTATATACTTTTTGTCAAATCATCTTTGATCTCATTTTATTAAACTGTTAATATCCACTTAAGAAACACTACTAAGAATTGATTATTTGATTATTTCTTTTTTACCAGTGTAACAATTTACTCCAAATCAACTCATCCTTTATATATATAAACTGCATATACTACCCATCACTTATTCTATATCACTCTTCTATGTTTATCTTTTTTTTAACACCCACTTTGTACTTATCAAATTTTGATATTAGAACCATTACATAAGCTCAATTGTCTTTCTCATATCACTTTAGTTTAATTGTTTATTCAAGGATCTTACCAGTGTTTCATAATTTTTAATATCTTCAAATATTTCATGTTTGAAATTTGATTATATCTTATTTTTATCTATTATATTACTTATTTTTCTCATTGTATACATAATTTTGTACATAATAATTCTTCAGGACTGATCATTAATTCTTCACCATTATGTTTGGGTAACATTCAATATTCCTTCTAATAAAATCTCATTATTTGAATCAACATCAAAATCATCATGTTTTATTGATTTTTCTTTTATATATAATATAATTATATTTAATATTTATTGTCTATCACTTATAATATTTACACATTCATACCAAAAATATCAAATACCATTTTTTGGGATTTTTCTTAATCATTTTTAAGTTTTACTATTTGATGATTAATAATAAAAACAAATTCACTAGATAAATCACTACACATAAAATTATTTGTTTATTTGATTCCAATGAAACATATAGTACTATATAAAATAGGTATTTATTTATTAGATTTTATTCAATGGGATTTATTCTATATTATCCTCTCTTATCTATTTGGTATAATGAATTACATGAAACATTTAAAAAATATATACCACAACATATTATATTATCATTATTTATAAATGTATTAGAAAAATTAAATATATAGTAGAGAAAAGTATATTAAATCTTCTATTTATACGACCAATTGTTTTAATGATGTAATATAAAAAAATTCTCAAATTACTTTTTAAATTAAAAAAATTTGGTACAACCGCGAAAGTGGCACACGACGCAAGGAATAAAAATACTTTAAATTGCAAGCCTGGGGACTTGACCCCACAACCTGCCCCTTACCCCCCCAAACCCTTACCCCCCCCCCCCCCACCACCAACGGTGGGGCTACTTTTTAAATTATCATATTAATAAACATTAAAATAAAATTATGATAATATATTATATTAAAATATTTGAAATAATATATTAAAATTATTAAAATTAAAAATCTATACATAATATAATCAGTAATAATTAATGTTTAAAATTAATTTTTCAACAAAATAAGTATTATTTATGTATTTAAATAATATTTAAATGATCATAAATTAATTTTTAATTTTTATATAGGTAAAAATAATATCATTATGGATATTATCATCTAAAAAATTTATAAGTGTGACTATGTGCTAATTTTTCTATAAAATGTGATTTTTAGGTCAATGTGTAATTTTTTTACTAAAATCGTATTATTTATGACTATATCAACACTAAGTATATATTATAGATTAATTAATAAATTCAAAATCGAATATATATTTATAAAAAAAGATCATATTGAATTACTAGAATAATTTTATAGAACATATTCTTCTAGTTTTTTATTTTTATGAATATTTCCAAATAGAAAAACGTGTTTTAAGTCATTTTTATTAGTTCAAAAATATTTCTACTGAAATTTATTTTTTATATGATTTGAAATCCAATAATATTTTTAAATTTAATATTAGACAACAAAATATCATGATATTCAAACACATAGTTAAATTTATGGTACACAACACTTTTAATCTTAACAATATACCTGTTTTAAAAAAAAATTATTTTTTGTGTCATATTATCTAATGTTAACATTGAGTTATCTTACTAACATAAATTTTATCTGATAAAATTGGTTTCATAATCTTAATAAGTAGTTATAAATTATTTATTATGGTTAATTTTATTTTTATTCATAAAAATGAAATTAAATAGGTAAATATTATTTAATTTGGAAAAACAAAAAATGGTAAATGTGATAATTATATGACTAAAGGATATAAAATAATGTATAAAACCTCTGTGAAAATAAATGGATGAGGGATTAATAAATAATTATATTCCATAATTAATTTTTTACCTAATTATTGTCTTATTAAAAACTTAAAAAATTACAAATATTCCATTATCAAAAATTATAATATGGTCCCTTCAGCGCCACTTTATAACTACTTCCAAAATTTGGATTTTAATATGAAATATATTCATTATACATTTATTATAACAATATTGAATTTCAAGGAACCAATTTGAGTAATATATTTACATACAATCTCCATTTATAAAGTTTCATTTCATGAAAAACCTTTGATCTCAATGGGATTACATTTTTCCTTAACCTATTTTCTTTTATATCTTACCATTTAAATCATATTTTCTTATTACTATATAATTTCTAATATTTTTATATCTATTTTCATATTTATTACGAATAACTAGTAAACACATTTTCAAATTTTTATTATGAAAAATGAAACTTTTAATAATGTTTTTTTTTGACTACCAGAAATATTCATGATCTATATGAAGTTGATCCTTAAATTTACTGATAAAATAGATTGAAGAATTAAAATATTAAAAGGGGTTTTATAAATTAGGAATTAAAATAACCTTGAATTTCCATATACATCATTGGTTAAAAACAGTCTTATATCAGAAAGGAAATCACTGTAGACATTTTTATTATCAATTTTTTAATGAAAAGGAACCGAGTACTTGATTGACCTCCCCTTAAGTAAGTGAAATAAAATTCATATTAAATTAATTTTGAAGAAATTTTATCTAATGATATATAATTTTCCCAAGAACATTTCTAGTTCTATCTGTTATGACTTTTATTGAAATCTCAAAAACAAATTCATTCCAAAGGTAATTCAATTTATAATGAACATAATTTTTTATGGCATGTATAATGGCCCATAGTTAAACTTCATAAGTGATTCAAATTTGAAAAATAGTGGTGAATGCAATTATTAAAAAGGCAACGATAGATGAAAAAATACCTCCACAAACCAAGGTTCCTTGCTTAAGATAGGACACACCCATAAAATAGACTTTTATACACAATCGGATCAGTGGAATCTAATAAACATATTTGAGGAGTAATAGTTTTCATGGGATGCCTCGAAAACCTACCTTTCTTAAGAAACGGAGGTTAGTAAAAATGTTATCCATATATTGTTTCTACACCATTGAACCTATATATATATATCTTCATATATATAAAATATTACCCATGTCGAGGAAAAATAAATAGTTATGAAATAATAATTTTTTTTATTCCTTAAAGATGCAATAACAAAAATATATGGACACCAGAAGATGGTTGTCCACATGGTAACTCTATACAGCCTCATTGATGGACACCTTGAAAGAATCATACATATTTTTTTAATATAATAATAAAAAAATAACCAACATAATTATAAATTTATTTAAAATAGATAATGTCATTAATTAAGTGATGTACATTTTCCTCAACCCTTCGGTATTGGTGACAGAATGAAACAAACTATTAACTAGCTCCCCTCAATTGATCAAGGGTGGGTAGCCTATTTTTCAATATCTTCTAAATAAGTTGTTTTAATGAATTCTAAAAAAATATCTTCAATTTTAGAATACATTTTTTAATCTTATAAGAATAATAAAATATAATAATTTAATATTAAATAATACAGAATTGTTCATTCATTTTTTGTTTCCAAACAATAGTGTTAGAATCCAAAAAACCTAATTATATATTTTTAGGCCATTGTTTGAAGTAATAATGTAATATAGAATGAATAAATCAAAATAATAGAAATTAACATTTGTTTCATGCTTATATGGACATCTGGGGTGTCCCTGGGGGATTTGTTTGACTAAATGGAATTCTTGAAATTAACATTAAATTTCATGATGACAAGCCACATAGAATTTCTAATGACATCATTAAACATGTAACTGGATTTTGGATAGTCAAATAATTTATAGAGACCCTCTATTTTCATACATTAACATTACATAACTTTTTTGTAATACTTAAAACATTATCCAAACCGATGCCCAAAGATCATAATAGTCGGGTGCCTATAAAACATTGAAACATAAATAGAGATACATATGTGTGATACATTATCTCCCATTGGGTTCTTGTTTACAATCACCCATCTTAAAAACATCAATCACTATACCTATCCTCCTAACATTGGGAAGGAAACAAAAAAATGGTGAGCTCAAATGGTTAGTAAGGGTAAACAAGGGAGATATGTAAGTATACTTATGAGCATAAGGGTATGATAACATGATCATGAAAATAGAAGATCATACCCTACTATCACAAATCAAATACATGAATGATGGAATTAGGCATAGAATTTTAAAATGAATGAATCATAAGGAAATAAAGAGCATAATCCTTAAAAGTATAATATTGGAATAAATAATGTAACTATGGAAAACACATAAGAATATAATATAACTTCCATAGTATCCAAGTAATGGTGTCTAAAACCATCTTAATTGTTGGGTTTCACTCCCCAGGATATCTTGGTAGTCATGGTTCACTCCCATGGTCATCATGGTTGCATGAGTTCACTATTCATACCCTCTGTTATCCGTGTTTCACTACCATGACCATCTTAGTAGTCATGGTTTACTCCCATGACCATCTTATTCTACATCATGAGATATAAATCATGTAATAATTCATTTTATAGAGATATATATCCTACCCATATCATAATGTATTCATACATATATGTACCAAAAAATCGTAAATAATAATATAATTACCTATGAAATCCAATGGGTATTATAAACATATAAACATATCATAACCTATGAAAAAAAGATGTAGTTTAATAATAATTTCATCAAAATAATATCTCGTGGAAGAGAAATGGATTTCATAAACATATGACCCATGAAAGAGAAATAGATTTAAAAAACATATAACCTTTGAAATAGAAACATGTTTTCATAAGACCGGGAAATAAAGCATAACCCATTAAGAGAAATAATATAAATGGAACCTTTACATCATTTCCTATAGATTCATAATTAACATAAATGGATGTTATCTTAGATAGAAAATAATTTTGAAATATATTTATAAAATATTTCTTATGGAATGTATCCTTTATTCTTTGAAAATATATTTTTAATACAAAAATACCATTTGAAAATAATTTTCTTAGAAAATACTGTGAAATCATGTAATAAAGACTTGGAATCATTTGGAAAACATTATTTCATGAAAAATTACAAAATTTTAAATAGAGAAATTTAAAAACATTTTTCTTCAAAAAAAAATTGGAACTTTTAAAATAATACTTGAAAAACATTCTGAAAACCACTTCACATAAAATTCATTGAAAAATATTCAGAATTCTTGAAAATGTTTTGAAAACCATTTCTTTGGAAATAAATTTGAAAACATATAAATAATTCACAGAAATGGTTTGAAACCAATTTCATTGAAAATAAATTTATAACTTATAAAGAAATATTTACAAAAATTTAAAAACCTTTTTACATGAAAATGTATGAAAAATATGGAAAACATTGTGGAACCCCCTCCACCTGGTTCCCTTGAAACATTAAAAATAATATTGATAACATTTTGAAAGAAATTTTGATGAAAAAAATTAAAAAATATTAAAAATAAATATTCAAACACAGAAAAACTTATGTTTTAAAGTATCGACAATAGGTAGATCTCTTCATATCAGACAAGGTAAAAAGAACACTTCTTTTGCATGGTAAAAGGGTTAGAGAAATGCCTCATTCAAAAAATGACAAGGATATTATTTTGAAAAAAATTCTAATATTAAAAAAGGATAAAAATTTATTTTAATGATCATATTATTTTAGTATAATATTTTTAGGAACCCATTTTGGAAATTGTATTTGGAAATAACACATATTTCCAACTAAAGATAGAATTAAAGTCGCATTTTCATTAAAAAAATATTATTTATCATTTTTACAAAAGAGTAAAAATGGAACTAATACAAGAAGATATAATGACTAAAAAAGGAGAATAAAAATTCATGAGTTGTCTTGAAATGTGGATCATATTTTTTAATTAATGAAAATGTGATCATAAACAATCTTGATAAAAAGTAAGACTATTTGAATAAACTCTTTCCACATTGTAAATTTGAATCGTAATCCCCACATATGAAAATGAAATTAAATAAAGCATAAAATATCATGAAAATAATTAGATTTATTATTTTACATTTCTAAGGCATTTTATACACCTCAAATTAAATATAGATGTATAACATTGCATGTGTCTCTTGGGTGAAAAATTGAGACAAAATTAATTTATTGATTTAGTAACTTTTAAAACATAAACATTATGATAGAAGGATCAGAGAATGGATATTTAAATTCCCATAAATTTATGTATAATAATCATTGAATACATCTATGTATAGTTTACACACCACACAAAACAAATGGTTGGTGAATAAAGCTTGTATTTCACAAAAATAAAAAGTGAGATAAAATCCCCTTACTACGTGTCTTTACTCTCTCCATACTCATACCAACCACCTGTATATTAAATATAAACTTACTATACATATTTTATAGAACAATTATATTACATGTAATACCATATATTTTTTGATTATGGCTTCATATTACCCTCTTTTTAACAATTTTTTGTTAATGTTTCACTTGGGGTAATATACGTATTGTTTTTTACATCTTCCTTAATTTGTTATATTCTTGCCCCTTATAATTATATCATGACTTATACAATGAAAAAACATTAGTTAAATATTCTTTATATTCAGTATATTTTTTTTGTTATAATGCAATTAATATATAATTATGAAATGGAATACATCGTTCCTGGAGATGGTAAGTCATACGTACATATATTGGTTATTTCTGTTAAATTGTAGTGTTAAAAGAAAGAAGGTAAAACACACACTAACACACACACACACACACATATATATATAAGTGTGTGTATGTGTGTGTTTCTATCATTATTAAATGATATTGGTTATATAATATATATATATCGTATAGGTTATCTAAACCCAACATTAATAAATTCCATGTATTTTATGAACGAATCAAATCACTTGGGGGTTGTCCACAATTCCTCAACTGAAATTTTGGTATTAATACAAAATAGAAATCATAAAGACATGTGTTGTGAAATAATTAAATAATACTAAATAGATACTAAATATAATATATATAATTTATAAATATATTATCAATTATAATGTCCACTATGGTATAAGTGAAGAAAAACAAATAATCATTATTTTGCGAGGAGGTTTTTATTCGTACACATAAATACTATGTTTGTTCTCCATTATATGAAGGTATTTTTATGTTTAGGTCAATAAATTTGAATAAAATGTCCTATTATATTGAAGATACCCGATTTTTTTTAAAAAATGGATTAAGGAGAGTGAAGGGGGTGGAGAAAGAAAATAAAGTAAAGGGTCCTCATAGAAGGTGGTACCCCTTAATCGGGTAACTCCATTAGGTTTGTCCCCAAAAACATACATTCATTACTTTCTATAAAATGGGGGTATTCTCAGAGTAAGGAAGTTATTTTAGTAATTTTATTGGGTAGATCGGGTCTAAACAAAATTGGTCTGAGAGATCTGAAGAAGAGGGAGTGTTGGTGTCCTTTTATAAGGAATGAAAAAAACAAACATGGCATTTATAAAACATGGTATGTGTACCCACGTTTTTACCGAAATATATCAATAAAAAAACCAAACACAAGACTCAAATTTTCATGGATTAATAATGGCCATTAAATGGGTTTCTGAAAAGTTTATCGGCGATTTTTTGTCTTACATCTAAGGTTTAGTACTTTATTAACCTCATTTTTCACTTAATATTTGAAATTAATTTTAATCAAATTAACTAATATTTTTCTTTACATAAAAATTTGTATTTATTAGAAATTATAAATTATTTTTAGTCCAAATATGGAATCCATTTTTCCAAATTCTAATCAAATAAATGGAAGAAATTATTTTTAAATTAAACCCGCTGACAGGACGACAATGTTTGTTTTATATGTAAAAATGATCAAAAATTGGTTTTGTTTTTTATATCAAATTTCAATTTAAAATTGGTTAAAATGAAATAAATTGGATTAATTTATAGAAATATAATCTAATTAATATTTTCATCCAATTTAATTTATAATTTAACAATATAAATAAATTATATGAAAAAATATTTTTGAATTAATATTTAGTATTTTTAACTATTCATTAACAACACAAAAATACCAGAAAATTATCCTAACCTAATTTTTATGTTTCACATTAAAATATAATGTTTATTTTTACATACTAAAAGCATAAAAAATCAAAAATTTATATTTTAAATGGTGTCTCTAGTATAAGGTGGTAAAACTACCTTTACAAAAAATACTGATTTTTAAGCATAATATTGGGTTTGTTCTTATCCTATATCTATAAAACTTTTTGGATGATTATAAAAAATATATGGTTGAATATAAAATATATAAAGTAAATTTATAATTTTCACTATTAGTAATTAATTAAACATATTAATATAAATTTTCTTTTTCCCATAAAAATATTTTTTATAAAATCAGTCCCATTATATTAATTTAATTTTTATATTCTTTTCTTATTAAAAGGTAACCAATGAATTAAACTATATATATATTACTAATTAATTTAATCCTATTAAATTGAATTTAATATTAATGTTATATCTTATTAAGTAATAATATTTTAATAATGAATAATTTTTCAGTAACGCTCAATCTTGTGTGTTACGCAAGCCCTTGATAAAAGCCAGTATTGTGTGTAACATAATCTAACCCCGATGTAATGTGTAGAAAAATATATAAATTATGTTGAGTATAATGAATACTTAACTTCTTTGTTATATAAATTTCAATCCAAACATAGTTATTTAATAAAAACCACATTATTTTTAGTGTTTCATTTAATGAAAAATATCAAAAGGATAAAATTAAATCGAAAAAAATCACAAAATATTGGGGGGTTACATTCTACCCAAATTAAAATTAATTTCTCTCTCAAAATTAATCTAGGAAATCAATGGTTTAATACTATAAAGATTCATTTATAGAAACCCTAGTTATAGAAAATGATAGTAAGACACCCCTTTTTAAAGGAATGTTAGAAGCATAACACTTACCCAATGTAATATATAACTATGTCTCCACATAAGAGTTCATAGGTTGGTAGTTTAGATTGGACATGGTGGAAAAGCCTAAATATTTATAATGAGATATTGAGTTCATAAATCACACAAAATTTAATGATCAAATAAAATTTAAGGACCTCAAAGTCAAAAATGTGTGATGATTTAAAAGGCCATCGATTCAATAAAAAATAATGTATCAGGACTACAGATTTTTTTAACATTGTCCAATAGTTGAGTCATCATTTTAGATAAGAAGAATATAATGAAATATAATCACTTGATATATTTGTATAAAAAAATTCATTCCTTAGTTGTAATTTTATATATTTCAAATTCGTCCATTACTTCATGAAATGGAAGTCCATAAATGAAATTTTTTTCTCGAAGCACTAAAATACAAATTAAGTTGATATTAAGGCCCATAAAAGAATAAAAAGTATAAATATTTGTCTCTAACTATCCTTAAAAATAAATAATGTTAATTCAATAACCTCTAACCATAAAAATTAATATAACTATATCATAATTAATTTTTATTCGTAAAAAATAATTATACATTAACTTGGACATCACGCAAGCTTGTTGTAGGCTAGAAACCTTTATCATCCATCAATCATGGTTTTAAGGCCCAAGAACTAGACAGATTTTATTGGTTTCCACCTGATATACATGATTTACTTCTCTAAAACTACACTAAAATATTTTAAAAAATAAATATTATAGACATCATTGAAAGACTTTTAGTCACTAAAGAGCATATTAACCAAGGTATTCAATAACTTCTCAATATATACATATTTCATTTGAATATGAACATAAAAACTAAATTAATGGTTAAAATTATAACCCTTATGAAGGAAAAAAATCCAAAACATTGGAATAAATACACAAAATCAGCTTAGCATTGATCCCGCATATATCACAAAGTACAAATACATTCCAAACATTCGAGTATTATCATCTTATTTTCTCTTTAAATGTTGTAATGTGCTAAATTACTATATTTATCTATTGAAAAAATGTAATTTCTTAATTACATAGATTACTTAATATAATCCATAAATCAAAGAAGATATAAATTTTATACATGATAACATATACTACTTGTAATCAAGTCCATAATTAGTTCCAATGAAATTAATACTATCCATTTTATGTATATCTAGAATACCATTATCCAAAAAAACATTATTATAACATATGTAACATTTTAGGGGAAATAAATACATTAATCAAGTTTTTTACATAGACATCACCTTCTCATTATATCGCTTTTCAATTACATGATATACATTCAATGTATTCTTATAAATCATTAGTAGAAAAACATAAACTAAAAAACCATTGTTTATTTAACAATTCATAAAACATAATTCTTGAATCAAAAATTCATAAATACATTTATTATTCCACTTAATACATAATCTATACTAATGTTACCTCATCCTATTACATAATTCCACTTTCCATTCACATTTAAACTATTGACTCATTATCATCAGTAATATAACCATTAATCACACCACCTTTTCAATTCTCTTCATGAGAATTAATCTTGGGACATTGACTTGAATAATGGCCATTGATCACACACTTGAAACAATTAACCTTAGATGATCACTTCAGGAGGCCAATATTCCCATCAATTCTATTAAACAAAATCCTAATTTTTATCTTGTAGTCACAAGCTTTGTTTCCTTATTTTCCATAGTTAAAAAATTTTCCTATTAATATGAGACATTTTCTTAGGTGATTCATTCCACATTTTTTTGGAAAAAATTAAATTGAATCTTCTTCACTATGTGGACTCCATTACATGAACTCTCAGAGAACTCATTATTTTTCTTCTATGGGGATTATGAGAGTTGTTGAAGTTACATATTGTTAATCATGTTCTATGAAAATTAATTAGGCATGATCACATAATATTTCACTCCAATGATTTTACAACTTGACTTCTTATAAAAAAATCATCCACCACATTTATCATTAGTCTAGTTCCTTCCATTTTCTACCTTTGAAAAAAAGATAAGCCTAGTGTAATCATTAATTATAATGATATAAAATCCCATATTCAAAAACAAATTGCTTATAGGATGCCTAAATCATAAACCCAACTATAATCTATGACACCTTAGGTTTATCCTCACTTATTAATATCCAACTTATATATAAATATTTCATGATGGTTTGTGAATAGTTTATGATTTCCCAAAGCTTATCACTAAGGAGTTTCAGACCATATGTGCAGCAAGCCCTTTGTCAGGTACCATATTACACTGAGTCAGGCATGGAACATATTATAAGAGTCATTACCCTTATTTTCATTTGTCTCAGATACACATCCACTTGTAGTATCCAGACAAGGTTGTATTACCTGGAAACCACTCACTCTATCCTATACCAACATTCCAAGAAATTTTCATAAATGATAACTCATACATATACTTATCCTTAGAGACATCTATAGACATATCCTGAGAAATATACCTCAGGATATCATTAAATTTTTCTCATCCTAGTTTATAAAGGCTAATTTAAAATTTTCTCTGATTCCAACCATAGACACCCTCACTTTTCATAAATTAACATTACATATACAAATAGACAACCAAAGACTGTACTATTTTAGTGCCTTTCGAAACATGGGAACATGAACACTAATACATATCTGAGATACATTATCATACATAATTTTTTTCTTAACTATAACCCTTGTTGGGCACATCAAAACTAATATTTATCTTTATAACCTAGGGATGGAAACATAAAAACAAGTTATATCAAATGTTGAGTAAATGTAATCAAGGGATATATGTAAGAATAATCATGATTATAACGGTATGAGAACATTATCAAAAAAAATATGATCATATTGTATATAACAAAGATCATATGCATGAATCATGGTATAATTCTTGTCTTTTCATAAGACATCAATCATAAGGAAATAAAAAACATAATCCCTAAAAGCATAAAAAAGGAATAAGTCATATAATTATGGGAAATATGTTTATATATAATATGATTTCCAAATTATCCAAGTCATCACTACTGAATCCATCATAGTTGTATAGGTTCAATCCCTATACCATCTTAGTAGTCATGGTTCACTCCCATTGCCATATTATTAGCATGAGTTCACTTATCATACTATATTGCTGGTCATGGTTAACGCCCATGGCCATCTTAGTAGTCAATTTTTATCCAAAAGACCATATTAGTATATCTCATGAGATATAAATCACTACCAAATTCATTCTAGGGAGATATAATTACCTCCCCTCTAATAATAAAATTATACATAAATTTGATACACAACCCTAAATAATCATATCATAACACATAAAATGAAATGGGAATCATAAACATGTAATCATTAATAGATTATGGAAAAAGGTAAAGGACATAGAGTAATTTCATCATAATTATAACTGGGGGAAGAGAAACAAGTTTCATAAATATATAACCCATCAAATAGAAAAAATTTTCATAAACATATTACCATTAAAAGGGAAACGAGTTTCATAAAAACAATGACATTAATCATATCATATATAGAGAAATAATATGAATGGAACAATTATATAATTTCATAGAAATGTATGAGTAACATAAACAGATTTCATCTTAGATTAAAAATAATTTTGAAGTATATTTCAAAAAACATTCTTGAGGAAGTTATAATTTCTACATTAAAATTTATTTTTAATACATAAAAGCATTTGAAAATAATTTTTATTTTAACATACATTGAAAACATATAAATAATAATTTAAATAATTTTGAAATTATTTTTCCTTGAAAACCTATAAAATATGCATCAAATAATTTTAAAAAAAAATTTAGTGAAAAAACATTAAAATAAATCTTGATGATGTTATGAAAACCATTTCATTGAAAGTAATTTGAAAACATATAATGAAATCTTGGAAATGTTTTGGAAACCATTTATTCAAATATAAGATAGAAAACTTATCAAAAACACAAAAAAAGTTGAAACTATTTCATTGAAAATAATTAAAATACATAAAAATAAATCTTAAAACTATTTTTAAAACCATTTACTAGAAAACATATAAAAGAAGTTTGAAAACATTTTGAAAATACCTATTTCCCTTGAAGCATTAAAAATAATCCTGAAAAAGAATATTAAAACAATTTTTTGAAAATAATTTTTAAAAAAATTTAAATAATTAAACTTTCAACAAAAAATAACAATTTAAATAATTTATGGTAGGTAAATACATAATGTTTATATGTGGTAAATAGAATATTCCACTTGCACGGTAAAAAGGTTAGAGAAATTTATCATTTGGAAAATAATTAGAAGATTCTTTTGAAAACATTTATTGAATAAAAAAGTGTAAAAATTAAATTTTAGGATCATGGGATATTATTATAATATTCATGGAATCCCTTTTTAGAAAACATTGTTTTGAAAAAATATAGATTTTTTTTGAAGATAGAGGTAAGGTCATATTTTCTAAAAATGTTTTCTTATTTTTATAGAAGTTCCAAAGAGTGAAAGAAAATGGTACTAATAAAATTATAAATCAAGATTAACTAGAATAGAAAAAAATCATGGGTTTTCTTGAAGGATTGATTGTAGGGTTTCATTAACAAAAATGTGATCATAAATAATCTTGATAAACTGTGAGATTGTTTCTATAAACTCTTAAAACATGGTAAATTTGAATCAAAATCCCCATGTAGAAAAATTAAATTACATGGAGCATTAAATATCTCTAAAATATTTAGATTCATGATATAACATATTAGAGTAATTTTATACACCTCATATAAAAATATTTGTGTATAACATGGAATGTGTCTGAATGGAGGAAAATTAAGACAAAATTAATTTACCGATTTCGTGTCATTTGAAGAATAAATTATATTATATAAATAGAGTAAAATTAATATGTAGATATATATAAATTTAATTATAATAATCATTTAATACATCCATGGGTATTATAGAAACCACACAAAAGTAATGGGTTGTGAATGATGCATGTATCTAATGAAAATAATAAGTGACATTAAATCCCCTTACATTATGTCCTGACTCTCTTTATACTGATAAAAACCACCTGTATTATAAATATAAATTAATTATACAAATTTTATAAAACAACATTATTACTTATAATTCCATATATTATTGGATTATGGATTTATATTACCTACTAGTTTAAAATTCAATTTTAAGGATTCACTTCGGATAATTTGATATATGTTTGGTCCTTATAAATTTATAAAAGTTTAAAAAAAATTAAACCTTGATTAAATAAATATTATATTAATTTTATTTTTATTATAATAATTCATATAGTATATATGTATGAAATGTTTACACCATTCATAGAGAAGGTAAGACGTACAAACACATGAACGTTGTTTAGATTTAATGTTAATTTTTGAAATAAACAATTTAAACGACATATATATATAATTATTATTTTATATTTATTATATCATATATTTATCATATATATTCACTAAACCCATTCTTAATATATTCCATGTAGTGTATGAATGAATCACATTTCTTTGAGGGGGTGATAGTCCGCACTTACTGAAATTAAATTATCATATTAACACATAATGGAAAGTATAAATAAATGTGATGTAAAATTATTAAATAATATTAAATAAATAATATATATATATATATAATGTATAATCACAGTGTCTATAATAATTTCCACCCTGAGAGGTGGTATGGAATAATGATCAATCATCATTTTGTGAGGCAGTAGGTCTCCATACATAAAAATATTTTGATCGTTACCCATTAGATGGAGGAGCGTGTAAGGGAAGTTCAAAATTTTAGAATAAAAAAATCCTACTATATTTAATATACTGGTTTATTTTATACAAGTATGTAATATATAGATTTTTGGGGGTGGAAAAAGAAAATAAAATAAAGGAGCTTAAGAGAATATGTTACCTCTTAATCGGGTAACTCCATTTGGTTTCTTCCAAAAGGCTTCCTAGGATAGATTTATTATAAATGGGAGGAATTTATGAGTTTTTTAGGGATTTTTTATGTTTATTGTTCATATATTGGATTATACTAAGTTGTTTGGTATTTTTAAAGAAGATGGAGAGTTTGTAGCCTTTTATAGAAAACATAAAAGACACAATTGGCATTTCTGAAAACAATTTTGGTGTACCCACACTTATTTTTAATAAAAGTAATAAAAAACAAATAAACAAAATAATTTAACATTATGGAAAAATCATGTCTAGAATATTTTTGTTTCACAATTTTCTACATTTCTTTGTGTATTAAATCTAAGGTTTAATACTTTCTTAACCTAATTAATCTCTTCATTATTATAATTAATTTTAATCACATTCACTAATTGTTTTGTTAAAAAATAATGTTTTGATTATTAGAAATTATAAACTATGATTATTAAAATTATTTAATCAATATTTAAAAATTATAATCACAAAAGTTATAGAAATTAATTTTAAACTAATCTCACTGACGAAATGACAATATGTGTTTTTAAAGTAAAAATCATCAAATGTTTGCTAAGTTTTTTATATCCAATTTCAATGTGAAATTGGTCCCAATGACCTAAATTGGATTAATGTGTTAAAATATAATCTAATTAAACATTTAAATAATTTAAAAATATAATTTAACCATATAAATAAATTAGATGAAAAAAGAAGTTTTCATTTAAAATTGTGGGTTTTTAGCTATTACTTAAAAACAGAAAAATACCAAAAATTTACCTTGACCGAATTTTTATGTTTAAAATTAATATTTTAGGTTTATTTTGATATATTAAATATATAACAGTTCAAACATTTATATTTAAAATGGGGTCTCCATTAAAATCTTGTAAGATTACCTTTATAAAAATAAATAAGTTTCTATGAATAAAATCCATTTTGTTCTTATATTATATCTATCAAGTATATTGGATGATTATAAATTATATTTTTTTAATATATAAAATATAAATTTATGTAATGTCATTCATTATTAGTAATTAATTTAACTTATTAATATAAATCATTTTTTCACATAAAAATAGACTTTTATAAAACCGATACCTTTATATTCTTTTGGTTTTTATATTATTTTCTAATTAATTGGTAACTAATGAATTAAATTATATATATAAATAGTTTATTTACTACTATGGTATTTAATTTAATTTCCATGATATGTCCTTTAAAATAATAATAATTTAATAATGACTAATTGTTATGTAAGACTCGGTCTTGCGTGTTACCCTATCCATTGAAGAAATTCATTATTGTGTTTAAATTAAGAAGACCTTGGTGTTCCATATAGATAAATATAAAATTTATTTTGTTTTCCGTGTATTTGTTATTTATTTTTACCTATAATGAAAGCTATACAAAGTGATTTAAAATAAAACAAACTATTTTCAGGGTAGTATGAAATAAAAAATATCAAAATGATTAACTTAACGAGGAAAAATATAATTCATAAAATCTCATACTGTTATATATTGTGATATATTAAGGGTATACATCAATAAGAATTGTATTTAAACTATTTGAAATTAATTCAATTGAAAAGTAATTAGATATAATATTATTATATTTTAATTGGTTAATGAGTCCTTAATTGATGATCTTCATATCATTGGTGTTAATTTCCTCCGTCTCAATGGGATTGATACATTCCCGTAAAGAAATGTTTATAAATATCATTTTATAGGTGGATCTAGTCTATATTATTTTCCTGATCATGTTTTTAATATCATTGATGAGGCTTCTTAGCTATCGATTAATAGAAAATGACTAAAAAATTAGGGTGGACAACTTAGTTTACCATGCACACCCTTCCAGCCAATGACAGGGAATCCCATCTCTATCTAGCTAGTTAGTTAATGGTTCTGGATAATATGTTATCAATGTGATATATTCTAATCTCTCCATAAAATAATGGGACTCCATGATAGGTAAATGTGTTGGATCCCTATTTTACCCCCATGTTTTTTAGTGATCCTCTTTTATTTCATGATACAAACACTATCCCCAAGGACCATAAATTATTTGTTCCAAATAATTGATTTTCCTTCCAGAATATCAAAGTCCACAAAAAAAAATTTATATAAAAAATGTTTTTCATCATATCTTATAAAAGAAGTAGGATTTAATAAACCTCTAAAATATGTGATAGAGAAACTATGACAAAACCCGACCCAAGATGGGGCTCGATCTGTAACCACCTCTAGCTCACCTCTATCGGCTAGGGGCAGGTGAATCACACAGAAGGCACAAACAACTCGCGGAGGCCTTTCCCTATAAACCTATACACACACATGAAACCAACATAATGAAAAAATGTAGAGGGAAAGAAACAAAAGATGAAACACCTCTATAAAAAAACCAAACATGCCTTATCCTCTAAATAGAACAATTATAGTATAGTAAACCAAAGGGGGTAAAATAGAAAAATACATGCCTAGCCAGAAAAGGGACAGAACATGGATTTATCAGAAAAGTAAATGGTTAAGAGATCCTTGGTCCTAGTACCCAATCTATAACCACTGTATGTGGTACAAGAACATGTATCCCTATGCTCTTTTGAATACATGATCAACATGTATGTCATATACATGAGGCACAACATGTGTAGGGAAATCCAATTCAAGGGTGAGTAAAAAATAATCAGTAGAATGCCCAGAAAAGGTAAGGGGGATAAGTAAAAGATAACATGAAAATGAAAGTATTAGATAGGTCATGGTACAATAAAAGTATTCCAGCTCATAACAATAAAATAGGAAAGTAAGATCATCCAATCACAAGGAGCTGGAAATGAAGAGAAGGTAAAATTATCCTCAAGTTTACGCTACCTATAATATGAGAGTAGACTCATCCAGCCACGATAATATTGACATGGAAAGGATATGTCATACCAATTGCATCTTCGCCTCTCTTGGAAAGGGATTAGCAAAAACCCATGGAGTGGGAAGTTGAAAAGAGTATATATATATATACTCAGTCAAAGAAACCAAAATGAGAGATAAAGGGGATCTCCATCTCACAATCTTAGTCAAAGAAAGTGAGTATCCAACAGTTCTAAGTAAACCCATCTATAATTCCATGTACTTTATCATCAATACAGAAGTCACATTTTAAAGGGGCTCAAATCACAACACCTCGATACTATCTACTTTGGGAATCACTGACTTTCTAGTAGAGTTTTAGATCAGGTTATAATAAGGCATCCTAGTGGGGAAAGTTCCCCTCTTTATTATGGGTCTATAGGTGAGTCAATGTACATCTCGTCATTGATCCGTAGTATGTATTTCTTCTCAAAGTTTAGGACCCATTCCCATCCTAGATGAAGGGTTCCACTCTAGAGTCACTGATGACCCGTACGCATCACGGTTGTAGGGTTCCACTTAAAAGAGGGTTGAGGACCCATGCCCGGCCTGGATAGAGATTTCTACTCTAGTGTTCTCACGGATCCATCCCATGCACATCTAGAGGGTTCTAATTGAAACTATCATATGGGACCAATGCCTAGAATTTTTGGAGATAATATTAGGCCTTATTTGGCCATCCTAGTTGGATGGTACCTCTTGGAAGCATCGAGGAACTCCGAAAATCCCTGGTGGATGGTACCTCTAGTAAAAGTATGTTGATATCATCATCAGGTGTCACCTCAGATAGGAGTCACCCCCAAAAAATCTTGCATCCTCGGATGAAATATGAAATTAAGGTCACAATCATGTTATAAGTGGAAATAACCCTAGATATTTTATTCACTCATTGAAAATGAGAAACTTGTGAAAAGGGTAACTTCCACCGCAACATGTCTGAATAGTGCTTGATTGCTACTTGATCGATGTAGTGGATTATCTTCTAACACATCAAAAGTATATTCCACATATATTCCTTTCTTGTGTTCCAATATTAATGAGATCATAAATAAGGCTTCACATGTTCAAACATATCACAATATTGCGATTCTTGTAGAAAAACACACAAGATTGACTACTTATACGCCCTGAACGGATATCTGAAGGAAAATTCATAAGTCACTACATTATGCTCGAATGGAGTCACATGTGGCCCACTCCTTCATCCCAAAACAAATATATGGAACCTTCCACCTCAATCCTCAGAGAAAAACACAAGGAATGGACAACACATTTGACCAAACCAGATACCCAGTGAAGAAGCTATATTTCATCACAATATGTGTGAATCAATCTTTATGGGGCATGCGCCTCAATCTCGATATAGATACCCAAAATTGGTCTTCAAATTTCCTTATTAATTTCTAGTTCACAATTTCATAGACAGTTCTTCATTCTCGCACTGTATGAGAGAGATACATCAGATACAAGATCCATGTATAATAATAATTTTATTGTTATTGGGTGTTTCATTGACTTGAGACATGAGTCTGAAAAAGGTATCCAACATTTGACATAGAATTATCTTCGAGATGTTAGGTTCATACTACCATTGATTTCACATCATAAATATGTCACACAAAGTAGTTATTCTAGGTCAATGATTTAATAATAATAATATATTACTAGTATTTCATTATTTTAGGTGCCTGATCCAAAAACTCGATAAAGACATCCAATATTAGACTCAGACTGACAATCTCGGGGTTAGGGTCTCATTGTTACTGATAGTTCTTGAATTGGATTTTGAACAATGATTTTACAATTTTTAAACAAATTATAATAATAATTTTTTTCGTTTTCTTTTTCTTTTTCGTTTGTTTTTATTTGTTTTTATTTTTGTTTAACCCTTCCCCTTTTGGTCCCCCCCCACAGCCATTCCTCATGCAGCCTCTTTGCCTACAAACCCTAGATAACACCCTTTATGCCAACATCAATGGTGCCTACAGCCTGCTTCTATACCAACCACTGCCACCTCAGGTCACCGGAGCCACCCCTCCTCACCTTCCAAAGTTGTATCTCACTACAGGACCACACCTATTCTGCATGCTTCCTCTACCTCAGGCTTCTAGAGAAACCTAAAACCTTCAGTTCTCCTCACTTATGAGCCACCAACCTTGCCCTATCCTTGTGGGTCACCACCTAGGGTGCCTCGTTGCCCCACCAGAGTCTCCCATTCCAACCGTCTCGCCCAACTCCGACTGTGCCAGCTTCCGCGCAAATCCGCACCACTATTCAAACCTGATCTAAACTAAAATAATCTGTTGCATCACTCATTTGCTATGACGATTTGAAATCTTTGTTTCGATCAAGATTTTTTAATAGTTTAATCAATATCAATTCATAATAATCATATATAGTTAGAATTTACACCATTATACCCATACATTTAAGGTGGTGGTGGAAAACAGATTACACCACGACGTGGAGACAGTATTCTATACATACGCACGCGTGATGATTTAATTTTCTGTAGGATGGATACAAGATGAAATGGGGTTGTTTCATATTTATAATAACATATCAGTATATAATTAATACTAATTTTATTACTTAATAATGAAACAACTAAATAAGAGGAAGTATAAGAAGAAATAAATTCGACATGATCGGTAATGGATATTACCTCTTCTTTGGCGCACCTCTTCTTAACCTCCTCTTAGGGCACTAGAGTTGGTCTTTAAAGAATACCAAGACCTCTAGGATGTTTCTAGGGAAGTGTAGAATAGAATTTGGGAGGGTTTGGCAGAGCTTGATGGCTCAAAGTGGTGTTAGGAGGAGAGGGAGGAAGTCCCCTTTTATAAGGTAGGAGAGGGGCACCTTTGAAAAAACTAAACATATTATTGTATTATAAAGTCATATTCGGTTTTTAAAAGCTCCAAATTGATTTATTTTGAATCTAAGGTGGGTATGGGTCGAAATAATCTCATACAATATAATTTGGAAAAGTTTACTATAGTATTTTAACCTTATCATGTAGTTTTAACTTTAAGTTAAGTAATTTTACTTTTACCGTGTCTTCTAGTTTTCTTACACTATAAGTGTCAATAAACTTACTATAACAAGCCAAACGAACCCAAAGATATTTATTATTAATATATATAACCTTATATATGTCATTTGACTGAACCTTAGACTTTTTAGAATAAAATAACAATTATTAATATAATATTTGTTTTAAAAACTATTTTATGTCAATTTTGACACTATTTGGTAATTGATTTTTGTGAAAATCATAAAAACCTGATTAGTCATAAATAAGTTATTTACATCAATACTAGAATGTAATATTAACCTATAAAATTATTTTAATTCATAAAAAGTCTCAAATTAGATTTATTTGGGTATTTATAATATTAATTATGTTAATATTTCATTAATAAGGTAATTACTCTATTATCATTGTATCATAAATAAATTACATTATTTAATGTCAAAAAATTATAAATAAAATACCATTATGTAGGAATGTTTTTTAGATTTCTAATGAATATTTATAATCTAATTTATCTTTTTTATAAACTTATATTAAAAATGTTTTAGTTATTAAACATTGATTTTAAATATTTTAATTCTTCTTTAAATAAAATACAAATAAATGTCCTAATCTAATACAAGTGGACAAAAAGGGTCATATTTCATCCCTAAGGTTGTTTTTGGTCGAACTACACTTATCCAATAGAATTAGAACATGTGTTAGGGTAATAATAATATCATTTTTACCCATAATTACCCTATTTACTTTTACCCGTGGTAAATAAAAGTAAAAAGTTACTATTCACACAAAATTATTTTCATCTCATCGAACCACATTTTACATACTGACATCCACCGTGTCTCTTGGATTTTGTAAATTCCATTCATAGAAGCGGCAAAATTATGTTTTATGTAAATTTGCAAATTCTCCTTGGAGGTGGGTAAAAGACAGTGAAAAGTTCAATAAACTTTTTATATATCTAAAATTATTATTAAATGACTCCAATGAATTACTTTGAACTTATATAGGTATTATGTATCAATTTTGACATAAAATAAATTCAAATAAAATAAATTTTTATTTAAATAAAAAGTCGGTTTTTAAATAGTAACCTAGTATCTTCACAATTCATAAAGAATTGAAGGTTTTCATAAAAATACCAAAATTTCACCCTTGGCTAATTTTGATATTCTGAATCCAAAAATGAAGTCCATTTTGAACGATAAAATTTATAATATTTCAAAAAGTGGGTATTAATATTCATAATAGCTCATTTTAATAATATTTTAATAGCATATCGTTGTTTAGTGAAACTCGGTATTGCGTACAATGCAAGCTATCGAGGAAAGTCGTGATTGCATGTAAATCAAGCCAATCTATTGTTTTGTGTAGCGAAAGATTCCTCTGGTGATGTATATAACATAAAAACAAAATATTTCTCATAAAAATCTCAGCTGTTACATATATATATATTATAATTCTAGTAGAATTATTATGTCATAAATATTAAATAATTTTAATAAAAACATCCTTAATAGAATCTATGTAAAGCGTGAACAAATCACATCGCTTTGATGAGGTGGTAGTGCACACATCCAAAAACAAAGTTATAATATTCACACGAAATGGATATAATGAAGGAATGTATAATATAAGAAATAAATAAAAATTTAAAAATCAGAAATATCATATATATTATAAAATAATAATATTTTATGCATTTTGATAATTGAGAGGGGATAATGGAAAATAAACACCCTTTGTTTGCATGGTGGTTGTCTGTCGTACTCATGAAAGATCATTGTGTATCCCATTTGATGGAAGTGTGTGTGAGTGTAGGTACAAAACTCCAAATAACATATTATCAGAATATTTAGGATACATATGTTATTATTTAAGATTAATATAAGAATAATTGTGGTTGTGGATAAAGAAAAATAAAACAAAACTGATTATGGAAAGATGTGACCTCTTCTTTGGGTAACTCCCTTTGGTTTGCACCAAAAGAGTTACTTTGATCACGTTATGTCCAAAGTGATGTTTTTTTGAAGAAAGGATGGAAATTTAGAGGATATATAGGCTGGATCTTTTAGGGAAAATCGTTTGAGATGTGTTAATAAGTTTGGGGGAGATCTCTTTTATATTATTGGAAGAGTGGAATTATTGTAAATATAAAAAGGAAAACAGTATTGATATGTTAAGTTTACATAATGATCCTACAATAATGAATTATTTTTTATAAATTTGAGGATATTATATAAATATGGACACAAAGTATATTTTGGTCTTGTGTCTAGGTTATTTAGAACAATAAGATAACGATTAACCACTAAGTAAACTCATTTTTTACCTTAATCGTGGTTATTAATTTTAATTACATTGAAAAATATTGTATGTATAAAATTAAGATTAAAAAAATATAAATTATATATAATGATTAATTGAATTCTTGAATCCATTTTTTCAAATTCAAAACATATAATTGGTTTAAATTAATTTAAAATTAATCTCATAGACAGGGTGAGATAGTGGGTTTTTAATGTGAAAAATATCAAAAGATTGAAATTTTTTATATGAAATTTCAATATGAAATTTGTTTTGATGACATAAATGGGATTACTTTCTTTATATTTGATCAAATTATACTTTAAAACCAAATTTAAATATAATTTATTTATTAAAATAAATTAGATGAAAAAGCCAATTTTAATTAAAATTCAATGATTTTCACTATTCATTAAAAAATTATACTTCTTACAAAAATGTCAAAAATATATCCAATGTATATTGGGATTTTTGGATTTCAAAAATGAGTTTTTTATTTTGAAATTAATTTTATAAAAGTGTGAAATTTTATATTTAAATAGTTTTTCCATTAAAAGGGGGTAAAATATATATTTTTAGGTATAAAATCGGTTTTATTCTTCATTATTTTCTAGAAAACACACAAGAAGATAGTTAAATAGTTAATTGAATATAATATATATATATATATATATAATATAATTATTCAAATGTTATTAAACTAATTTATTGAGGAAAAATGTTTCAGATCTCAGTAATATATTTTTCCTTCAAAAGATTCCCGATATTTTCGAAAGTGTTTTATTTTCATTTCATGATAATTGGTCACCATATAATTATTAATATATACATGTGTAAATAATATTTTAATCATTTAGTTAATAATATTCATAACTATGATTACAAATTATAGTTCAAAACTAAAATAATATTTTAATAATAATAATAATACATTATGTTTTGGTGAAATTAGGTATTGAGTGTGACACATGTTATTAAGGGAAATTAGTATTTTCTGTAACAAAATCAAAACATCATGTTCATGTATCATAAGATAATCTATGTGTTTCATGTAGTGAAATACTAACTTGTTGTTTTGTAGAAATAAACAATAACTTGGTTATTTCATATAAAACGAGCTATATTTAGTGTTGAGTAAAATTTAAAATATCGAAAAATTTTAATTAATTGGAAAAAACATATTTCAAAAAATAATGAGGTGTTACATTATACCCCCTTAAAATGATTTTTTTACTCTAAATTAATATTGGTAATAAGTGTTTTAATACATGGAGTATCCTTTCATAGAATCTCATATCATAAAAATGGATAATAAAAAACATTAAAAGTGGAATGTTAGAAATATAAATATTACCCAAAGTAACATGTAATTTGGTTTCAAAAAAGGAGAACATGGGAAGAATTTAAATACATAGATATGGAATGGAAATATAAATATAATATTTTGATGGAGGTTGATAGTGATCATTTATCTATGGAAGTTGGTTATCCAGATAAATTTAACTATCACAAAACCATAACCCAATGATGCTTGAAAACTTTTCATTGATATGGTTGGAGAAAGTTATGGCTCGAGTCAGACTCATCTGTTGCTGTGAAAATTTTGAATGATAGTTCAAGGAATGTTCCATGGAGGATATATTCTTCTTGGATTTCTTGTCTTAGTCTTGTTTAGTCAATATTCCTTGATGTTTCTCAGATTTACCGAGAAGAAAATCAGGTTGCGGACGTTACTTCCAAAAGGGAGATTTTGGATGTCAGTTCCAGTTGGTCTTTTATTACTCCTAGTTGTTTCACTAGTTTGGTCCATAATGATAGTATTGGTGTTTTTCAGCCCATGTCTTTGTAAGTATCCCCTTTTCTGAGTTGTTTTGTAATGTTAAGCCTTTTTATATATCAATTTTTTGGATCAGGGTGTTTTTCTCTCTGAGACCTTTTGGCTATATTTATCCAACAATTACTATCTCAAAATTATCAACATATTTCAGTTTATCTTTCCCTTAATAATGGGTTTCCCAATGAATGACACATTTCCAAGAAATAAAGTTTTTTTCCATAAAAACTATTCAACTAAATATTTTAAATACTTAGTGAAAAAACAGAAACTAAAAAATCATTATATATTTCAGAATTCATAAAAAATAATTCTTGAATCCAAATTCATAAATAATTAGATTATTTCACATCATCTATAATCCACTAACAATCCTTCATCTTCCTATTCTATAATACTAGGTTTCTTTCAAAATTAACATGTAGTCTCATCATCATCATCAATATAATAATTACTTATACCATTCTATTGATTATATTCTTGATAGTTCTAAATAGGTCATCGATTTTCATAGTTCTCATTTGATCCATATTTAGAGAATTTAATTCTTGGTTATGTATTTTAGAGAAAACTATTGAAATTAATTTTTTAAATTGGTATTTTTATTTTCCCTCCATACATAATCTCTTTGTGTAATTATTTTTTATAGTCAAAAACTATTCTTGTTACTTTTAGAAATTCAGTTTCGTTCTTCTTCCCACATTGTCTACATGAATTAAATTGAATATTATTTCGTATCTTGTATAAATTACTCGAATTAAAAGTGAACAATTTATTTATCTACTTTAGTGAGTCTATGAGTTGATTATGGGTTACATTATTAATCATATTCTATGAAAACTGGTTATGCATTATCATAATATCCATTACACTATTGATCGACTTATTAGAATTCTCATGAGAAAATTGATCATCCCATCCCATGTTATCCAAATTCCTTATTTTTACCACCAATAAAATAGCTATATATAATAATATGATCAAAACGTATCATAATTAGAAACCACATAATCACGAAAAATTACAAAAAGGATTTCAAAATAATTACATCTTCATTATTCTATGACACATTAATCTTATAATTATAGACATCCATATACATATATATAGATATATCCCTAGGTATCTCAAAAAGGATTTATCAAACTATTTTATAATGTTTGACTAGACCGTTACTTTGATACCAGCTACAGATACCTAGACTCAACATATATGGATATTACATAATTTCAGAATAATATTCATCACATTGCAAAATAACATGCATGAGTACCATAATATTTTAGCATAATTTGAAACATAAAGAAAGTTATTATAATTTTTTTAAAGAAGTTAAACATATCCCATAATTATCTTCCCCTTTAGTACTCCTATGTAAAATATTTCTTCATAAACTTGGGAAAGGAATCAAAAGAAAGGGTGATATTACATACTTAGTAATGCTAAATAAGGGATATAGGGAAGAATAACATGAGTATAAGGGTTTGAAAAAATGATAATAAAATTTTAAGATCATATCGTACATATTTAAGATCATATACATGAGTCATCATATGAATATTGGAACATCAAAGGATATGAATCGTAAGAGAATCAAGATAATAATCCATAAAATCATAACATAGGAATAAGACATGTAATTTTTACATCCACATAACCATATAAAATTATCTTCAATAATAATTAAGCATCTATTAAAAGTATATATTACTGGAATGGGTTTAATCCACAAACCATTATGGTAAACATGGTTCACTCCCATGATGATCCCAATAGTCATGTATCACTACCAAGACCATCTTTGTAGACAATACCCTTTTCTAAATAGATCTCACAACCCATTCCTTCCATGTCTATATCATGGGATATAAATCATTAACCAATGAATTTTAGGTTGATATAGGTCATATGATATCATAATTAAATCATAAATACATGTTTCAAATAATCAAAAACAATCATTTCATAACCCATAAAAGGAAATAGTTATCATAAACATGTCAACATATCATATCATATAGAAAAGAGATAGGATTAATAATTATTTCATAAAATAATATCCCATTAAAAGAACAACATTACAAAAGAATATAAACAATGACCTAGAAATAGGATTCATAAATATATAACCTGTGTAAGAGAAATGGGTGTCATAAACAACTTTCCATCCTAAACATATATTATCCTAAAAATAATAATAATGGTTTCCACATATCATATCTCTGTTAAAGCATTATCTATTTCTATGGATGTAATATTAGATATAAAATTACATTAAAAGATCACTTGGATCATTCCTTAATAAAAATATAATTTCTTTGAAAATCAATTTCATATAATTGTTCCAAAAATCCTTTTTATAGATAGAATTCATTGAAATTTCATTTTATAAAATTCTTTAGAAAATATCTTTTCTTCTTTGAAAACCAGTATTTAAAGCATAAATCCATCTAAAAACCATTTTATTTTAAAATATATTGAATACTTATAATGAATAAATGAAAACATTTTGAAGGCCATTTTCTTTGAAAATGATTTTAAAATATATAACGAAATCTTGAAACTATTTTAGAATCCTTTTTCATTGAAAAACACCTTTAAAACAATTTATTTCCAGAATATTCTTAAAAAACATTAAAAATGACCATGTAAACATATAATGGAATCATCAGTGAAATGATTGTTTGAATTCAGATAAATCCATACAGGTTGAATATTTCAACTTAATTGAAAAAAAGGTTAAATAAGTGCCTATATTTGAAAAATTCAAGAAGATTCATTTCTTAAAAACTATTTTTTTACAAAGATAAAATGTGGGTAAAAATGTATATTAATAATCTGAGGGGAATATAATAAATTTAAAGTTTTTTTTAGAACACATTTTTTGGGAAGATCATGTATTTATGACCAAAAAGAGAAATAAATTAGAATAATTTTTAAAAAAATATTAATTATCATACGTACAAAATTGTGGAAAATGGTAACATTAAAGAAAGATATCATAAAAAACATATGAGAAGAGAATTCATGATAGTTCTTGATATATATATATATATTAACATTTCATCAATTAAAGCCTAATCATAAACAATCCTGATAAACACTAAGCAT
Organism: Viscum album; assembly: GCA_963277665.1. Taxonomy (NCBI): domain Eukaryota; kingdom Viridiplantae; phylum Streptophyta; class Magnoliopsida; order Santalales; family Viscaceae; genus Viscum; species Viscum album. Next base: position 1,105,336,223 of record OY728119.1, read on the forward strand.
GTAACAATAAACTTTTACCATATTGGTAACATTGAATCAAAATGCCCATGAAAGAGTAAAATTACATAAATATTTAAATAGAATGAAAAGTATCATAATCATGATATAACAATCCAAAGGGAATTATACACACCTCTTAGAATATTATAGATTCATAACATGGGATGTGTGTCAAAATAGGAAAATTGAGACAAAATTAGATTATCGATTTGGTAACTATTGATCCAAAAATACAATGAAAAAGAAATCCTAAAATTTATATGTAAATAAACATATATGTGAGGATATTAATAATAAAATAAATTCATGGTTATTATATACACCATAAAAAAGTAACAACTAATGAATAAGGCATAATCTCAGAGAAATAAAAGTGAGACTAGAAATCCCCTTACTAATTGAGTAACTTTTGAATCATGTTATTAGTTGACTAATAACATCAATAGAGACTTTTAATATATTAAAATAAATAAAATTCCTGATATAACATGAAATATTTTAGTATATAGACAACACTACAAGAATAAGTTGTGAATATTACATATATATCACATAAATAAAAGTGATATGAGAATACAAATACTTTCAGTCTTCACATTCTCTATACATGTTCAAACCTCATGTATAATAAATATAATCTTATTATAACTCTACCAAAGAACCATATTCTTATATATCATACCATATATGATTTTATTATGAATTCATATTGCCAGTTTATTTACAATCCCATGTTACTATTATGTTTTGGGTAATAACACCTTTGTTTTTAATATATGTTTTGTCTTGTTATTCATGATACTATTATACAGATCCTAATTTTATTATTTAAACAATTTAAAAATTGATATAAATACCATATATATTCTTTATATTTGTTTTATAATAATAAATAAAAAATATAAAAAATAAAACAGAACACATTGTTCATGGAGATGGTAGACCGTACATATGCATGATAGATGTTTCCACTATCATATCATATTGAAATAATGAAATTAAATAAAATACATATATTTATTTATTTATTATCATTAAATTATCAGAGCAATTTCTTGAAAATAATTTATTTTTACTAAACACATCCTTAATACATTCCATGTAATGTGTGAATGAATCATATCACATTGAGGAGGCGGTAGTCCACTTGTCCACAAATGATGTTATCATATTCCCATAAAATGGAATTCATCAAGAAATGTGTTATATAATAACTACATAAAAATACATTAATCATAAATATAATTTATATCATATTAATAAAGTAATTCCATCATTATTCCCAACCTTGAGAGATGGAAATGGTATAATGAACGGCATCGGTTCGCATGGTGGTACTCATCCATACACACAAATGATGATTGAATGTTCCATTTTATGGAAGTTTAACTACTGGAAACCAAGGCTTTCCCAATAGTTTGAAACCATTGGGAAAGGCTTATAAACCATTGGTATATGTTATACCAATGGTATGGAAAAAAATTGGGTGATAAGGCATGGGGATAGCCTTATACCAATGGTTATAACGAAACAGTTACCTTAGACCTGTAAAAATACAATTTACCTATGGTTTTGGCCAACCATTTCAATATAGATGTACCAAAAGTTTCTAACAATTGGTAAATATAACTATATAACCTATAGAAATGGTTTACAAACTGTTGGTATATAGGTTTACAAATGGTTTTTATATAACCTTCGGTATATATTATATATATAACCTATATATCAACAGTTTGGGAACCGTTAGTATACAGATTTACCAATGGTTTTATCTTAACCAATAGTATGGAATATTTATTCATCATTATACTAATGCTTTATAAGCCAATGGTATATAGTAATATAGTATTACACAACAGCCTTCCCTCTTGCCTACCCTTTACAAAAGCCTTATCTCTTTCCTACCTTGTACAAAATTACACAGCATGCTTACCCTCTACCAAATTACACAACATATTACATCCCCTCTTTCCTCCCCTCTGCAACATATAGAATTAAACACCTAAAGATTCAATAAAGATAATATATAATAATTATCCAACACCTAAAAAATATAAATTCATAAAAACAATCCTACCCATGATACAATGTATAAAATTTAAAAAAACACTCATAGAGACAATATACAATATGACACTAAAACAAAAACAGAAACACATAAAACAACCAACACCCATGGAACTATCATCCTGTGATTATGGGCTCTATCTTCTCTAACCATATCCTTTATATGATTTTTAGGGAACTTATTTGATGGGATTTGATGTTTATCGGTCATTCTATATTTATATATTTCATTTTATGGTTATGTGATATTTATCTATCATTATATATTTATATATTTCATGTTGTGGTAATGTGGGGGATTTCAAAGGGGGTGGGGTGTCTAGGGGGTGGGGGTGTCCGGTGGGTGAGGGTTTTTTAAGGGGTGGGGTGTACAGGGGGTATGGTGGCTGTTAATGGGGGTGGGATGTCTACGGGGTGGAGGCTTTCCAAGGGGGTGGGGTGTCCAGGGGGAGGGGGCTGTCCATTGGGGGGACTATCCAAGGGATGGGGGTTTCTAGTGGGTGTCCAGGGGTGGGGGTTGTCAAAGGGAGTGGGGTGTCAAGAGGGTGTGGGGGAAGTCCAAGGGGGTGAGGGTGTCCAGGGGTGGGGGTGTCCAGGGGGTGGGGGTTGTCCATTGGGGTGGGGGTGTTTGACGGGGTGTCTAGGGGTGTGGGGTGTCCAGGGGGTGGAGGATGTCCAAGGGGTGGGGGTGTCCAAGGGGTGTGGGTCTATGCAAGGGGGTGGGGGTGTCTAGGGGGTGGGGCATTCTCAAGGGGGTGGTGGGTATAGGGATAGCGGTGGGCCTCTCCAAGGATATGGGGGGTGTCCAGGGGGTTTGGGGGTTGTCCAAGGGGGTGGGGGTCCAAAGGGGTGGGGTGTCCATTGGGGTGGGGGAGGTTTATCCATGGGGGGGTTTTCTAAGGGTTGGGGTGTCTATGGGGTGGGGTTTTTCTAGGGTTGGGGATGTACATGGGGTTGGGGTGTCCAGGGGTGGTTTCCTATCTAGGGGTTAGGGGTGTCGAGGGGGTGGGGACTATCTAAGGGTGGTGGATTTCCATAGGGGTGGGGTTGTCTAGGGGGTGGGGTTGTCCAAAGGTGGGGGTGTCTAGTTAGGGGGGTGAGTCCAGATGATGGGGGGTGTCAAGAGGTGGGGTAGTGTCCAAGGGTGGGGGTTATCCCATGGGGTGGGGTGTTAAGGGTGTGGGGGAGTCCAGGGGGTGGGGTGGTGTCCAGGGGTGGGGGCTATCCAATGGGGTGGGGGTGTCAAGTGGGTGGGGGTGGTCCAAGGGGGTTGGGGTGTCTATGGAGTGTCTAAGGGGTGTGGGGGATATCCAAGGGGCTTGGGGTGTCTAGTGGTTGGAGGGGTGTCCAGCACGGTGGGGGGCTATCCATGGGGGTGGGGGTTGTCCAAGGGGGTGGGGGTGTCAAGGTGGTGGGGGTTGTCTAATGGGGTGGGCTGCCCAGGGGGTGGGGGTGTCCATGGGGTGTTGTCATGGGGTTGGGGGTGTGCAGAGGCTATTCAGGGGTGTGGCTAGGGGCATGTGTGGGCTGTCTAATAGGGTAGAGGTGTCCAAGGGGTGGGGGTTGTCTAGGCGGTGGGGGTTGTCCGTTAGGGGGGGTTGTCCAGGGAGTGGGGATGTCCAGGGGAAGTCTAGGGGGGATGTCTATTTAGGTGGGGGTGTCCATGCGGTGGGGGAATTCTAGGGGTGGGGGTTTTCCATGTGGGTGGGGGTGTCCAAGGAGTGGGGGTGTCCAGGGGGTGGGAGTAGGGCTGTCCATGGGGGATGTCCAGGGGGCGGTGGCTCTCAAAGGGCGTTGGGTATCTAGGGGATGTTCAATGGGGTGTGGGGGTTGTCCAAGGGGGTGGGGTGTCCAAGGGGCTGGGGGATGTCCACGGGGGTGGGGTGTCCAAGGTGTGGGGGTGTCCAGGGGGTGGGGGTGTCTGTGGGGGTGAGTGGATGGTTGTCCATGAGGGGGGGGGGGGTTGTCTTGGGGGTGGGGGTGTCACGGGGGGTGGGGTGTCTAGGGGTGACCAGGGGCGTGTGGGGGATGTCCAAGGGGGTGGTGTGTCCAGGGGGTTGGAGGGGCTATCTAGGGGGTGGGGGTTGTCCATGGGGGTAGGGGTGTCCAAGGGGGTGGGGTGTCTAAGGGGGTTTGGGAGGGATGTCTAATGGGGCAAGGTGTCCATGGGGGTGGGGTGTCTAAGGGGTGTGGGAGGGATGTCTAGGGGGTTGTCCATTGGGTGGGGTGTCTAGGGGTGGGGGTTGTGTAGGGGGTGAGGGATGTCCAAGGGGATGGGGGTGTCTGGGGGGATGGGGGAGGGGGGGGTTATCCAGGGGTTGGGTGCCTTTCTATGAGGGTGAGGGTGTCTTGGAGGTGGGGGCTATTTGAGGGGTGGGGTCAATCCCAGGGGTTTGGGGTGTCTAGTGGGTGGGAGTTTCCATGGGGGTTGGGGAGGGTTTTCCATGGGGTGGGGGGTTGTCCAACGGTGTGGGGTGTCTAGGGGGTATACAAGGGGTGTGGGGGCTATCCAAGGGGGTGGGGTGTCTAGGGGTTGGGGGGATGTCCACGTGGGTGGAGGGGCTCCTGGGGTGGGGGTTATCTAGGAGGTGGGAGGCTATCCTAGGAGGTGGTGTGTCTAGGGGGTAGGGTTGTCCAAGGGGGTGGGAGTGTCCAGGGGTGGAGGCATCCATGTGGGTTGGGGTGTCCAATAATTAATTTCATAACTAAAATTATATGAAAATTTAAGCAATAGAATAAATTATGGAGGAAACAATATAAATCTCCAGCCATAAATAAAACTTTTAAACAACTATCATAATTTTTTCCTCTCATGATATTGTGTCATAGTACAACCCAATGTGTGGAGGTTTTTTTTCAGGAATGTTTTTTATTTAATCTAAATAATTCCTAAATAATATTCAACAATAAAAGAGATAGTATTAATAAAAAACATGAAACTTTTCATTTACATACATAAAATTAGATTAATACATTAAACTGGATAGTCATCTAATGAGTAATCATATGATGATACTATTCTATAAGAAAATCATCAACGACAAGTAACACCTCTTACTATGTTCTAACTCTAGCACAAAATCTAATATAAAATAATGCTTATATTCTTTAAAAATCTCTCCTAAATCTTTTAGACGTGTTGATCGTGCTCTCTTAGAATCAGGGAAATTAAACCGAAGATAAATCCAAAATATTAATTCATATTAATATAAAAAATATATTGTAATAAATATAACAGATTTTTTCCCATATCTATGCCCAAAAATTATCCTTGACTTCATTTGTCAACTGCCTCCATAATAGTGGGCTGACAGGAATGATTTCAACGTATTTGACAAGAATCTTTAAAAAAGCAAGACATTCCTTCAATGTTTTTTCAATCATTTGACTGTCTTCAGTATAGTCCACCATCAACTGCATGTTGAGGTTCCATGTTGAACGCATGTGTGTATTCCCCCTACCCTGACTCCTATCAGTAGATGTATCTTTTATAAAAGAAAAAATAATATTTTATTACAACATGTTATAATAAAAATTAATAATGTTATAAAAAAATTTAGGGTTATATAAATATAGTTGTGACAGTCTGATCAATGGGCATCACTGGATCCATAGAAACTAAAGGAACACCCTGTACAGGTGGAGTGGGTCCCAATGTATGCTCTTTAGGAATAGACTTAGGTGGATCCGGAGACAAAGAATATGTAATAAAAAACCTCATAGAGAAGGAATTATAAATAAAAGAAAATGAAACTGATGGCTAGCTGAATGCTTGATGAGGAGTGGAAATCATCATCAGATATGGTAAATAGGGGTGAAGAGACCAAGATGTAAAGGGTGGTGAAAACATTGGAGGCCTAAATATATCATGTGTCCCTAATGACACATTGGGATCATAATGTAGAAAAGATGTTACGTCAGTGGGAGGGGTAAGGTTTAATTGGGTACGCCGACCAGATCACCTAGCTTCTACACAACCCCCCTTATATGAACACCCTGAGTACTGGGACCACTACGAGGCTTATCATCAAATGATTTATGCCTAAGCGGTGGATCCTACAGACTTTTTTAAAACAAAATTAATCACAGGACATCAAAAATTATTTAAATATATTTATTTTAAATAAAATACTTACTACAGGCACTGGTGGTGGAACGCCCATCTCAATCATGGGAATATTGTTGTCCATCATCTTTTTTATATCGCCTCTCTTCAATAGGTTTCATTTCTTACATTTGAAAAATAGTGGAAGTAATTACAAAAGGATAACTAATTTGTAAACAAAAATACAAAATATACGAGTGGGAATAAGGGATTCATGAATTATTTAACAATCTATTGTTTTAGTTGATCTTGAATAGATATATAATAAATTCAATTAATCATAAAAGATGTAATGAAAAAAAATTATATTGATTATGATGGTTATTAAATAAGTTTCATCAGTCTATTAAAATCACGGATCATTGATTTTGAGGCTTTATATCACTCAACAATAAAGAGAGAGAGCATACAGAATTATGCCTCCAGAAAATTCATCAATGTATATATTGTGATGGATTAAACCCTTAAAATAGTTGGAAGTGATGGGATGTACATATGAACAGGGTTAAGATATCTACCAGATTCATAAGGGGTTAAACACTTGATGAAATTATGGAATATATTAATTTCTTCATCACAGATAGATAATGCATGTTTCTATAGTTGTTTTATAGAATAAAAAAAACCATCATGTTCATTATCTGGTGAAATTCTAAAGGGTGTTATTATAGTAATACTAATTTAATACATGGTCAATAAATCATTTAAATGTTAACCATGTTTGAAATGTTGGTTTCGTGTTTTTGAATACATTTTAATTCCAAAATTGAAAATGCATTTCAAATAAATTTATAACAAATAAACATTGAAAATTCACATAACATTCAAGTACGACACAACATATTTGTAATAAATATTAAATCAATTTGAATAGTACCAAATATACAAGCCAAGTTGAGCTAAACCAAAATAATTGATAACGTGGATTTATGATTCTATATATTTCACACCACTACTTTAGGTTCTAAGGAAACTTTGAAAATTGAGCTATTGGAGTCATAAAAATTAATAAATGGATTGTTTCCAATGGAAGATGGGATTTTCTCAATTCCATCATCATTATCATCAAAAATATGTTTTTTAATTACTTCAACAAGGACACCAAATTCAGGTTTAAGATAGTCTTTGACATAAAAAACTTGTTTCATCATTGATGCAAATACATATGGTTCATTAGTAGAAAGAGTGTGATTCATATCAAATTCTCAAAATCCAGAATCATTAATAAATATTCCTTGCCTCGTTATATAATAAACCCACTAGAATTTCATCATCTTGACTCATCCATGAGAGTAATAATGAAATATTATTATTATTTCAATTACTCTATAATAACCATAATTTTCAAATCCTGGTATAATATCTAATGCACTGGCATAACATTCTATTATGGCAGTAACCATAACACCATCTTGTTGTTTTCTCAAGTTCTTTTCTCATTCGATGATAAAAAATTTGTAATCGTTCATGATAAAACCTTCAAGATGATTCCAGATTAAGACATAAGACTTTAATGTTTACTTATTTTCTAGTTGGATACATCCAACAAAAAAATAGGCCCTCTGAGAAGTATTCCAGTTAGATAATGGACAGTCAAATGTAGCTTGAATGTGACGAATGATTGAGGAAATATTTTCTCTAACTCTCACAAAATTAATCGGGCATCAGCCAACAATTCACTCCATAAAGGATTGGAAAACATAGTAGCACAAATATCTCTAAAAAATAGAACAAATGAATAACAGCAACCCTTACATTATTGGACAAAAGATGATGGATTACTATTGGAATCAACTCATGTAGAAGGACAGGATAATCATGAGTCTTCACATATTTTATCTTTAACTATCTTTTGTTGACTTGTTTATATATGTTTCTTGAATATCCATTAGAAACATTAATAGTCTATATTACTTTCTAAAATTGATTTTTTCAGTGTCATCACATAATAAGCGCAAGGAACGTTCCATTTATTTTCAATGATACACAAAATATTCAATTTTTGTTTGATGCCTCGATCCATGAAGTCACACCAAGACTGTAAGTCATCTTTTTTCGTTACCTTAACATTTATAATAATTGAAAGAAACATTTCCCATATAATCGTTTCAAAGTGAATTACGTCTAATCATTGATGTAACAAATTGGTTTACCAATAAGGAAAATCAATGAAGATACATATATTATTCTAATTGTAATAGGTTTCAATGGAAACATTATTTCTCTTTCCATATTTCATTTGACCATTCACGAATGAAAAACTAAAAACTTTCAATTAATTAATCACATCAGTTCAATAAATATTTCATGGTGGATCATCAGCCTCCATGGTATTGTCAAATCATTGATGATTATTTTTATATGGACGGTCCATTGGCAGGAATCATCGATGTCCCATAAAATTGAATCTACAGCAATGTTTCAGTCTTCTGGATCGTGTGTTGTACATACAAGTAAAACATTATTTTTTCCCTTCATCCTCTATCCATACATCATTGCATAAGCATAAAAATCATTGATCATCTACATAAGTATAGCACACATCTGAAATATGTCTTTTGAACATGCATTGTATGTGCACACACCAACATCCCAATGAATTTTCAAATCTTTTATTAAAGTTTGAATGTACACATCTATATCATTGTTGGGATCAGAAGGTCCATAATTTAGTATACTTGTTAAAGTGAATGATTTTTCATACACAATCATGGGTTAAGGTTATAAATGTGTATAAAAACCAGCCATGATTTGTGTACTATAAGCATCTTCCCAAAAGGATTTACACCATCACATAAAATAATCATCCTCACATTACACACGTCAGCTGAAAAATCAGGATATCGAGCATTAAATATTTGACATGAAAATACATCTACATGGTGAACCAACTTGTCTTTAGTCTTCTTTTTCTTAGTATCATTCCATCACATTTTTATTGATATTTCATCAGACATAAAAATATTCTGGATTCTAGTGATCAATGGAAAGTGCCACATTACTTTCCATGGCACACAGGGTGGTCATATATAAGCTTTTGTCTTCTAGTGGGAGGTTCAACATTTTATACAATAATTTGTTTAGTTGTTTCCTCCCATAATAAATAGAAATATTTTGGTCAATACTGAATTTTGTTTCTTTAAAATCCATGTTCCTCAAATAGCATTCACGCCATATAGTGTTTTGAGGGAATATCTGCATCATCCATAAGTAATTCCTTAAATATGTTAAGATTGAAATTGATGGAAGTATTAGAAATCCTATACATAGTTTTCCCATGAAACAATCAGATTAAAAATTATAGCTTTTTCATTTTACCACATTGTCGATATACTGGTGTCTTTGCAGCATTATTCCATTTTTTCACCCAAATAACATCATCATTTTCATTAGACACATCATGTTTCCTCATATATATGTCTTCTTGGGTTGGAATACTTTCTTTATCACGATGAAGAATAAATAGAAACCATTTATATAACAAATTCTCAAATCCCACCCTCTCATTTGGATCATCCAAAATTTGATATTTCATTTTCCCCCCATTGTGATACCACACATAGATGTTTTCATGAAAACCATATTTGGTTATGTGGTAGCTTACTTCTTCATATATCTTCAATGGTCTTCCCATATAATTGTAACATGGGAAGTGTATGTGACCACTATATAAAGCATTATGAAATGAAAAATATATAAATCTCGCCAAATTGTTTTTGAAAATCGCTTGAGATATGATCGGTTTCATACATCGAACTTCTATACATTCTGTAAAAAATTTCTTATAAGTCATTTCATCAAAATAAATTCAATTAGATTGAAGTTTCATCAAAAATATATTTAATTAAATGATAATTGTTCAATTTATATGAAACCATAACTGACATACTACTCCACATGAGAATCATAATATAAAAGAAAAAAATTATATTTATAAAGCAATATATTTCTATAAGTATACATGAGTGTACAAGGTCATGTACACTTAGGGAGGATAATTATTCAGGAGTTGAGTAAATATTAGATCAATGAAATTTTATATTTTAGTAGATTATTTGAGTGATATTCATAATATATGTTCTGAATTAATGGTATATATAATATGAAAATGATGGTAAAAATTTCCTCAGGGATTGAAACATCATGGACATACATGTGGATCATGAACCAAGAAAGATTAAATGGAACTAAGAGGAGTTTGATTTCATAAGATGATGGTTCCATGGGGAAGATAACATGATTCCATGTACTTGGAGATTTCAAATGATGAGATTGAAATTTATTTTCCAAATAGGATAATCTATCCCCATTTTCGATATCCTTAAAGGATGTGGTTTCTAGTTGATGTAGTGAACTATTATAGATGACCCAGAAAAATATTGGTGTAAACCAGGAATATCATACATACAAATCACAAAACACCAAATTGTAAACACACCTCCAAATATCATATATGGGTTGAATTTTATCATCCACTCTAAATATTACACTTGAATTCTAAAAAATACACACCTAATTGTAAACACACCTCGAAATTTTGATCTAGGTATGAGTCTTATTGATGCCTTGAGAGGATAACTGAGAGATAATTCTAGGTTGTGGTATAAGGTGTAAATATAGTATTTTTATTTTTACATAATTTTGTGTGTGTGTCAAATATGATCCTATTTGTGTTATTTAGGCATATTATCCATATTTCGATGGGACACTACTCATGGGAGTATGAGCCTTGTTATATCATTAGGTGATTTGGAGTTGTATGAATGTTATATTTATATGAGATCAATATAGATAGTAGATAATAACATGAGGGATATTTATTTGTAGAGATCACATCTTCAAAGAAGGGTAAGAGTGACTATTGGTATACAAATTCAAGAAAAGTCATAAAATTTGAAAGCAACTATAAATTGGTTATATGTGATTCTTATTTTATGTAGAGTATTAGAGTAAATAGTCCACCCCCCTCCTTGGACCCCCCCCCCCCCCCCCCACACACACACACACACACCCCCCTGCAGCCCCACCTACCCCCCAGCATCCCCCCTAGATAGACAACCCCCCCCCAAATCCTAGATATCGCCCACCCCACCTGTACAGCCCTCCCCCACCACCCTGGAATACCCACACCCCATCCCCACCTAGACATCCCACTTCAACCCTCCTGGATAGCCCACACCCCCTTCACCCACAACCCTGCATCCCCCATGTCCCCATACAGCCCCCCTGGACATCCCACCCCCCTCCACCCCACCTGGACATCCCCCCCCCCACCCCCACCTCCACCCCCACCCCACATGGATATCCCACCCCACCCCCACTTGGACATCCCACCCCCAACCTGGACAGACCACCACCCCCCCCCCCAAGACAGCCCACCCCCCAAATAGATAGCCCAACCCCACACCCCACAAAGATATCCCCCAACCCCCCTACTCCCCCTTAGGTTAATTTTATTTAAAACCATTGTATTCATTTAGAAATAAAAACAATCATGGATTATCCACTTAATTCAAAACAACCCATTCAATTTATCAAAACATGACAAATTCAATTTATAAGGAACTATGGGTGACTTATGTATTGTTATTGGGGAAAGGGGAAATCACCTACACTATTAATTCCTATTTAAAAACTGGTCCAAGCACTTAGGAGGTGACTTGGGTCATTTAACACTTATATACAAAGGTGAAACATCATTTAAGAATGACAACATGGACCGTGAATATCAGGGCACATATTAGTCAATGCACCACATTGGAGGGGTTTTATTATAAAATCATGACATTGTTTATAAAACAATTCATTTTTTCAATTAAACGTCACATACTCTTACCATAACTCTATTCCATATGCATGTATCAATCTATAAAAGGAACTATTTATTCTAAATCATACCCCACTAATTAAAGTATATGGTTTGTTCAAAAACCAATTAATTAATCCATTCATAAATTTAAGGGTCCATGGACAATGACCCTAACCAGATAACCCCCCCCCCACCTAGACAGCCCAACCCCTACCCTCTGAAATCCATATTTCAAAATCACTCACCCTTATAAAATTTAAATATTATTACTTTTGAGTTTTACATCCTTTAAAAATATTTAAAAATAGCATTTGAGACATTCTTTCCTAAATTGATGATGTATACATTGATTTATCCATGGAAGAATGACCCCACAAACCTCTCCTTTTAGAAATATCAAAATAGAAAACAATAAAACATATGAAGAACAATATAACTAAGGTACCATGTACATATTTGAAGTATACAAGAAAAAAATTGATTGATTGAAGATAGATCAGTTGAAGGAGTTTGGTTGTAGCATATGGAGGTTGGATTTAGGGGAGAAATCAACTAGAGGGGGAACTACAGGCCTGCTTTGAATATAGGGGAAAACATTTCCAACGGTTTTAAAAAACCATTGGTATATATTGTTTGTCCCAACAGCTAAAAACCGATGGGAAATCTAAAAAAAATGGATAATGGCTTAACGGTTCAAGGAAACCATTAGGATAGAGATTCATATTTCCATTGTATCCCAATGATTTTCAGAAACATGGGGGAATACCAAGGTTGGGCAGCCTTTTCCCAATGGTTTTCAAAAAAAATTGGTATAGTGGACCTATCCCAACGGTTTTAGGAAACTCCTGGGATCGGGGCGTTGGTATAGGGAAAAATTCAAGTTGTGTGTGGGTTAGTCTAGGTCAAAACCATAATATAAAGGCATACCAGAAAATTTATTATTCAATAAATATAATATAATATTGATATAAGAATAATTCTTGGGGTGTAGATAGAAATAAAACAAAACTGCTTGAGGAAGGATGTTACCTCTTCTTTGGGTAACTCATTTAGGATATCACCATAGGGATTCCATGGATGGTTTTATACCAAAAGTGATACCTATAAGATTAAAGGATGAAATTTGGGATGGATCTATCCATGTAACGTGGCTTTATAAGCATTAATAAGTGAGGTGGAGAGTTTCCTTTTATATTGGTGGAGGATTGGCAATCTTATAATTATAAAAAACCAATCCCTATTGAGAAGTCTCGCTTACATAATGTGACTCAAAACACTAGATATTTTTCAATTAAAATGAGTATATGGTATAAATATTTCCATTAAATGGATTTTGGAAATTTTTCTAGGTTATTTGTCCAATTAAGTTGATGTTTAACCACTAAGTAAACTTGTTTTTAACCTCAATCATTGTAATTAATTTTAACTAATTCCGAAAATGTTTCTTTTCAAAACCAAGTTAAACATGCTATAAATTATAAATTGAGGTGAATCCAATTGTGGAAGAAATTTTTCCAAATTCTAAACATGTAAGTGGCATGAAATAATTTTATATTAACCTTATAGACAAGATGAGAAAATGGGTTTTTAAAGTGATAATGTTAAAAATATTGAATTTTTTAAAATAAAATTTAAAAACCAAATTGTGTCAAAAATACTAAAATGTATTACCTTATTTATAATTTATTGAGTTATTCTTTAAAAATTAATATATAATTTAACTAAAAAATAAATTATTTTAAAAGTTATTTTTCAGTTTGACTACATTTATTCACTTTTAATCATAAAATGAAACTTCTAAGTAAAATACAAAAAACAATAACCCAAATTAAATTATGATATCTAATTATCAAAAAAGAATATTATTTTTTCAAATAAAATTTAAAAATATGTTAAAATTTATATTTAAAAAAGGTTTTCAATTAAAAGGTAGTAAAATATATATTTTTATCTCTAAAATATTTATCATCTAATATCTGGAATAAAAAACACCCAAGACGAACATTAAATGGTGGGGTTAATAATATATATATATCATTAAAAAATTTATAAATAGTTTTTTTAATTTATTTATTGATGTAAAACAAGGTTGATTGTATAAATATAGTTTTCTAGAAAAATATTTCATATATTTTCAAAAGGCTTTTATTTTCATTTATAATTTATTTTCTACCACGTAATTCTTCTTATATTTGTGTAATACATATTTTCAAAATTTAATTAAACTTATTTATAATCACCATTCAAATGGATATATAAAAAATATTTTAATACTTTAATTATAATAACAATTATAAAATGTAATTTTGGTGAAACTAGGTCTTCTGTGTCATGTTGGTTATCAAATAAACTCAGCACCTATCTATAACACAATCCAAAAATAGTGTTATGTGAACAACAAGATAATATATGTGTTTAATGTAGCATTATATATAATTAGTGTTTGGAACCAAGAAAAGGGGATGGTTTGAGCTGAAAAACTCAATTGGTAGTCACCATAAAATCTATGTGCTTCCATTCTTGAAAACAAACAATTAACATTTGTGTGAAATACATGTATAAAATTACAGTTCTTACATTTTTTCAAATAAACACATTTCTTCTCTTTTTTAAAACTATTCATGTCATATTTTCATTTCCAAAACATGTTACGATTTTAAAACCGAAACCCAAAAAAGGATACTAGGATCAACAGAAGATAAATAAATATTATAAGAAAAAAATTAACTACATCACAAATAAATACCAATAATCACATATAATAACCATGGTTTTTTTAAAAATTCATAGATAAACCCCTAGATATACATGATTTGAAACCACAGTTGGTTATATGGTGAATTCCCACAATCAATAATCATTGGCTGCCCTAAACCGATCAATCTAGTGGCAGAACACTCCTGGACTACCATTGACCCTGGGGGTTCTAACCCTTCTGGTAGGATCTAGAAATCCACAATCACTATGTCCTCTAAAAGATTCCTAGGAATCCATAGTAATTGTAAAATATGTTTGTAAAATCCCTTCAATTGTTTGACTTACCATTACTGTTGTCACCACAGTTTCTAACACAAAACATGGACACCACCTATACTATAACCCTTATAGGAAAATCCCCCATAGGTGAGCGCACTATACGTATATTAATATATATCACATCATCAAAGTTTCCAACCAGAAAGTCAAAACATATAGCATTTAAATCTATCTTTAAAACATTCTAGTTTTATAAATGAGACTTTTTCTCTACACACCCAAATTTACATTACCCAAAACATTCTAAATAACATTTCCAAATCAATGTAGAATTCCTCTTTCACAATATTTTCCAAAATCAATACAAAACAAAAAATTTAGATATCCAGTTCCAAATTGTCTATTAGGTTCTAAACATTCTCCAACACATGTGTTCCTGGATAAATGGTCCAAACCTTAAAGAAACTCATTTTTAGTCATACTTCCAAATCGCATGAAGAAAAACCACTCTATTTGGAAAATGTGGGAAACTTTTATGAAAAATCGGAATGAGGAGAGATGATTAACATTTGATTGGAATGTGTTTTAAAGTTTCAAATTCTTTTGAATTCGCATACATGTGTGTACCTTGTGGACCCAAAAATGTACAAACATATAATGACACCCTCTATATTTCCATGATAATAATCAAAACCATTTTTAAAAACATCACATTATTTTTAAACAATGCCCAACTATTTCACATAGTTACAAGAGCCTAAATAACCCATATGATAACCTTTAAAATCATCCCAAAACATTACACTATAAAAATCATTCCATATAAATAATAAAATCACACACTACATGCCAAAACGACCATCTAACAATTTATAAATAAATATTTCTAAAGGGAAACACCACTGAAATCACCAAATTCATTCTATAAAAACCCAACATAAATTCTATCAAACACATTATCTATGAATACACATAGAAATTTACAAAGAATCACTTCGAAACCCATTTTCATAAATTTATATCATTAATAAAATACCATAATAAACTAACTATGTGCATTAAAAAGGTGTGAACCAATAATAAAAATTAATTGAAGAAACCTAAGAATAAATGAAATTAATCCGAAAGGAATATCATGGGGATACCTATATCAATAATGTGTGACCATGATGAAACCTTCTAAGATGAGAGATCAAATCCTGAGAGACCCTTCTAACTCCCTATAACCTAAGGAAACACCAACTACACACAAACCATTGCCTTTATAGTTCTGCCACACAAGATACCACTCAAGTTAAACCATGATGTCAAGAGGGGAAGGATGGAAAGATGATAAAAATATAAAGATCCCTTAAATCACAACGTGTAGTTGAAAAGGAATCTCCCATGTAGGAGGAGGAACAAAATTTGTAGGTCTAGGGTCTCCCATCCCGAGTCTAATTTGATGTAGAGGAAGGAGTCCAAATTGGGTTAAATATTTAGAGAGGGTGGATTCACCATTTTAGGATTTCAAATTTCTAGGCCGATCACATGGTTTGGCCCAAAAAATTAACAAAAAATGCACAAAACGTGAGGAAGATATTGTCCAAGAAGAGGTAAACCACACAATTAATCCACCCAATATGTTCGACCCAACTCAAACTGTGTGGTGGCTTCTGCCGAAGTTCCTGACCAACCACACGATTATGATTCATAGTTTTGGAAGTCATGAACCAATCGTCTAGTGGCATTTTTCCCTATCTAGGAGCTACCACATGGATACCTGGGTAGATCCGTATGGTCTCCCCTAACCTTTTAGTGCCTACATATAAGCCAAAAACCCACCCAGACTTCCAAAATTTCAAAACCTTCAACTTTGTCTCAACCAAAACCTCCATCGAAGAGATTAAATACTAAGAAATGGATAACATAAAAGTGTATATTAGGTTAGGGTGTAACTATTATTCCCACTATAGACACATTTTTTACCCAAAAATCCACAAAGATGAGAGATAAAGAAAACATGATTCTATCCTTCATCAAAACCAAGACAAACCATAAACCTCAGGTGGACTATGTTGGGCGGAGAAGAAAAGGAAGTGATGGCAAGAGTGAATTGCCTTTTTAAAAATTAATAACAATTTAAAATCAAAGTAAAAAGTGCAGAGGAAATAAAATAGGCAAGACACAAAATTGATAACGGAGTTCGGCTTAAACCCAAGCCTACGTCTCCGCTCCCAACTCAACCGTTGAGAGATTTACTACCGCTTTCTTTTTAATGGTTTTAGCAATAAACCCAATAGACTTTAAGGTTAGTCTAGAACCTATTAAAGCTTGCTTTTATTGGTTGAGAAAGAACCCACTTGCTTTCAATGGTTGAGCAAGAACCCACTAGCCTTTTTACAGGTGAAGGCTAGCTCACCTTTGTCTCAAGCCTTTTAAAGGAAAGGCTTGACCAACCTCTTCACACCTTGAAGGTGGTGTGAGAACCCAAAAGAGGAGATGAGAGAAAGAGATGGGGTTTGTAGGCACAAACCCAATTTGATGCTCAAAATAAATAAAACAATAAAAACCGTAATGGGGGAAGCCTTGGGCGCCAAAGGATTGATTGGAGTTGATGAAGGGCGCTCCCAAGCTTCTTCGGTGGTGCTCCTTGGTTGTGGAATTGAGTTGGAGCAATTGGGTATTCTTGAGGGAGTCCACCGGAGGTTTGCCAAATGATGAGAAATGTGTCCCGTGGGCTTCCGTATGTTTCACTAGTGCTCAGGGGATTCCTAGTCCTTTATTTATAGAGGGGGAACCCTCAAATGGCCTTTCGGAGTATTTGGAGCCGTTGGAGAGGCCTTCGGAGACGTTGGGAGTCAAGTGGACAAGCCTGGTCAAAGGCCCAACGGCTAGTTTGACTGGGCTCACCGGCTAACCAGTACAGAGCCACCGGTTGGCCGGTGCCTTGAAAAAGGAGAGGCCTTCGGGCTCAGGCACCACCGGATGGCCGGTGAGGAGGCCACCGGTTGGCTGGTGCTGAGGCAGTGGCTGACACTGTTCTGGCTGGGTGCCACCGGCTGGCCGGTGCTGAGGCCACCGGTTGGCCGGTGCTGAGGCAGTGGCTCAGCCTTCTGTCTGGGTTCCATCAGTTGGCCGGTGCTGAGGCCACCGGTTGGCCGGTGGACATGAAAACAGTCCACTTTTCTTCCTTTCCCACTTCTTGCTCCTGAAATCATTCCTAATAACAAAAACACTTGAAAACAAGATTAGATAAATAAGAGAGTGATTGTGATCATGAAAATTAAACCACGAGGGGTACGAGAGGTACAACAATCTCCCCCTATTTTGATGATCACAATCACCAAAACAAGCAATGTAAAAATGAAATGAAAGGCATGCTTTAAAGGATAAATTGAAAAGTAAATCAAAGCATGAGAAAAATATTTCTCCCCCAATCAACCAAGAATTTCTCCCCCTTTGTGATTATCAAAATAGCACGGGGCATAAAACTTGATTGAGGGATAAGTTTGAAAAATAAGACAGAGATTTTAAATCAATTGAGATTTTTGAAATTTCAATTGAATGTTTTGAATTGAATATTTTTAATTGAAAGTTTTGAAATGAAAATTTGAAATGAAAAACTCAAAAAGGTTAAAACGATCCTAACTCCCCCTAAATAAAAAAAACAAATCACCGGGGAGAGGTTTTTGAAACCGAGACAAATTTTGGTCTGGTGAGACTCGCTAAAAGGGATTTTTCAATCCATACTTGTCTAGTGGCGGGTCTTCTCCTATAAAATTCATCATTAAGGAAAATGGTTTTGGGCCTACCATACCGGGCATTTTTGCAATTGAACTCATAGATTAATTTCCCGGGTTTTTTACAATAATTGAAAAATTTATTTTGAGAGCTCCCCCCTTACAAAAATAGTTGGAGCATGGGAAGAGGAAGCTTGCTTGGAATAGCCAAGCCCTTGGGTGGTTCTTGATATGCGTTTGGGAACCAAGTAATTTGGTCAGATTTTGTTCCCCTTGGGTGAACTTAGCAAGAGATTCCCTTAAATTATTGATTGTTGATTCCATGGAATCGACATTGGGAAGATTTTGGACCTTGAGGGACAACTCCTCCTTTTCTTTGAGAAGTTGTTCCTTTTCGGAAGAGAGTTTTTTGATATTCTTTTTTAAAGCAACAAATTTGGAAGAAATTTCATGAAAACCTTCCTCCAATTGATCTCTCGCATGTTGGAGATCCTCATAAGACAAATGATTAAAAGAATTGGAAGAACAAGAGGATGAGGAGTCGGAAGAGGTTACCTCATGAAATGCCATTAGGCATTTTTTACCGTTGTCGCTTAAGGAGGAGGAGGAGGAGGATGTGGAGCTATCACTCCATGTGGCCTTGAAAGCCTTCTTCTTTTCCTTTTGCTTGGCCTTTTTCTTGTTGAGTGGACAATCGGGCTTGTAATGGCCTTTCTTGCCACACTCGTAACATGGTACCTCGGGCTCGGATTTTTCGTTGGGTTGAGCCTTGCGGGATTTCTTCTTCTTGTGCTTCTTCATGAATTTGTGTATTTTGCGGGCAAGGTTCTCCATTTCGGAATAGCCTCTTGAAGAGGAAGAAGATGAGGAGGAGGAGCTTTCTTCTTGTTGAACTTTGAAGGCGATGTTCTTTGGAACTTTGATCGGTTTGCCTTCCTTTTCAGCTTGCCTCCTCATGGTAATCTCATAAGTCATGAGGGATCCAATGAGCTCTTCGACCGGCATGTTCTTGATGTCTTTCGCTTCTTGAATTGCCGTTACCTTTGGAGCCCATGTGCTTGGTAGGATCCAAATGATCTTCTTGACCATTGTTTCTGCAGAAATATTATCTCCAAGAGATTTTCTACCATTGCAAACGTCAGTAAAACGAGTAAACATTTCAGAAATAGATTCGGATGGATGCATGGTAAAACTTTCAAAATCTTGGAGATACATATCCAATCGAGTATCTTTAACTTTGTTGGTCCCCTCATGGGTAACCTCCAAAAGTTTCCAGATTTTATGTGATGAGGTGCATATGGAAACTCGATTGAACTCATTACGATCAAGGCCGCAATGTAGAGCGTTCATGGCTTTTCCATTAAGCTTGAAATTTTTAATATCGGCTTGAGTCCATTTGGATTCATCGGGAGAAGAGAGAGTATAACCATGCATGACAATTTTATAAATAGGATAACCTATACTTCTAAGAAAATTGGTCATGCGGGTTTTCCAATAGGTATAGTTGGTTCCATCAAAAAATGGAGCACGACCCAATGAATATCCTTCGGGGGCGAAAGAGGTTGATGCCATCGCAATGGATCTTGAATTTGAAACCGGTTAAGGTATTACTCAAATTTTTCCTCTGATACCAATTTTTGGGCGGAGAAGAAAAGGAAGTGATGGAAAGAGGGGGGGTGAATTGCCTTTTTAAAAATTAATAACAATTTAAAATCAATGTAAAAAGTGCAGCGGAAATAAAATAGGCAAGACACAAAATTGATAACGGAGTTAGGCTTAAACCCAAGCCTACGTCTCCGCTCCCAACTCAACCGTTGAGAGATTTACTACCGCTTGCTTTTTAATGGTTTTAGCAAGAAACCCACTAGACTTTAAGGTTAGTCTAGAACCTATTACAGCTTGCTTTTATTGGTTGAGCAAGAACCCACTTGCTTTCAATGGTTGAGCAAGAACCCACTAGCCTTCTTACAGGTGAAGGCTAGCTCACCTTTGTCTCAAGCCTTTTAAAGGAAAGGCTTGACCAACCTCTTCACACCTTGAAGGTGGTGTGAGAACCCAAAAGAGGAGATGAGAGAAAGAGATGGGGTTTGTAGGCACAAACCCAATTTGATGATAAAAATAAATAAAACAATAAAAACCGTAATGGGGGAAGCCTTGGGCTCCAAAGGATTGATTGGAGTTGATGAAGGGCGCTCTCAAGCTTCTTTGGTGGTGCTCCTTGGTTGTGGAATTGAGTTAGAGAAATTGGGTATTCTTGAGGGAGTCCGTCGGAGGTTTGCCAAATGATGAGAAATGTGTCCCGTGGGCTTCCGTATGTTTCGCTAGTGTTCCAGGGCTTCCTAGTCCTTTATTTATAGAGGGGGAACCCTCAAATGGCCTTTGGGAGTCTTTGGAGCCGTTGGAGAGGCCTTCGGAGCCGTTGCGAGTCAAGTGGACAAGCCTGGTCAAAGGCCCAACGGCTAGTTTGACTGGGCTCACCGGCTAACCGGTACAGAGCCACTGGTTGGCCGGTGCCTTGAAAAAGGAGAGGCCTTCGGGCTCAGGCACCAGCGGCTGGCCGGTGAGGAGGCCACCGGTTGGCCGGTGCTGAGGCAGTGGCTGACACTGTTCTGGCTGGGTGCCACCGGCTGGCCGGTGCTGAGGCCTCCGGTTGGCCGGTGGACATGAAAACAGTCCACTTTTCTTCCTTTTCCACTTCTTGCTCCTGAAATCATGCCTAATAAAAAAACACTTGAAAAAAAGATTAGATAAATAAGAGAGTGATTGTGATCATGAAAATTAAACCACGAGGGGTACGAGAGGTACAACAGACTACTCACACCACAAGTCACATCTGAATAATCAAAAAGAAACGATAATCCAAAAATTAGGGGATAATAAAATAGTGTTATACCCACCATAAGAACTCAACTAGCATATGAATATCAAAACCCCAACAACACAACCAATCAAATACAACAAATCCACTATGGTGAAGCCCAGCAAACCGGGACCCCAAAAACTAACTTGACCATTCCATGTAAACTAACCGACACCCTCACTTAAATAGATAACATGGGATGATGGAACTCCCCATAATTACTAAAACCCTTTATACAAGTTAGAACAATAATAACACCGAAATTTAGAGTTTCTCACATTGATAAAAGAATCTCAATACAATAGGAGGGTAAACCCATGAAAAGAAACCTAAATTATACATCCAACTGCAAACACCATCCATTAATCCCACCAAACTCAAGCATGTAAAATGAACACCAATAAAAAAACCCACACATGGGTTAAACACACATGAAGAATAACAAATGGTTCTAAAATCCACATTCAAATAGGAATAACATCTTCAATTTGGATAAAAAAGTCCATCGCACATTTACAATGAAGTTATGAACATAAAACATCAACAAGAACTAATATAGAAGGAAAAAATATCTATATAAAATTAAATATATAAATCATAACATGGGAAAAAATAGGGCCAAGGGTTCATATGCCCTCAACAATGCATGACTGTGTTCATGATTTACATTGAGGCAAGTAGTTGCATACCTTATGATTTAATAATTGATTACCTCAAAGTTAGGTGGAAACAACTTCTGATTAAGGCATCCTATTTATGAAATGCTTCCAGAAAAACTTCTCCACATGACGCATACAACTAGAAGGATATAATCTCTAAAAGATTGCAACATGATGACATTAAGTTCCCAAACTGGTCATACAAGAAACATAAAAGGAACTGATCTGACAATTGAGAAGTTAAACCCAATGAAGGATACTTTTCATAAATAGGCTTCTTGAACATATCCTCTTTTCAAGAGGGCGATCCTTCATGATAACCAACCACCACTGACTATAACTCAAAAACTATCTAAGAAAAAAATTCCTCATCCACAAACTTCTTGAAATAGGTTTCACCATATGATAGAGTTTTTCTATAATCATAAGATTAAAATGACAAAACAAGTGGATTTTTCATCTAATCATCTAATTTTACCCCAACAGAAAATGGGAATGTATCATTAAAGTGATGAACATAAGATTTTACTGATAGATGGCCCTATAGAACATCTTACAACTCTGATACCTTCCCCAACTTCACCTACTCAAGTATAAACCTTTGGAAAATGGTGTCCTTAAACACCTCCTAGGTCATCTCAACTTATTTGTATGATGAGGAAACTAACCCCACATATGAAAAGCTATACTATTAAACAACTCAGAGATAGCACAAACCCTAACAGCCTCAAGAGTTCCTAGGGACCAGAAGAAATTTTATACCTCTCAAAGCTTGTAAACTATATCTAATGGACCACAATGACCATGATAGATAGGAAACAATTGAATACAAATAGAAACTAGGCATGAGTCATCATAAAAATTGGGTAAATGTTTGGTGAAATACTCTGAACAACATAGAAAACTTAAAACCCAAATAAATCATCAAATCAAAACAACTGGAAAGGAAAACCATCATCCCAAACAGCCATCTTAGTAACCAAACACACTCTAGCACAACTTTTAACATTCCTTTAAAAAGGCATGGATTTTATTTAAATTTCAAAACTTCCTTCATCCCAAGATATTTTTAAAATAAAAAAAAATTCACCGAACAAAACCGACATCCTATAACTAGAACCAATTTATAAATTCATTTTTCTCCTCCAAAAATCACATTATAAATAAAAAAATCCATTGATTCTAAATACCCCCCCCCCCTTGCATACCATGAACCATCACACATGTGTTCATATATTTCCATCAACACTCTCTAACATGAACCTTCCAAACACATACCCTCACATGTGAAAATGTTAAAAATCAATACTAAGTCCTACATTTACCATTCCATTGTCAAACCCCAAATCCTACCAAATTTTCAATCCAAATTATTTTCTTTAAACCCCATTTAAAATGTTCAAGACCCTTTGATAGAAATAATTCTCATTTAAAAAACCATTTTCTTCTCGACAACCAACTCATACCAATCTAAAGAAAAAATATTCTCAACATTCACCAACCTATCTTAATGTGAAACTAGATTTTATGACTAACCCTGCGACATGGTAGTGGGCTATGCCCCAAGTAATCCATAATGATAATAGGACCTTGAACCATGTACATGGGCACCAAATGAGGTTAAAAAACTTCATATCACCTCCATTATCATCCCTTAATCCAAAAATAGAGAGAAAAGACTCAAAACCTAGAATACCCCTAAAAACTTGAGGTTTAGTATGAGAAAGGGTTCATGAAGTCCTTCATGTACCTACCTCTTGATTCCTGATTGTACTAATATCCAAAAACCATACACCTCAAATAATACCTGACTCCTATGATAACAATTTTTATGAACTAAATAGAGATGTCAACCAACCTGAAACTAGACCCAGTACTAGGCATGGCTAGAACATTATTCATGATCCTCACAGGATGAAAACTAATTTCAGGCATCAAAAAAATAAAAGTGAGAATGATTCCAGTCTAATAATCCTGGATCAAAAAAATAATGTTGAACATGTATGCAATCAACAAATAATTACATAAAAATACACAACTGGTCTAGCTAAAAAATAAACCTAAACAAAAGCATGACTAAAACTAAAACATAACCAAAATAATCTAAATTGATACATGCATGATCTTAATGGGACCATAATTCCACCACCATATTGAAGAATGAATCAATCCAATATCTTTCACTAAGCATAATACCAAAATAAGAAGCTAAACCTAAAAATCAATTCGGGTCTACCGACACTAAATGGTACATGTAGGGGGTGATCTTTACATATCAGTAGGTAATCTCCACATAATCCATATGTTTCATTTATCAAAAACTAAACATTATCACTTGTTTGAAATACATATACCAAAATAGTTTTTTCCACAATTTTTGTGAATAAGAAAATTTCTTTACCTTTTTAAAACTATGCACAACTTGATTTAATCTCTGAAATATGTTATGATTCTAAAACCAAACACCAAAAAAGCATACTAGGATGTCCTGGATATAAATAAATAGTAAAAGTATAAAATAATGTGTATTAAAAATATAAAAAAAAATTAGATATAATAAACACAGGCTTTCCTAAACATCCCTCGAGCAACCCTTGGACATTCCGGGTTCTGAACTACATTTCGGTGTATGGTGAAGACCCATAGTCAATAACCAATATCCGCCCTAAAATAACCAATCCAGTGGAATAAATATCTTATCCTATTAGATATCTAGGGATCATAACCCATCTAATCAAAGTTGGAAGTAAACAATCACTTGATCCTTTAATTGATTCATAAGAACCAATGGTCAATGTATACTATGTAAATAGGAGGCCCTAACATGTGTGACTCGCATTACCAGCTACACCGTACATGAATTCCATAAACATGGCCACAACCTATAGAATATCCTATATAGGTATACCTTTAAATGTGATCCCACTATAAATATATATATGTTATATATGTTATATATGTAAATCACATCATCAGAGGTTCTGATTAGGTCATCAGATCATATAACACTCAACCCTTTCTTTAAAACTTTCTAGTTTCCCAAATAGGCCTTTGGCTCTACACACCCAAATATATTTTTCCCAAAACATTCCAAATATCATTTCCAAATCAATGTGACTTGCCAATTTAACAATAATTTCTAAAATTAATACAAAATTCCTATTTTAGATATAAAATGACAAAAGGTCATTTTAGTTCCAAACATTCACTAACATATGATTTATGGAAAAATAGTTCATACCTTAAAGAAACACATTTGAATTCACACTTCCAAATCACTTGAAGAAACACCTCAACATTTCAAAAACATGATTCCCTTATATAGAAAATGGGAAGAATGAGCGATGAGAATTTTTTGATGGAATGGGGTTTTAAAATTATATATTCATTTGAATGCACATCAATTTGTGCACTTCCTGCACCCAAGGATCTTCCAACATCCAATGGCACCCTATAGATTTCTATAAAGACTCCCAAAACCATTTTTAGAACCATAAATTTCTTTTTAAATAATAACAAACACTTCACATAGTTGTAATATCATAAATAACCTTTTTAAAGAACCATGAAAATCCTCTCAAAATATTCCACTACAAACATCGTGCCATATAAACAACCAAATCACTCATTCCAAGCCAAAATAACCATATAAACATTAGTAAATAAATATTTCTAAGGGACAACACCAGCAAAATAACCCATTTCATTCTATCAAAACACAATTTACATTATATCAAAAACATTTAGTGAGCATACACATAGGCATAAACAAATAATCACTTAAAAACCTATTTATAGAAATTTCTATTAACAAGAAAACATAATAATAAAAAATTTGTTTTATATTAGCTCAAAACTAGTTTAAAAATTAATTTAAGACTCATAAGAATCAACGGAATG
Organism: Viscum album; assembly: GCA_963277665.1. Lineage (NCBI taxonomy): Eukaryota > Viridiplantae > Streptophyta > Magnoliopsida > Santalales > Viscaceae > Viscum > Viscum album. Next base: position 1,105,362,324 of record OY728119.1, read on the forward strand.
AATCGGAAAGGAAAATAATGGATTCACCTACTTCAATGGAGTGAGAATGTGGGAAAACCATTAAAGAGGAGTTATCGAAGTATCATGGACCCTTATCATACAATAAAACCCAAGGAAAACAATATTCACACAAACCCTAGACAATGGGGTTTGTTCAGCCAATATCCCACTTAAGGGAAACATAAAAATCGTGAGGGAAGGTAGAGATTGTGAAAAAAATTGAAAATCAAACCCTAAAAATTGCCTTAGAGTTTAAGAGGAAGAACCTAAGGAGGAAGATGAATGAAGGAGGTGAGTATAGGGGATATCTTCGTGTATCCAAGTCGACCCAAGGGGTGGGGTTTGAATTAGGGTAAAATGGTATATGGTATATTAGGAATTTATTTTTCAAAATTTATAGGCTAATCTATCATCTTGGTCGCACGAATTAACAAACTATGAACCTACTATGTCGAAGCTGATGTACAAGATCATAGAGATCACACAACTAACACTCACGGGTTGTGTGACCATATTAAAACCTTGTGGTAGCCTCTACTGAGGTCCTTGACCTACCGCATGACCAGGATTCATGGTTTTTGATACCATGCACAAATTGTGGGGTACCTTCTATCCCACTCTAAGAGGTATTGTACGGGTACTTTTTCTGATCTCTATTGTTTCTACTATCTGTTTGATGCATGTTTCCAAGATAAAACCCCACTAGTACATCCAAATTTTGAAAAACAACAACGATTCTCAATAAGAACATCGACCATAGAGATTTAAAAATTAGAAAAGGATATAATAAAATATAATCCGAGTTTTGGGTGTGATAGGTAGAGAATTTATCCCATGTTTCATTTTTTTTAATTATTAAAAATGTGTATGAAGTTAGAATGCTTGGAAATTTGTTAAGTATTATTAAAATGGAAATTTGTTTTCCTGTTTTTATAATTCTCCATGATTATATGTAATTATATTTTATGTGATATTAATATTAAAAACATATTATAAGGATTATTCACAATGACTAAAACTACTGTAAGTCCATGAAATTGATAATTTTCATGATATGAAGAAGAATAATCATTGTTGAATAAAATTAATTTTTTATGAAATATTTTATGTTTGGGAAATTAAAATAAGGACTTGTAAACTATATAATCAACTTACATGAGGAATAGTAGAAGATATTATTATTGAGATTAACATGGTGTAATATTTGTATAACTCCTTGAATGGTCCTTATAAATAATAAATGTGGCCAACTTGGGATAAATTTAGTCCATATCAACCCCACATATGTTGGAAATGGACAGTGGCCATGTGGGGGAATAATCCAATGAGGACCGTATGGAGGTAGAGGGACATTCCCATGTTCAAGGTCTGCAATAATTTGATCCCACATTGAGTACATGGGGGTAGTTTTTGTGACATTATATAGAGTGGAATGGTATAAAAAAGGATGATTTGGTGGAAAAGAGTGACAACAATCGTTTGTTCTAGTGATGGGTTGGCGGTGGAACCTAATACTCATATCTAGAGAGATGAATGAGAATGTTGATTAATAAACTGCAGACATTACACATAAAGAAAATTATGTGGGATTCATGTGGTGTGGCTACAATTCCTCCACCTAAAAAACTATAGACATAATTATTATCTCATAATGCTTCTAATTTAAACTATTTATCAAGCATGAAATTTACTTCATGGTCCATATTTATCAGGTTTCTACTCAAACAGATGTCTCTCTAATGATTATTTTCTAACGATTAAACAAATTTCTCCTCAATATAAATGAAGACTATATTGAATTTATATGATCTAGGAAATGTTGGTATACACATTGCACATGGTTTTCATATAATCTTACAACCTAATTATCTTTGGTGATTATAATGAGGTGATGATGATAAAAATACATTGGTATTATAAAATGAATATATTGTATTGAAGAGTTAAGAACAATTCTTTGGGTTTATGAGTGGTATCCAATAATATTTAGGAATTCATGAAGAAAAAGGGAGTTGTGGGTGACATTTACACATGAGAAGAAGTAGGATACCCAAAATCATGAGTATTTGAAAAGGATAAATTCATTCATATTTATCTATACTTTCTATGTTTTGGGAAGTTGAGGGAATTCCTGGAACCTTCAATTATTCCTTGTTTTTTCAATATTGATAAATAATAATAGTTGTTATTCATAATAAATGAGGTAAAGAAATATAATATAATTTTCATTCAAGTATTTATATCGGAAGAAAAAAATAAATATTTATTATCAACACATTTAAATGAGTATATTAATGATGATTTAGAATAATAAATAAATGATTATTATAAATCCTATAACAATTTAGTTCCCATGAACAAAATTTCTTACCAAATTATGTGGATATAGGGGATAAGTAATATTTATATAATTTATTGTTCATTTTTAATTCCTGGTATATTATTTTATTATATATATAATAAGAATTTTTGCACATTTCTTTCACACTTTGAAATTGAGGTTATCACTTCATCAGAAAAAACATATCCTGATTAATGTTTCACTGAGGAAACCGATCAAATATAGGTGATACAACATATTTGAGAAGGAATAGAAAGATCAAAATTTTCATGAAGTGTACATGAGAATGTGTGGTCCATCAATAAAGTGGAATAATATCAATAGACCATCCTGATGTTGATCAGTCCTTGATAAATTGAGTAAACCTCTCAGTACAAGATTGGAGAAAGAATTTTAGTGTTTTATTCGAGTGGATAAGTCTTTTTGTGGATTCTGGACAAGGAATGTGTGGATTCTAGTGATAATATGAGATCTAATATAAATAACCTCCTATGTTAATTTAGGAGAGACATGGTATAATTATTTATCAACCATTTTGGTTGATAATAATATAATATCATAAAATCCATGTTAGGGGGTATAACTAACAGGTCAATGAATATGTCCTCTTGTTGGGATTTGTAAATATATAGTGTCATGCCCTCTATTATTAATTATATATATGTATTTATGTTGTAATTAATCAATTTATGAATTGATAATATTAATTTATTTAAGTGGTTAAATTAAAAAATGAATTTTGAATATGTAAACCACCAATTCTCCCCCATCCCCCCCCCCCTCTTAGTGGTCAATCTTTAATTGGGATCATCAGGATGATACATGACTATCTAGTGTTTATAGTACGATATTAGAGACTTATGTGATGACTAGTTATTTTTTTGAAACATGTGTTTTCCATTCCTTATTATCTATAAAATTGTTTCCTTGAATTAATATACCTATCAAATTATCATCTAGTTTACCTCTCCTAGATACATCATTTTCCACAAAATTTAACCATAATGATTTATTACCATAGTGTACTATAGTCATTCGATATTATGGAAATTTTTTTACTTCATCATTGTGAACATAATGAGCATTAATGTGATCTATATCATGGATTGGTTGACCAGTTTCCAAGCCCATATTGATTTCTATAATATATGGTTATCATTTACATCACCCTAGAGATATTTTTTCATGATAACCAACGAGTTAGAGATGGGAGCATTTATAGTGGGTTACAACATGAGACAACCTGGGAACATCTTATTACATATATCATGCATGGATCATTCAATAGGATTAGTAGTACCCATCATATTGTCTTCCAACAATAGATCTTTATATGGATTCTTCAAAGAAAAATCCATTGTAATTCCCCAAGATAATGGATTTGGATTCGATGTAGAGATCATTACTAGTTGAAAACCAAAATCAATACCCTTATATCCTAGGGTGTAGATTGAGTAAAAGTATTTCATGTTATTTCTCAAGGACATTAAATATAATGGATTTATCAGGTTGAGCGCATAAGTATAGGGTGAACCAATTATGTTCAGCAAGAAGAAAGATTGTTGTCTTAAACTCTAGGTGTATTATTCAATGATGAATATGACGATAGTGATGAATAAATATATAATCCTAATGATTTAAAATATCTTTGATCATTTATGTGGAGACTAATAGTCCTCCAAGATTTATCTCTAAATATTTTGTCAATAGTTGCAGGTTAGAGATGTGTAAATCTATATGATTGTGTTTTATAGTAGATATGGGATGTACATGTACATAGTGATATAGGTTGAACTAAAAAATTTCAAGTAAGTGCTTATGGATCTAATAAAAATGATCATCTACCCATGTCTTTACTCAATCGTTATAGTATTAAATGATGAAATCCTTAATTACTTAATGACCTCATAACAACATTCCATACATCTTCAAGATATTCAACAGTATGATTTGATTACATCATAAATAACCAATAATATCAATGTTTCATAATTTAATTCAATATGATCAATTCATGGGTCATTTAATTTCCTAAAGTAATATATTTATGGACCTATAGAAATTTAAGGGGTGATTTATGGGTAAAATTTAATGAACAAGTTCAAAAATAGGATAATTATTCATTTATAAGGACAATATTATGGTCTTATCAAGGAATTATCCTAATTAACAACTACTATGACTGCACTGGTGAATAAATTAGGAATGTTTCAGGGGTTTAACCTCGATGAGTATGTTTTTCATGAGTTTATGTGATAGTTTTTTGTAGATGTAATATTGATTATTCAAGATCTATGGATAGAATATATTATACACTATATTTAATTTGCTTTTATTTGGGGGATCATTATTGATATAGAGGGAGTGTGTTATAGATTATGGTTCGTATCAGATGCAACTGCAGTAGTAGAACAATCCTACCCATGAATTGATACATGTATACAAGGTCAACACATAAAACTTTTGGAGATAATATCTATTTAGTGAGAGGATAGTTTTTTACTTAGACCACAAGGCCCTTCAAAATATCTTGATATAGTGAGACCAAATTTTTATTCAGAGGCACTGGGATGAGTATCTATAGATATTACAATTTAATAGTTTATATATGCTATATAAGGGTTATATTAATTCGTATTAATATAGTTGTAAGGTATAGGAAGGCTAGGATATTGGTGAATGATCTTCAAAGTAATAGTATAATTTTGTGATATGATTGAATTATTGGAGGACACTCTCTTCTGAAAACTATGGATTGATAACATGTTCCCAAATAGTGTCCATAACATCTTTAGTTGGTCAGGTAAATGTTGGATAGGATACTAACCTAGAGTGTGATGTGAGACAATTACAGCAGGTTAGAGGAGACACGATGTCCACGTTTTCATGAGATTATGATGATGTGATACTAGTATATGGGAGAGTTATGCTCTATTATTTAATTAGTAAAGAGTTAATGAGAAATGTTCATTCCTTTAATGGGTGGTCAATACATTATATATATTGATATAACATGAAATTAAGTGGTTATTTTAGTGGAAAAGGATGAAGAGGAAAATTACTCGATTCATTTCCTCTTGTCATTCCAACTATATGATTAGTGATGAGAAAAATCATCATATTGTTCTGATGATGAAATTTCTTATACACGTGTGGAATTTTAAGAACATATTGATGGACAATGTGACAGGTTACCTAGAACTCGGAGGAGATGTGTTGTTTTCTAGAATATTTTTTATTATTTAATGAATGTGGTTCACATATTTACACATCCATTAGGATCTATTAGATGTTGACCTAGAAAACACGTATATCGATGAGATAGTAATATTCAATGGAGATTACATAATAATTTTAGCAAAAAGAGACATGGATTTTACGTTGTTTTTTGTAGGGCTTGTAAAATTCCATAGGTACTTCACTGAATTTAATTATGATGTACCATCACCAGATAGAAGGACAATCAGAGGAGATGATTCACATATTGGAGGATTTTTTTGGGATTCATCCCTAGGTTTCAGTAGATAATGGGATGATCATATTTAATTTTTTCTATTTTCCATTAAGATGTTAAAATTATTTGATTCATATAGATCCTTATTCTACTATATATATAGTATATGTTGTTCATAGATTTATTGGAACTATACTAGTGAGGCATAAGTTGTAGGGTCCAATATGGTACGACAGAAATCTGTGATAGTATATTGATTTTAAAAATTTTGATCGCATATTAGAGTAGGAAAAAATATTATTATAACCATAGGAGGATACCTTTTTCGTGTATTCTTAGTGATTATATTTTTCTAAGAGTGACTCCATGGTTGGGTCACAAATGTTTTAGGAATAAAGAGATGATTTTGACACAAAATATTTTTACATTTTATATCCTCAAGAATGTTGAGATATAGATGTGTGATTTTTATCATTCATCAATCTATTAATATATTCATGAAATTTTTCATGTGTTGCTGCTAAAGAGGAACATGACCAATATTAAAAATTTAAAAGTCTATGAATATTTTGCACTATTTTTAGAAATATTGTACATGCAAGGCATGATATGAATTGTGGAACAAAGTGATAAATTCATTCAATGAAGTATTATACAATTAATCTAGACTCTATGAAATCATAGATAGATCCAGAAGGGAACTATAGAGTGGGTGGATGAGTTTCAAACATAGTTGAACAATTTATTTGAGTAAAACCATTAATGGTACTTACAAGGTAAATGATGTCCTTAGAGGGAAGTAATTATAACTTACTTTATTATTTTTATGTATGAGTTGTTTTTGAATTAATTAAATTATATGTTCTCTTTTGGTTATTTTATAATAGGGGTCCTTATGCGGTTGTTTTTTAGGTGAATGTGATCAACAATTAATGGATGAATTGATTATAAAAGGTTTGGTTTTGTGGTTAGTGGTAAATGAGACAGGGTATCTATTGGGACTAAATCGTGTTAATAGAAATACTATATATGAAAATGGTTGGCTGGAAGTGCTTGTAGAAATCAAGTGGTTCTTCCTGTACCACTAGCCAACCCATTTCGAATCAAAAATCGGCCTATACTGAGCTTTGGTTGGACATCAATCCCAGTCTGAGGCTAAATTATATTACACTATCACTTTTAATTCCACATGGATTTCCACCATATTTAATATAAAATTTTATCCCAAACAACCCTATTTCAAATTTTAAACCTATCCCCTGGATCATGTAGATAACTTCATTATCTCTCTTTGAATCATCAATGACGGACAAATCCAGTGACATTGGATTTTTTATTTTTCTTTAGAATTAAAAACATTCTTTATTCATTCATGATATATGTCCATGGATCTATAAAAGAAAAAAAATTATATGGTGATCCATTTATGAATTTTTACTTCTGTAATTGATCAGTGATAGATTTAATGTTTAGAATATGTCTCTTAATATGACTATGATCAACCTTAAATTACACATTTTTTATGTGTATGTTATTATAAATAATCATCTTAGAATACATATAGAATTCATAATGATAATAGAACTATAATATATTAACTATACAGTAGTACATTGGTGTTGGATCTAGCATGTCAATGCATCCCTTTAATCAGATCAAAAATATATAAGAACTGTGGATAGATTGGGGTATGTTCCCAAAGATATCTTCTTCTTGATATCATATTTTTTTTAATATATTCATGTACTTATTTTTTTAATAATGGATTATGGTGAATTATTTTTTTGTGGATATAAATAAAGAAATGTTTTATTATTGGTGAGGTAATATTGATATATTCTTCATTTGAAAATGGTTCATGTGTTTTGGAATTCTATTCTGTGAGAAATATTAGGAAGAGATCCTTTGACATACAGAATGAGGTATTTAATTAAAGAACTAACTTATTAGAATGAATTATCATATGGTATCTTATACAAACCACCTTATTGTTACACCAGAACTCGATATAAGAATCCAAAATGGGGAGGAGAGTTCATCAAGGGTGTGAAAAAATTGTTCAGTCCTCGATCCTTTTAAAAATATTGGAGTGAATTGAAAATATCATTGCAGTTAGAAAAATATTTACATGTAATACCCCAAGCTTCTACGGTACGCTTCTCTTTGAATAATGTGATAGCGTGTGTTGTACGCAATACTGAGTTCTAACACACCATAACCAATCAAAATAGCCGTTATGAATAGTAATACATACTTTTTGAAATTATATATATTTTATATTTCAAAATGGACTTCATTTTTGGATTTGGAATATCAAATTTATCCTAAGGTGAAATTTTGGTACTTTTCGGATAACTTTAATATTTTGATCAATAGTGAAAATTACTAAATTTTAATTAAAAACAACTTTTTTAATCAAAATAATTAATAGTGATAAATTATGAATTTGAGTGGTTTAAAAGTATATGTAGAATATATATTTTTACCATTTAATATAATGTTGGTCATTGGACATAATTTTACAATTAAACCGGACATAAACAAGTGCCAATCTTTTGATAGTTATTGTCTCTTAAAAACAAGCTTTTTGTTTTAATAACGGGAATTAATTTTAAATTAATTTCTTCCACTTATGTGTTTTGAATTTTAAAAAATGGATTCCATATTTTGAATCAGGATGTTCATATTGTGTAAATATGTAACTTTTATTTTTAGACAATTTGAATAATTACTTCGATAAATATTTTATTTACCATGGTTAAGGGTAAATACGCTAAATAAGGGTTAAACAAATAATATTATAATAATAAACAATTATCCTAAAACGTGTCCTAACCTTATTGGTTGATAAATTTTAGACCATAGGCATATTTGGGTCGATTTTGGGACCCCATGGTGCCACTTGTAGGTGATATGGACACTTAATTATAATTAAGTTAAAATGAATACAAAAATGACACAAACATATTTCTTTTAGAAAAACAATTTTATACATAGGGTTATATATGTTGGATGTTCGACTATAAATATTTATTAGAAAGATAAAATGATTTCCTACATAATTATATTTTATTTATAATTTTTATTGATTAAATAATGTAAGTTATTTATGACACAGTGATGATGCAGTAATTCCCATAATAGTGAAAATTTAAAATAATTGATATTATAAATACCCAAATAAATATAATTTGAGACTTTTAATGAATTAAAATAATTTTCTATGATAATATGACATATTAGGATTGATTTAATTAACATTTTTCTAAGTAATAATTATTTTATGAGTTTCACAAAAATCAACTATTGAATAGTGTCAAAATTGACATAAAAGAGTATTTAAAACAAGTATTATATTATTAATTGATATTAAATTCCTAAAAATCTAAGGTTCGGAAAAGAGACTTATATCATGATATTTGTATCATTAATGGACCACTTTGGGGTTTCTTGTATGTATATGGTATGTTTATTAACCAAATAATATAAAAATACAAAGAGACATTGTAAAAGTGAAACTAATTAACTTAGAGTTAATACTTAAAGATAAGGTTAATATAAGTACCCAAACCTATCTAAATTCTATTGATTGAGTGGTTTTCGACCCCTCCCCACCTTAATCTTTAAATAATAAACTTTGTAGCCATTAGAAACCGAATATGAATTTATTATAAACTAATATTTCTAGCTTTTCCAAAGGTGCCCCTCACCCCTCTTATAAAAGGGCACTCCTCATTATCAATTATTCATACCTTCAAAGCCTTTTGGTTTGGCCAAAATCTTCCCAAATACTCTCCCAACTTCCCTCAATACAACCTAGAGGCCTTATTTTGATCATAAATCCAACCTATGGAGCCCTTTTGATCAAATCAAAAGGAAGAACCCGAAGAAGAGGTAATGATTTCACCACCCTTTTCCAAGTTCCTTTCTTCTTCCACTTCTTCATTCTTTGTTATTACCATTATAAAATAATAACTCAAGTATCATATATATAATGTGATGTTATTATAAATATGGTACAACCATATTCAGTATTCTATCCACCCTTTGAATAACATGTCACCATACGTGCGTACGTATGGCATACCATCTCCACGTTGTGGTGTAATTGTTATTCAATATATTATTATTTGGATGGGTATAGTAATGATGTATAACTCATGTAAATAATAAATATAACAGGTTAATGATTCTGTATATATGATATACCACCCATTTATATATTATAGTAATATCAAAAGAATGATATTGTCGCTCGTGCGTACGTACGGACTACCGTCTCCACGAACGCGATGAGATTCATTCTCCATCGTATCCATTCAAGTATAATTATCATTTTATGATTTAAAAATGATGTTTAAGTACTTGATATCATTCTGGATATGAATAATATACAACCTGTCCATAAAAAACACGGATTATGTAACAAAACATATAAAAGAAAACGAGTAAGTTAACACCTGAAACAACGATAATACTAAGATATTATTAACAACTCAATGTTAAAAGATCATATATGATATCATATTGATGTATATGAATCTTGTATAATTTAATAACAATTATTTCACCATTATAAATGAGGTTAACCTACCCTAAACCAAGGAAAAGTGCAAGGTAAGGGTTATTTCACAATCTCTTCATTATCCAAGGTTGTTTATACGTAATAATCTACCGGGATCTCTTTATCATCCACATCCATGTTTCTTAAAAATGAATTTCAAAACATTTTTAATATTTAAAAGAATATGGGTTAAAGTCATTTATACCCTTGTTTGACTTTTATTAGAGTTTTATAAAGGAATCTTTCCGTCGTTTTACAAACAAGGTGCTTTTAACCTTTTCGATAGAATTAAGGTAAGAATGTTTTTTTAACTTATACGGCGGGTGCGGTTATTTTCCACCATTATAAAATCGTCGAAGCTTCCCATACAAGCTTGTAAGAATAATTTCAAAGAAAATGTTTTATTTTATAAATATATGACTCTTACATGATTTCAAACTAGAAAGAGATACTTCTCTAAAAAGAGTTTTGATTTCATCTATGTCAACATCCTTTGAGGGATTTTATTCTTATTTGAATTATGATACAAAACTTCTATATTGTATTGAAGGTTTTGTGATATGTTTGACTGTGGATGTTCTATTTTTATACCATTCATAGTTTATGGTGAAATTATTGACATTTCGTAAGCTAGTTTTAATACAGATGTTTATGTTATGTTTAAACCTTTTCATATGGGAATGCATTGGACTTAATATGTGACGGGTGGAGCCCGCTATAGCTCCTCGATGCATCGGTAGGTCTCATGAGACAAACTAGTGTCTTGGCACAAGGCCAGGACAAAATCTTATTTGTAGTCTTGGCACAAGGCCTTGGCTATGTGGTTATGATAGTCTGGCATTATGCATTCCATCATTATGAAAGTGGTTATTGATATTGCATGTCATTATTCGATTAGTAGAATATCCGTGTGAATAATTAAATGGAATTATTTCATTTTACTTTTTCCATACTATGTTGAAGTTCATGTTTAAAAGGCTTTTGTTTTAGTTATACATTGCCTTAAAAGTTTATGCTTATTTTTGAAAGTTTCCGCTATATTGTTATCCTTACTGGGCATTTGAGTTCATCCCTTTTCTATGTTTTATTTTCCCCAGGATGTGAAGAAGTAAGTTATGAATGACCAGCAGGGATTTTATGTGGGGATATGAGTGTGTAATATGGAGACTATGTTGTTGTATTAGTTTTTCACTTTATGATGTAATGTAACATTTATTAATGTATATAGTGTTTCCAAGGCTACTAAACCAATCGGTCTTTCGAGATTTGATCTTTCTTGTGATCATGCCAATGTTATATATAATGCACCGAATCTAGGTAATTAGGGTCGGGGAATTACAGTTTGTATCATAGGAAGTTTAGTACAAACTTTGGAAGCTAGATTTAGATAAACTCTGATTAGAGCAGGTAGACCTAAGATGAACTTTCAGGATTAGTAAAGAAGAACTTCCTAGAATTTTGGTATTGTTAAGATTCTGTTAGTTTTCCGAGCAATACATCCCTGCCTGAATACGAGCAGGTAGAGGCGGCTCTGGCACAGATGTACCTAGGGGTAAAACGTGAAAACACCGCTTTGAGCTAGACTCGAACAGGAACTGGTTCACGACAACGGGCCTTGCTGGACTCTTGGTTACGACACTCCCGGGGGATATTCTTAGGATAACTCTCATTTTCTTTACAAATAATTATGAAGGGTTTATGAGTATATACTTCCTCAAAGAAAACATTTTTATGATTATGGATTATATCCATAAATATTTCAATTTATGTTAAGTGTTTTATAAGTATGGGATTAAGTATTTTGATTCATAAACTGATCTAGTTTATGCCATTGTTTAGAAATGGTGCCTAGTGGAAGAAATGGAAACCGTATCAATGCACGCACTCCATATAGGGATTTCCCTTCTGCTCAAGATAATTATAGTGGAGCTGGTGATGCAACTGGTGTCGATCAGCTAATCACCATACTGGGACAACTCACTCAGGTTATGAATAATAACCTTACCCGTATGGAGCACCCTGATTCGTAGTGTAGAGGATCAATGTTAGATCGATTCATTAGTCAAAAACCACCAACGTTCAATGGGAGTACAAATCCCTTAGTAGCTGAGCAAAGGATATTTTCCCTAGAGAAAATATTTAAGGATTTGGGTAGTAGTGAAAGGGAAAAAGTTTTCATGGCAGTTTACCGCCTCACTGGAGATGTTGATCAATGGTGGTCATTGATTCAAAATACGAAGGAAGATGATGAAGTATCAAATATGTAATGGAGGGAGTTCAAAGATCTGTTTTTAGAAAAATACTTTCCTCGCGACCATCGAGCAGATATGGAAAGGCAATTTCTGAGTCTGAGACAGAAGGAGGATGAGAATGTCACAAAGTATGAGGCTAAATTTACAAGGTTAGAAAGGTATGCTGGAGATTATATACGTAACCCAAGAAATAATATTGATCATTTATTTGAAAGGTTAAAACCATTTCTCCGTCGAGCATTAGTCTCACAATCATTTTCGTCGTACGAATACATTGTCTCATATGCTCTCAAGACTGAAAAGGAATTCTCTAAGTCTTATGACTTTAAAGAAAAGCAAGAGAAGAAGAGGCCTACAGATCAATCAGGGAATGGAAATAAGGGGACGAAGGGAAAGGTTTAATATCCATCCTGTGGTAAATGTTGGAATAAACACCCCGGTACTTTCTTTAAGGGAACGGGACTCTATTACAAGTGTGGTGAAAAAGGCCACCAAGCTCGTTATGGCAAAGGGAAGAAGGAAGCCACCAATGTTCGGTGCTAAAATTACAGGGAGTTGGGGCATTATGAAAATGAATGTCCAAAGTGTCAGGAGAACATACCTCAGAAAAGGCCAAGGGATCAAGGCCAAGCTTATTCTATCACTACTGCGGAGGTAGAAGCTCTGAAAGACGTGGTGGAAGGTAATTTAATGGTTTCCACAAGTGTAGCAAATGCATTATTTGATTCTGGATCATCACATTGTTTCATATCTTCCCAGTTTTCTAAGAAAATTAGATATTTCCAATTTGATTTAACAAGGGAGTTGTCAGTTAAAACTCCTAAGGGAAGTATCATTGCAACAAACTTTTGTGAATCAGTCCCCATTAGAGCACATAAATGTTCTTTATCTACTGATCTCCCCGTCATACCTATGATTGAGTTTGATATAATCCTCGGTATAGACTGGCTTTCGAACTATGATGCGAATATTTATTGTAAGAAGAAAGAGGTTACGATTCTTGATGATAATGATAAGGAACACCTTATCTTTAGAGAAGAATCGTCACCACCTAATTCTTATCTAGATCCACCCCCAGTAGCTCAACTAAATTCAATTATTGGGGAGGAAGAGAATTAAATGACTGTGGGTGGGGAAAGTAATGTTCAAATAGAGGATGAACCTGTTGTGAAAGAATATGTAGATGTGGTTCCGGAAGATTTACTTGGACATCCTCCAGAACTAGAAGTTGAGTTTTCCATTGATTTAATTCCTGGATCAAGGACTATATCGAAAACCCCTTATAGAATGGCCACTATAGAATTAGTTGAACTAAAGAAACTACTAGAGGAATTTAATAATAAGGGATTTATTCTCCCTTGTGTTTCTCCATGGGGAGCTCTTGGTCTTTTTGTTAAAACGAAAGACGGATCTATGAGGTTATGTATCGACTACAGGGTGATCAATGCTATAACAATAAAGAACAAGTATCCCCTACCTCGCATTGATGATTTATTTGACCAACTGCATGGAGATCAATACTTTTCGAAGATTGACCTTCGATCTGGATACCATCAGTTGTGTGTAATGAAGGAAGACATTCCAAAGACAACATTTCAAACCAGGTACGGGCATTACGAGTTTACTGTAATGCCTTTTGGATTGAATAATGAACCCTCTGTATTCATGGATCTGATGAATAGAGTTTTCAAGGAGTATCTTGATGAATTTTTTGTGGTATTTATTGATGATATCTTGGTATACTCAAAAAGCTACGAAGATCATGAAAATCACTTGCGCATTATCCTGAAGACTCTAAGAAGACATGAATTATATGGGATGTTTAGAAAGTGTGAATTCTGGATTCACGAGATTTCTTTTCTTGTCCATATTGTCTCTAAAGATGGAATCTCTGTTGATCCTTCTAAGACCAAGGCAATCCAAGAATGTCCAGCACCTACGAGTATAACTGAGGTACGTAGTTTTATTGGTTTGGTAGGTTATTATCGACGTTTTGTCCAGAATTTTGCCTGGTTGGCTAACCCATTAACAAAGCTCACATGTAAAGGGGTTAAATTTGTTTGGACAAAAGAGTGTGAAGAATGTTTTGAAGAACTGAAGAGAAATCAATCAATGCTCCTATATTGACTCTACCATCAGGGAATGATGGGTTTGTTATTTATAGTGATGAATAGAAGAAAGGACTTGGTTGTGTCCTTATGCAGAATGATAGGGTTATTGCCTTTGCATCACGACGGTTTAAAATTCATGAACAAAACTATCCTACTCATGATCTCGAGTTAGCAGCTGTGATCTTTGATTTAAATATATGGTGGCACTACCTTTATGGTGAAAAATGTGAGATTTATACTGATCACAAGAGTTTGAAGTATATTTTCTCACAAAAAGAACTCAACATGAGGCAAAGGAGATGGCTTGAATTACTCAAGGATTATGATTGTACGATACACTACCACCCGGGGAAAGCAAACAAGGTGGAAGATGATTTGAGCAGAAAATACCATGGAGTTTTGAATGTGATGAGAAATGAAAGGGATCCAATTTTGATGGATCTAGTGAAGATGGACATGGGAATAACCAGGGAAGGTGAAACATCAATGCTTTTTCAAATGGTTGCCAAACCATCATTACTAGAAAGGATTAAGAGTTCTTAAACCGATGATGAAGAATTCCAAAAGAAGATTAAAGCTGTGAATGATGGGAGACTGAGAGACTTTGTGTATGAAGATGGGATTTTGAAATTTGGGAAGAGACTTTGTGTTCCTGATATACCTGATCTAAAAAGGGAATTGCTGGATGATGCTCATAGTTACAATTTCTCTATACACCCTAGGAGCACCAAAATGTATAGAGATTTGAAAGAACATTTTTGGTGGGACAACATGAAGAGGGAGATTGCTGATTTTGTGTTAAGATGTATCGTTTTTCAACAAGTGAAAGCTAGAAGGAAACAGCCTGGAGGAGTCATGCAACCTCTCCCCATGCCGGAGTGGAAATGGGACAATATTACGATGGACTTTGTCCTGGGGCTACCAAAGACTCCTAGAAGGAACAATGCAATATGGGTTATTGTTGATCTTCTTACCAAGTCAGCATATTTTCTTGCTATAAGAGAAGATCTACCCCTGGAACGTCTGGCAAGACTATATATTAATGAAGTTGTGAGACTTCATGGAGTACCCCTATCGATTTTTTCTGATCGTGATCCCCGTTTTACTTCAAGATTATGGAAAAGTCTTCAGAAATCCCTAGATACTGAACTTCATTTGAGCACTGCTTACCACCCTCAGACAGACGGAAAATCAGAATGGACTATTCAAACCTTAGAAGACATGTTGAGATCTTGCTCACTTGACTTTCAGGGTATGTGGGATCAATATTTACCTCTGGTAGAATTTTCCTATAACAATAGCTTCCATTCGAGTATTCAGATGGCACCATATAATGCGTTATATGGAAAGAGATGTCGTACACCAACCTGTTGGGATGACGTTGGTGAAAGAAAACTTGTAGGCCCAGAACTGGTGGAGGAAACGGTGGAAAAGGTGAAGGTAATCCAAAATCACATCAAAGCAGCTCAAAGTAGGCAGAAGAGCTATGCTGATAATCAAAGGAAGAATTTGGAATTTCAAGTCGGTGATCATGTTTTCTTGAAGGTATCTCTATGGAAGGGAGTCGTACGTTTTGGTAAGAAAGGTAAATTGAGTCCCAGGTACATCGTACCCTTCGAAATTCTAGAACGAATTGGGGTTGTAGCTTACCGATTGGCAATGCCGCCAAGTCTCTCCAATGTTCACGATGTGTTCCACGTATCTCTATGGAGGAAATACATGCCTGACCCAACGCATGTACTCACCTATGAGGAAATAGAACTGGAACCCAATCTGTCTTATTGCAAAGAGCCCATCAGGATTCTTGATATGAGAGAACAAGTACTAAGAAACCGGACGACACGTCTGGTAAAAGTTTTGTGGAGAAACCATAAGATGGAAGAGGCAACGTGGGAACCCGAGGAACTTATGATGAAGAACCACCAGAGTCTTTTCATGTGATAATTATTTTAGAAATTTCGAGAACGAAATTATTTGAAGGAGGGGAGAATGTAACACCCCAAGCTTCTACGGTCCGCTTCTCTTTGAATAATGTGATAGCGTGTGTTGTACACAACACCGAGTTCTAACACACCATAACCAATCAAACTAGCCGTTATGAATAGTAATACCTACTTTTTGAAATTATATATATTTTATATTTCAAAATGGACTTCATTTTTGGATTCATAATATCGAATTTATCCAAAGGTGAAATTTTGGTACTTTTCGGATAACCTTAATATTTTGATGAATAGTGAAAATTACTAAATTTTAATTAAAAACAACTTTTTTAATCAAAATAATTAATACTGATAAATTATGAATTTGAGTGGTTTTAAATTATATTTAGAATATATTTTTACCATTTAATATAATATTGGTCATTGGACATAATTTTACAATTAAACCGGACATAAACAAGTGCCAATCTTTTGATAGTTATTGTCTCTTAAAAACACGCTTTTTGTTTTAACGACGGGAATTAATTTTAAATTAATTTCTGCCACTTCTGTGTTTTGAATTTTGAAAAATGGATTCCATATTTGGAATCTGGATTTTCAAATTGTGTAAATAGTTAACTTTTATTTTTAGACATTTTGAATAATTACTTCGGTAAATATTTTATTTACCATGGTTAATGGTAAATCCGATAAATAAGGGTTAAAACAATAATATTATAATAATACAAAATTACCCTAAAATGTGTTCTAACCTTATTTGTTGATACATGTTCGACCATAGGCATCTTGGGGTCGATTTTGGGACCCCATGGTGCCACTTGTAGGTGATATGGACACTTAATTATAATTAAGTTAAAATGAATACAAAAATGACAGAAGCATATATCTTTTGGAAAAAAAAAATTACATAGGGTTATATATGTTGGCTGTTCGACTATAAATATTCATTAGAAAGATAAAATTATTTCCTACATAATGATATTTTATTTATAATTTTTAGAGATTATATAATGTAATTTATTTATGACACAATGATGATGTAGTAATTCCCATAATAGTGAAAATTTAAAATAATTGATATTATAAATACCCAAATAAATATAATTTGAGACTTTTAAGGAATTAAAATAATTTTATAGGATAATATGACATATTAGGATTGATTTAATTAACTTTTTGCGAAGTAATAATTCTGTTATGAGTTTCAAAAAAATCAACTATTGAATAGTGTCAAAATTTCCATAAAAGAGTTTTTAAAACAAATATTATATTATTAATTGATATTAAATTCCTAAAAATATAAGGTTCGGCCAAGAGACTTATATCATGATATTTGTATCATTAATGGTCCACTTGGGGGTCGCTTGGATGTATATGGTAAGTTTATTAACCATATAATATAAAAATACAAAGAGACATTGTAAAAGTGAAACTAATTAACTTAGAGTTAATACTTAAATATAATGTTAATATATGTACCCAAACCTGTCTAAATTATATTGGATGAGTGTTTTTAGACCCATACCCACCTTAAACTTTGAATAATCAACTTTGGATCCATTAGAAACCGAATATGAATGTATTATAAACTAATATTTCTAGCTTTTCCAAAGGTACCCCTCACCCCTCTTATAAAAGGGAACTCCTCATTCTCATTTCTTTACACCTTCAAAGCCTTTTGGTTCGACCAAACTCTGTCCAAATACTCTCCCAACTTCCCTCACTACAACCTAGAGGCCTTAGTTTGATCAGAAAGCCAACCTAAAGAGCCCTTTTGATCAAATCAAAAGGAATAACCCGAAGAAGAGGTAATGATTTCACCACCCTTTTCCAAGTTCCTTTCTTCTTCCACTTCTTATTTCTTTGTTATTACCATTCTAAAATAATAACTCCAGTATCATATATATATTGTGATGTTATTATAAATATGGTACAACCATATTCAGTATTCTATCCACCCTTTTAATAACATGTCACCATACGTGCGTACGTACAGCTTACCATCTCCACGTGGTGGTGTATTGTTATTCAATATATTATTATTTGGATGGGTATAATAATGATGTGTAACTCATGTAAATAATAAATATAACATGTTAATGATTCTGTATATATGATATACCATCCATTTATATATTATTTTAATAACAAAAGAATGATATTGTCGCTCGTGCTTACGTACGGACTACCGTCTCCACGAACGCGATGAGATTCATTCTCCATCGTATCCATTCAAGTATAATTATCCTTTTATGATTTAAAAAATAATGTTTAAGGACTTTATATTATTCTGTATATGAATAATATACAACCTATCCATAACAAACACGGATTATTTAACAAAACATATAAAAGAAAACGAGTGAGTTAACACCCGAAACAACGATAATACAAAGATATTATTAACAAATCAATATTAAAAGATCATATATGATATCATATTAATGTATATGATTCTTGTATAATTTAATAACAATTATTTCACCATTATACAGGAGGTTAACCTAGCCTCAACCAAGGAAAAGTGAAAGGTAAGGGTTATTTCACAATCTCTTCATTATCCGAGGTTGTTTATACGTAATAATCTACTGGGATCTTTTCATCATCCACATCCATGTTTCTTAAAAATGAATTTCAAAACATTTTTACTATTTAAAAGAATATGGGTTAAAGTCATTTATACCCTTTTTTGACTTTTATTAGAGGTTTATAAAGGAATCTTTCCGTTTTTTTCCAAACAAGGTGCTTTTAACCTTTTCGACAGAATTAAGGTAAGAATGTTTTTTTAACTTATACGATGGGTACGGTTATTTTCCACCGTTATAAAATCATCAAAGCTTCCCATACAATCTTATAAGAATATTTTTTAAGAAAATGTTTTATTTTATAAATATATGACTCTTAAATTATTTCCAAATAGAAAGAGATATTTCTCAAAAAAGAGTTTTGATTTAATCTTTGTGAACATCCTTTGATGGATTTTATGCTTATTTGAAGTTGATTTATTATGATACAAAACTTCTATATTGTATTGAAGGTTTTGTGATATGTTTGACTATGGATTTTCTATTTTTATACCATTCATAGATTATGGTGAAAGTATTGACATTTCGTATCCTAGTTTTAATACGGATGTTTATGTTTTGTTTAAACCTTTTCATATGGGAATGCATTGGACTTAATATGTGACAGGTGGATCCCGCTATAGCTCCTTGATGCATCGGTAGGTCTCATGAGACAAACTAGTGTCTTGGCACAAGGCCTTGGAAAAATCTTATTTGTAGTCTTGGAACAAGGCCTTGGCTATGTGGTTATGATAGTCTGGCATTATGCATTCCATCATTATGAAAGTGGTTATTGATATTGCATGTGATTATTAGATTTGTAAAATATCCATGTGAATAAGTAAATGGAATTATTTCATTTTACTTTTGCCATACTATGTTGAAGTTAATGTTTAAAAGGATTTTGTTTTAGTTATACATTGCCTTAAAAGTTTATGCTTATTTTTGAAAGTTTCCGCTATATTGTTATCCTTACTAGGAATTTGAGCTCACCCATTTTCTTTGTTTTATTTTTCCCAGGATGTGAAGAAGTAAGTTATGAATGACCTGCAGGGATTTTATGTGGGGATATGAGTGTGGAATATGGAGACTATGTTGTTGTAGTAGTTTTTCACTTTATGATGTAATGTAAAACTTTATTAATATATCTAGTGTTTCCAAGGCTGCTAAACCAATCGGTCTTTTGAGATTTGATCTTTCTTGTGGTCATGTCAATGTTATGTATAATGCACCGACTCTGGGTAACTAGGGTCGAGGCGTTACATATATATATGTCCTTGTATAGAAAAATCATGGTTTTTCTATTTATTTATGATAGGATTTCATTATGTATGTTTCCTAAGGGTATATGAGTGTCCCTTATGATTCATGTTTTTTATGTGAATATGTGATAAATGCAGCACCTCTTTATAAAATATCATTATAAGACTTATTTAACCTTTCTTTGATATGTATTTTATAATTAATTTTATAACCTATATAATATTCTTTTACTATCAATATGATAATTTTTTTATTTTTCAATTAGATGGCCCCTTGGAGAGGGTGTTTATTGAAATGGTGATGTATATGGACTTTGGATCGTTTTATGTTATGGGTTTTTTCAAAGACATGTCTAATATATTGTGACTACACCATGAATCATAATTGGGAATCTATTATCTACATAACAAATTAAAAGAATTTAATGGTGGGGTAATCTATTTTCAAAAATTTAAATCATGTCATGTGTTATATAAAATTATTATAAGTTGAAGACCACTATCAAGGTAGGGTATTGGATATCATGATAAAAAATTACTTTTCAATGGGAATTAAATATTTCCATAACAGAGGAACAATGATTTATATACATTGAGATAAATTATACTTCATTATGTAGAAATTGTATCAAGGGATTATGGATTTATTTTTAGCACATGAGGTCACTATATATGTTGGGATATCTAATTATTTATGATTTCAATAAATTTTATGGAATATAATATTATACATTATGTTCACTTATGTTATGGATTCATTGGTGGTTTCATAATCGGATTATTACTCCCAACCTTCCTGATCATCTCAATATGCCTATATATTTCATGATCATGGATCTAGTGAAGAGGAAAGGATAAGAGATAGGTAGTTCATAAGATATAGGTATGGTGTCAAAGTTGATTTTGGGACATACTTTAGCCTATTTTATCTATATTTATTTTCTTTCTATTTGTCTTTTTATAATGGATATATATCGGTTTCTTTGGATTATTTTTTTATGTTGTTAGAATCGTAATATACCATTTCGCACAACAATATTCATTTATTCAACTTCATTATTTTGATTTATTGTTTATGCTATTATTATATAAATATAATGGTATTGTATCCACATTTATGGTATTCATACCATAAATGCTTTCCAAAAACCTCTTACTTACCGGGAAGTGCACATGAGGCAGTCTGTCTCTCTATCTCTAAGGTGTTAGTCTTGGTTGGTCATTAAAAATAAATTTAATAATAAAGTAAAATGGAAACCAAAAAATCATTATTTTTTAAAGTTACATTTATTTAACACCATTTTATTTTCAAACAACTAATTAACATTTTCAATGATTTGTACATGTTGAATGAGTTTAATTCCTATAATATCCTATTATGGTTCACTATACGACTCATATTAGGAGTAACAAGTAAGAAATCATTAACAAGAATCCTTTTTTATCATTTAGATAACCATTCATCAATAGAAAATATATCATTGTGTATGTTCGAATAATACCACCAATAAGATATAAAGAAACCCGCATATATGTTGTTAATGAATATTTAAATCTCTAGATAATCATCATAAGTTATATCGATCACATAAATTTTTAAATGTGACGTCAGAATCTTATGTACTGAAAATTATGAATGTAGGCATGTCTCTTACTAATGGTCCAAGATCCAAATATAAAATAAAAATATCAAATAAAAATTTTATAATTGAATAATTATCTCTTAACTTATATTGAAATCCATGTAACACAATCAAATATCAATGATATGATGGAAATCCAAAATGATTAATTGTTTTCAACTGAATTTTCTGATGGCTATTGTGTTCTCAAGTACACCCTAATTCACAGTCCACTATATACACACTTAGTATAACAAATTATAAACTCTCTAATTCATATTTTTAATTCCCCACCCTAGATAACTATCAAGTAACATGAAAAGGGTGTTATATAATCTCAAAAACACTATACATTATACCAGAGGATCCTCACTAAAAGAGAGGTTTTGAGGTATTACTATGGGTAAACTATACTATTGTATCAGATAAACTCAGTTAGGGAAATATAACATAAAATAACAAATAAAAACAATATTTATAGTAAATATAATAAAGTATTCATCAATTCTTTAAAAGATTTAATGTGAAAGCATATGGTCATTCATAATAATTAATCTTCATCTTGACCCAACTCATTTAAAAATGAACAATAAATTACACTAGACAATCCCATACCATGCTCAAGTATCATGAATTCTAATTTACATACTCAATATGATCCTTCCAACAAGTTCATGAAACACTATCTCTCTACACTGCCTGGATTTATGAATTGTGATTTCTTATCCGCTACCCTTATTCCATGGATGCCTATGTTTTTTGAGTATAACTCCATATGTCATGAAAAATAGGGACCTGAATATAAATAGTGGATGATGTTTATAGACCAGTGATATTATATTTATATAAATAAATAATAATTTTGGTTCATTAAGTTTATCACAATATATCATTTTGTACTATGGTGACATCTGGGTTCGACTATACATATATACTCCATTATCAGATACCTCTGAGCATGTCACATATGTATAAGTGGGAAAATTTCCAATAAAAATAGTATCTTGATTGTAGATATATTATGTCCATAGAATATATCATAGGAGTCATCATATGAATCACCTAATAGATGTCTGGCAATATATATACTAGGATGCATCACTGACGCCTCATAATTTTCTGATCAGTAGTTAATAACTATGGAGTATACTATTTACAATTTAATATTCAACTCAATTGGATAAATCTTATGACTAATCCTAGGGATTTCATATAATATGGTATTATATCTAGATCATATTAACCAACCTATGAGTATAAAATATCCATAGGTTTTGGAATGATATCCAAGGAACATTAATCTTCTCATCTGTCTTATATTTTAAAAACATTGTACATGTTATCCTATGAATACATATTATAGTATGTACCACTACCATATTTTAGACAACCTAAGAATCTCGTATCATAATTTTTGAAATTATTAGACACTATCCCCCCTAAAATTTAATAGAATATCATTAGGAATGACACCATGTCCTAAAAATGAGACGGATATCATATAATATAATGTATGACTATGAGATCCTACATGAAAAAATATTATTAATTATATAATATTAGGAATTTTTACTTGATCCTTGTCCAAAAAGTTGTAATATGATATAATATACTTTTTGTCCAACATTACCATCATAACTTTAACCTATATTAAATACATACAATCATTATGTTGGTTATCAACTCAAAACCATTCTAATTATCCAAGGTCATTGACTATATTAAACTACCTAATCGCAAAAAATAATAATCTTATGTTCACACCATTCATTTAGGGTTTTATAATAAAACCTGATATCAATAATATCGAATTACCTTTATAACTCTTTCTAGGGTAAAACTAGCACCTAGGTGCACATTAAGGTCCCATGGATATCATCATAATAGGGAAAAAATGTGGGCTTTTTTATCTCATTATTATCTCCTGAACATGACTATAACCATGAGGTATTAAGATCCCCCAGTATAATCATGGACATATTTTAGAGCCAAACCCATAAACTAATCACACTTGTGAGATGGTATAATTATCAACTCACTTGTTAATTTCACCATAAGTTTTTATACTCACCCAACCAATCACAAGTCAAAAATTCTATATAACCACATTCATGGGGGTATACTAAGTGGAGATACATTTATCCAATTACATAATTCATAGGGTTGAACATACAATGAAAATAATGGTTCACTTAGGAATACCATTACTCTAATTATTATCTTGTAGTCACACTCCTCTTTTCAGTGATCATTATTACAACACATTGGATTTATTCATATTTATTATTCAATCAATATTTCCAACCTTATATCAGCCACACCAAATACAATCTAGGCACATATCATCTTAAAATCAAATATATAAGGTTTTAAATCGGTAATAATTAAATATATTCAATTAAAATTATTAATTCAGTGAAACTAAAATTTACCAAAATTACTAAATGTTTACCTATCCATCGAGTCACTTTAAAAAAATATGAAACCACACCAATAAGGTATATTTCAAACTCTCTAAAAAATACATTTCAATAGACTTAATGCAATACACCATATCAATCTTTAATTTTCCTAAACATTGGAAAAATAACTAAAAAATTCATTGGATAACTATCTATGAAAATGTTATCATTAGTGTTTTCATATCCTCTTGAGTCTTCCATTAGTAATGTTGGCCCAAATACCCATCAAAATGGGATGATTCTGAAATTTATAGTTGAATAACCAAAAATACCCTAGTCATACAACTCTCTACATTATTTAAAGAAGAAGGTAAATAATATATAAAATATAAAAAATCATCCTCTAATATTCTATAAAAATCAATGAAACTAGACTCAATCAACAAGAATGAAAAGAAAATTTTATTGGACATCCACCTTAATTTGGCCTAACATAGTGGAAAAAAGGTGATTTGAGTGATTGAAATCCTTTTGGGAAAAATTATAGTAATGAACATTTTAATAAAATGTGTATTGTTACCTGATTAATGAAGAGTGTTTAAGATCGTACATAAAAAATTAGTCTCAAACATTCTTAAGACATAGCCAGTCATTGGGTTTAGAAAACCATAAACCCACCATGAAAAATACATCATCCATTGAATCAAATCTCACATGGTTTGGGAGCATGGTATACAAAACCATGATCCACCCATTAAATGTTATATGAATATAAATTGTTTTTAATTTTTCAATGATCGTGTGTAAAATATCCCCTAATATATCAATAAAAATATACATTCATAGTATCCTTGTACAATTTAACATAACAATGATATAACTATGAGATATGATGAAACAATTTTATAAATTCACAATTTCATTCAAAATATATAGACATTCAACTGAACACATGAAATACCTATCAAGACCAGATCTATTTCTAGAAACATATCCATTATATGATATAACACATAAAAATCCATTTTAAATCATAGTTCTCTAAAAAACCTTGTTCAGTTGTAAAATTTTAAGATTTTAGATAAATTAAATTACACATAATAACATGATTCATTAAAATAAAAAATTAATAAATATTTATATTTATCCCTTTACATTTATGATTTAATCAATAAAATATATTTATCCCATTATAGGTATCCAAAACATTCATTTACATAATTATTAGTAGTTATTCAATGAAATATATGAATAAAAATAAATTGTACCATTGAGAAAAATATTTGATTCATTCCTATGTAATTCAAAATATTTTTACTGGCATCAGTTATATGATGGTAATTTATATCATAATAATTAAGTTTTTATGCCCTAATCAATTTAATCTAACTTATTATACCAAATAATTTTTATATATTCTTATTTATGGTTATCCAATAAATATAATAATACCTATTAATGAATATTTAGCCTGTATGGAATATTACCCTCAATTTTATATTAGAAACCACTAATAATTTTATTCCCATAGACATATTAACGTATACAAAATTATCTAATTGAGAAAGAAATAAATTGTTTCTTTAAAAATATTACAAATTTTTTTATTTTTACATAAATTAAAAAAAAAAATTGATCGTATAAACATAATTAATTCACGTTAAAAAATATCATTATTGAATAAGTAGGGTTATTTTTTCTTTTATTCAAATTTAGTTGATATGTGTAATGGAAATTTTTATGATAAAAATAATAATAACTAAATGAGATTGAATTACAATATTTAAGAAGCAAATAAAATTTATATAAGTTGATATCCAATTGATCATATTTATACTACTTTTAGATATATTAATCAATTGATAGTTTAGTTTCAATAGACATATATTTAACTTTAATGGATTTGATATGTTTGGATTAAATTTAAAATTATTTAATCTATGGATGAAATATTTTTATGATAAATCATTTTTAAAGGAACAATATGTGAATAAAAAAAGGATGATATATATTAATCCCTTCAAGCAAAATGCATACATCATAATAATCAAATGACAAATAAATTAAATGTTAGACATGTTTATACAAATTATTTTCCTTGATTATATTACGGAGTTATAAAAACAACAATTATATTTTTAAAGATGAATAATGATGGATTAGTTTTAATATTGAAGCATATATATTCAATTATTAATTAAAAAATATAACATTATTTCTAAAAAATGATTATAAAACGATATAAAATAATATATATTTTAACAATGAAGAAATTTTAATTGTTTCAATTATACTTCATGATAAAATGATGTTATTTCTAAAAAAACTTCAAAAAGTGTAATGACCTAAATATTAAAATTCATGTGGTCATAATAAAAATTATTCTTTATATAATTATAAACATATTTTCAATAATCAATTACTATGTGAAATAAGTCCATGAAATTGAAAATATAATATTATTCCCTCATATTAACGAAATGCTTCCTTGTTAAAAATTTTGATCTATAAGAAATATTCATGAAATATGTAATCTATGTTCATTAATTACATATCATAGTTTAAATAAGGATTTTCTATAGGTCACATTTCAACTGGATATATCACAATAATCATGACGTTAAACTTACATTAATAATATCACCCATATAATATTAAATATATTTAATGTGGAAATTTAAGCCTTTTATAAAAATTCAAGGAATTATATCCACATTTTACATGAGTTTTATTCATATAATATAATATCATTGTATTACACCTCATAGAAATTGAATTGAACTATTTCATTTATTAATTTATAAAAATATTGTAAATTGTTTTTCAACTTTTTCAATAATATTCACACTACTGGAAATGCTGTTTTTTCCAACGGGTGTTTACCAACGGTTTGAAAAAACCGTTGGGTTTGAAGGAATAAGAAAGCCTTTCCCAACGGTTCATTGAAACCGTTGGGAAAAGCCACCCCTTTGCCAACGGTTTGAAGAAACCATTGGTAAAGGGGTGTGTTAATCACCTTTTGCCAACGGTTCTCTTGAACCGTTGGGAAAGGGTCACCCCTTTGCCAACGGTTTCCTCAAACCGTTGGTAAAGGGGTCCTTAGCATCTCTTTCCCAACGGTTCTTAAAAACCGTTGGGAATTATTTCCCCGAAATCCAGCCGTGGGGCTGCTCTCCCCCATTCGCACAGAAACCTAATTTCATCCGTTCCACCGCTCTCCTCTCGCGAAATCCCCTATCCGAAGAGGTGAAAACCATCTGAAATCAGGTATCTTTTCATTTATACACATATACTTCCTTATTTTTATTGTTATTTCTTTAGTATTTTAGTTTTAAGTTATCAATCCACCTCCAGATCTCTGCTACTCTCCAAATCCCCCATCCGAATAGGTGAAAACCCATTTGAATCATCTCAAATCAAGTAATTTTTTCTTTATACACATATGGTACCTAGTTTTTATTGTTATTGATCTAATATTTTAGTTTTATGTTTGGATTTTGATGTGATTTCACCGTGTAAAATAGGGAAATGATTAAATATTTTGTTAATTAATTAGTTTCCCCTGGAATATCAGTTGTGTTATAATGTCCATGATAAATAAAGGGGTAATGTAATAAAAGACCTTGAATAAATAAAATGTGGAAGTTGGGGTATGTTGCCTCTATGAGAGGTTTTTTGTTGTGTTTCATTGTATGTTGTAGGATGTTTTATGGGGATTGAGGTGACCAGTTGGGCTTTGTGATATGTGGGGTTGTAATGTGATGGTTAGTGGGCATGGATGTGTCATGTGAAGTTGTATGATAGTGATGATGTGTGGTGGTGTTGTGTCGTGTGGAGGTGTTGTGTGATGAAGTTGTGGTGTATAATGTGGTGAGGTGGTTTTGGTTGTGCGGTGGTTTGTGATGTGCAATTTTTTTATTGTGATATGTGGTTGTTTTGGTGAGATGGTTGGTCGATGTAACATGGTGTCGATGGTTATTGTGAGATGGTGAGTTGTTGTGTGGTGGTTTTATTAGTTTCCTGGTTATCTATGGAATAAATTATGCTGTTAAAACAAAAAAACAAGATATTAAATAAATGAGATGGAATAGAAATGGATGTGTGGTAAATGGATTTAATTAATTTAACATTAAATGAATGGACAATGTAAGTGTGAATGAAGTGGCTTATAAATGAATGTGAGAAATGATATGCGTCTTGTGTGGTGGTGGTGTGGTTTATGTGTTTTATGGTAGTAGTGAAGTGTGTGATTATGTAGTTAATGTGAATCCCTAGGTTGAGTATTTTGTGCTATCTATATATCATGTATTTTTATGTTATTTCTACACATTCCAGGGGGGTGGTATGTCTAGGTGGTGGTTGTGGGGTTGTAGGGGAGGGGGTGTGGGTTGTTTGGGAGGGTGGGCGGGGCTATCCAGGGGGTACGGGGTGTCCAGGGGGTACGGGGGTGGGTGGGCTGTCCACAAGGCTGGACGGGCTATCCACGGGGGTGGTCGGGCTGTCAAAGTGGGGTGGGAGGGCTGTCCAGGGGGGGGTGAGTGGGCTGGCCACGGGGCGTAGGGGTGTCCAGGGGGGTGGGCGGGCTATCCAAGGGGGTGGGGGGATGTCCATAGGGAGAAGGGGTGTCGAGTGGGGTGGGTGGGCTGTCCACGGGGGTGGTTGGGCTGTCTAGGGGGTAGGGGGTGTCCACGGGGGTGGGCGGGGCTGTCTAGGGGGTGTGGGGTGTCCTGGGGGTCTGGGGGGGTGTCCTGGTGGGGGAGGGGTGTGTGGGGTGTCCAGTTGGGGTGGTATGTCTAGGTGGTGGTGGTGGGGTTGCAGGGAAGGGGGGTGTGGGCTGTTTGGGAGGGTGGGTGGGGCTATCCAGGGGGTACGGGGTGTCCAGGGGGGTACGGGGGTGGGCGGGCTGTCCACAAGGGTGGACGGGCTGTCCATAGGGGTGGTCGGGCTGTCCACAGGGGTGGCTGGGCTGTCAAGGAGGGGTGGGCGGGCTGTCCAGGGGGGGTGGGTGGGCTGGCCACAGGGGGGTAGGGGTGTCCAGGGGGCTGGGCGGGCTATCCAAGGGGGTGGGGGTTGTCCATAGGGAGAAGGAGTGTCGAGGGGGGTGGGTGGGATGTCCACTGGGGTGGTTGGGCTGTCTAGGGGGTAGGGGGCGTCCACGGGGGTTGGTGGGTTGTCCACGGGGGTGGGCGGGGCTATCCACAGGGGTGGGAAAGGCTGTACACGGGGGTGGGCGGGGCTGTCCAGGGGGTGTGGGCTGTACTGGGGGTCTGGGTGGGGTGTCCTGGTGGGGGAGGGGTGTGTGGGGTGTCCAGGGGGTTGGTATGTATAGGTGGTGGTGGTGGGGTTGCAGGGGAGGGGGGTGTGGGCTGTTTGGGAGGGTGGGCGGGGCTATCCCCGGGGGGGGTACGGGGAGTCCAGGGGGGTACGGGGGTGGGCGGGCTGTCCACAAGGGTGGACGGGCTGTCCACGGGGGTGGTCGAGCTGTCAAGGAGGGGTGGGAGGGCTGTCCAGGGGGGTGGGTGGGCTGGCCACAGGGGGTAGGGGTGTCCAGGGGGGTGGGCGGGCTATCCAAGGGGGTGGGGGGCTGTCCATAGGGAGAAGGGGTGTCGAGGGGGGTGGGTGGGCTGTCCACGGGGGTGGTTGGGCTGTCTAGGGGGTAGGGGGTGTCCATGGGGGTGGGTGGGTTGTCCACGGGGGTGGGCGGGGCTGTCCATGAGGGTACCCTACTAATATGGTTATGGGATGAGGCATGCTCTGATGTGATAACACATTAAGTTCTTGTTGGTTTTACATTTTTTCAATAACACATTAGTATGTTTTTTTCACATGTGTAGTTGATACCATGATTATTTTCTTCCTTTATCGTTTACTTAAATGTATTTTCTATTAAAGTTCAATCCTATTGAATTGTTTATGACAAAATGACTTATATGAATTTTTTTACAGAATGGACAGAAGTTGGATGTATGAAACCGATCGTATCTCAAGCGATTTTCAAAACAATTTGGAGAGCTTTATAGATTTTTCATTTCACAATGCTTCATATAGTGGTCGCATACACTTCCCATGTTCCAATTGTGTTGGTAGACCTTGGTTGAGTCATGAAGAAGTCAGCTACCACATAACCAAAAAAGGTTTTCAAGCAAACTACTTTGTGTGGTATCACAATGGGGAGAAAATGAAATCTCATATTGGTGATGATCGAAATGAAAGGACTGGAATGGAGAATTTGTTAGATGATCGGTTTCCATTTATTCGTCATCATGAAAAAGAAAGGATTTCGACTCAAGAAGACGTCGATATGAGGACAACTGATGCATCTAGTGAAAATGATGATATTGATAGGGTGAAAAAATTTAATGATGCTGCCACGACTCCAGTATATCGACAATGCGATAAAATGAAAAAGCTGGAATTTTTAATCCGATAGTTTCATGGAAAAACAATGTATGGGATTTCTAATACAGCAATCGATTACATTCTTACCCTCTTGAAGGATTTACTTCCAGACGATGCAGATATTCCCTCAAACCACTATATGGCATGGAAGTTAGTTGAAGAACTTGGATTTTCCAGAAACAAAATTCATGCTATCCCGAAAGATTTCAGTTTATTCTGGGAAGAAACCGCTGAACGAAATGAATGTATAAAATGTGGCACATCCCGCTGGAAGTCAAAATCTGATGGAACACCATCCCGCGTTCCACAGAAAGTAATGTGGCACTTTCCATTGATCCCGAGACTCCAGAATCTTTTTATGTCTGATGACATATCAATAAAAATGAGATGGCATGATACCGAGAGAAAGAAGACTAATGATGAGTTGGTTCATCCTGCAGATGGATTTGCATGGCAGAGATTTGATGCTCGGCATCCTGATTTTGCAGCTGACATGCGTAATGTGAGGCTGGGTCTTTCATGCGACGGTTTTCATCCGTTTGGGCAGATGCTTACTTCGCACAGCACATGGCCAGTTTTTATACACATTTATAATCTTCCCCCATGGTTGTGTATAAAATAATCTTTCACTTTCATGAGTATACTCATATCTGGTACTTCTGATCCCGGCATTGATATTGATGTATACATGCAACCTTTAATAAAAGAGTTGAAACTTCTTTGGGATGTGGGTGTGCGCACATACGATGCATGTTCGAAAGACATATTTCAGATGTGTTCTGCGCTTATGTGGACGATCAATGATTTTCCGGCTTATGCAATGATGTTTGGATGGAGCACGAAGGGAAAACTGTCATGTCCAGTTTGTATGAACAATACATGATCCAGAAGACTGAAACATCGTTGTAGTTTCAGTTTTATGGGACATCGACGATTTTTTCCAAAGGATCATCCATATAGAATGAATCGTCGAAGATTTGATAATACTATATAGACCGATGATCCACCTCAGCGTATGTCTGGAACTGATGTGCTTAATGAATTGAAAGATTTCAGTTTTTCATTTTGGAAGGGTCAAATGAAATCTGGAAAGAGAAAGAATTTTTTCACAGAAACCTGTTACAATTGGAGGAAGAGGAGTATCTTTTTTGATTTTCCTTATTGGTCAACCAATTTGCTACGTCATTGCTTATATGTAATGCATGTTGAAAAGAATATATGTGAAATGTTGCTTTCAGTTCTTCTAAATGTCAAGGGGAAGACAAAAGATGATTTACAATCTCGACGTGACTTGGTGGATTGGGGCATCAGACCAGAATTGCATCTTGTGCGTATCAGTGAAAATAAATGGCAACTTCCATGTGCTTCTTATGTGATGACACCTACTGAAAAAAACAATTTTTGGAAGTATTAGAGACTATTAGAGTTCCTGATGTCTATTCAAGCAACATATCTAAACGGGTCAACAGAAGAGAGTTGAAGCTAAAATCTTTGAAGACTCATGATTATCACGTTCTACTGCATGAGTTGCTTCCAATAGAAATTCGTCATCTTTTGTCCAATAATGTAAGGGTGGGTGTTATTCGGTTGTGCCATTTGTTTAGAGATCTTTGTGCTAAGAAGTTGTCCAATTCTTTCTTGCAAAAAATGTGGACATATTCCCCATTAATTTTGTGTGAGTTGGAGAAAATATTTCCCCCATCATTTTTCACATGCATGTTGCATATGACTGTCCATATTCCAACTTAAATACTTCTCGGAGGACCTGTTTCTTTTCGTTGGATGTATCCAACTGAAAGAAATGTGTTCACATTGAAGTCTTATGTTCGAAACAAGAATCATCCCGAAGGTTCTATCGTGAACGGTTACTTAGCTCAAGAATGTATGGATTTCTGTTCAATGTATTTATCTGATTTTACTACAAGAATGAACAGACCAATGAGAAATGAAGAAGAACAATATGAGCAAATTGAACCCAGTTTTCCATCACTTCCTCAAACAGGAGGAATTCCTGGATCATATACATTGAAGACATTAAGCCATCAAGAGTGGGAGATGGCACATCGCACAGTTTTGTTCAATTGTGATTTGTTCGATGACTATATCAGGTAACAAAATTGAATATGTATATCTTACATATATATCTGTTAAACTATTCATATTTCTTTACCTACAGGGAACATAAAACAATGATAAATAGGAAGCATCGTTCTTTATCTTTGAGAAGGAGAGAGACTTTGCATAGCAAAGAGTTTTCTGCTTGGTTAAAATTGAAGGTAAAAATATTACTGTTTAAATTAATTATTTCAATATTTAATTAAGTTTTACTGTCATTTATATTACAGGTATTGAGTTTTTCTACTGACTCTGTCTCTGAGGAAATAAGAGCTTTGGATTTTGGTCCTAATACCGTGGTTCGTGAGTATAAATCAATTGTTATCAATGGGTACAGATTTATTGTCACTAAACGAGCCAAAAACATGAGAACACAACATGATGGTATTATGGTTACTGCCACAACAGATTGTTATGCCAGTGCATCAGATAGTAGACCGCGACTTGAAAATGTGGGTTATTATGGAGTCGTTGAGAAAATAATAATATTGGATTATTACTCTCATGGACGAGTCACAATGATGAAATGACATTGGTTTGATTTGATGACGAGACATGGCACATTTATTGATGATTGTGGATTTCGAGTAATTAATATGACCCGCACTCTGGCAACCGAAGAACCATATGTGTTGGAATCAATGGCTAAACAAGTTTTTTATGTCAAAGATCAACTTCAACCTGAATTTGGTGTCATAGTTGAAGTAATTCCAAGAAATATTTTTGATGATGCTGATGATGGAATTGACATTGTCCCTATTGCCATTGGAACCAATCAATTTATTTCTTTTGATGACTCCAATAGCTCAATTGTTAGAGTTGATTGTGAACCTGAAGTTGTGGTTGGAAATATATAGAATCATTCATCCATGTTCTCAATTCTTTTGGTTTACCTCAAGTTGGGTTGTTAAGGTTGGTAATATTCATATTTATTTAGTATTGATCACAAATATTTTTTAGCTGACTTGACCGTTATGTGAATTTTCAATGATTATTGGTTGCTTTTTTATTTGAATTGCATTTTCTAATTTGGAATTGAACTGTA
This sequence comes from Viscum album, assembly GCA_963277665.1. Lineage (NCBI taxonomy): Eukaryota > Viridiplantae > Streptophyta > Magnoliopsida > Santalales > Viscaceae > Viscum > Viscum album. Next base: position 1,105,396,398 of record OY728119.1, read on the forward strand.
TTCTAACCAAATCAAACAATATTTCTAACTTGGTGAACATTACAACTTGTATGTTTTATTAAATTCATTCAAGCTCTTCTAAAACAATTGATAGCTAAATTACCAATGAATCCCCTCATTCCCTCATATATTTAGTTTTTTGGTTTACACATTAATTTTCTTTTTCGAATTAATTACATATTTGTTTTAAAATGCAGGAAATGCAGCCAATTGAAGAGAGACGAAGAAAAAAAATGGCGGAGAACAATCGTCGGATAGAGGAGATGGGCATTCCACCATTAGTGCCTACAGTGAGTAGTTTATTTCAAATATATATATATATATATATATTTACAGAATATATAATGTCATGTGATTAATTTTTTTTGTAAACTTTTTTGTAGGATCCACCATTACGTCGACAGTTATTCGACGAGGAGCCTAGTACTGGTCCTAGTACTCAGGCCGGTGGTACGAGGAGGGTTCGTACCAGAGGTGGACGTAGAGCTGTGCGTGCCCGACTAGACCCTGCCCCTCCCACTGACATTTCAGCCTTCCCACATTCTGATCCTGGTGTGTCGTTAGGGACACACGGGGTATTTAGACCTCCCATGTTTTCGCTACCTTCTGCATCTTCTGCCCCATCATTTTCACATCCCATGATGATTCCCACTCCCCAGTCAGCATCAGGTCATACAGCTGTTCCATCTCCTTTTCCTTCTACTTCTGTCTCTCCGAGCTTTTATATTCCATCGTCTTGGACTCCTGTTCCACCAGAGGGTGTTCCATCAGGTTCGGTGGATCTGGTGCCACTCATTGATCAGACTAGCGCAGGTATATTTATAAAACCCTAACAAATTTTTATAGAAATATTTATGTTCATTATAACATGTTTTGATAAAATATTTGTTTTTATTTCATGACAGATACATCTACTGACAGGAGGCGGGGCGGGGTCGTACATGCATGCGTTCAGTGGGGAACCGTCGCACAGAGGTTATGGTGGAATATAATGAAGACAATCAGATGGTTGAGAAAACAGGGCAGCAATGTCAGAGTTTTCTGGCGACGCCTTCCAAATACTCCGACATCATTCCCGTCAGCCCCCTATCGTGGAGACATTTTCCACATGAGGTCAAAGATAGAGCTTGGGCAGATATATGGGTAAAAAATCTGTTGTATTTAATTCCATGAATTATTTTTGTATTTATATGAATTAATATTTTGATTTCAGCTTCGATTTAATTTTCCTGATGGTGAGGTTGCATGACTGGAACGTCTAAAGGATTTAGGCGAGCTTTGGAGAGCCTACAAGCATGAGCTGTATATTGGCTGGCTTGCTAGAGTTGGCACTGAGTTAAAGGCGGTACCAGTCGTGGATGATTGTCCAATAGAGCAGTATCGTCAGATGATTACTCATTGGATGAGTACCCAGTTTAATGTATGAATTACATTTGAGGTATTTAAATAAAAACTTTCAAGTTTTGCAATAATATTAACCTTTTCATTATCGAATTTTATTTAGGAATCATCTGGAAAAAATAAAAAAACATTGATGCAAAAAAATACCTCCATACACTAGGACGCACGACGATGTCGGATCATGAGAGGCAGCAGGTATGACAATTGTTTATAAGTTTTCTTTACGACTTACATTTTCTTTTGTTTCCTCAATTATTTAATCATTTTCTAATGTTTTTATATAACTTTTGTTTTCAATGTCATTGTAGAGGCAAATACAAAATATTGAAGGACGTGTGCCTCGAGCAAAACTATTTTGCTCGAGTAGACGAAAAAAGGATGGAAGTGCTGTCAACGAAGCGACTCAGCAGCAGATTGTAAGTTTTAATCTGTTGATTTTATATTTTAATATCTATTTATTAAATTAATAATATATTTATATTTGTAACAGGATGCTTTAGTGGCCCTCGATGCCCAAGAAGCAGACAATTTTGGGCCATCTGATCACTTACATTAGGTGTTGGGAGATGATCATTCTGGCAGAGTACGCTGCCGACCTAGGATAGCCCCAATGAGGTATTGGCCTGCCTCAGGTACGAGTTGTAGTGCCACCGAGCTGTAGAAAGTTAGGGCACAGGCAGAACAGGCTGAGAAAAGTGCCACAGAGACGGCAGAACAGTCTGCTAGGGCAAACAGTGCATTTATGAAATTTATTGAAGTTCTACGTCCAACACTTCCAGCAGAGGCTAGCCCAGCGATTGAGGAATACATGTCGTCGATACATTCTATATATGGTGCACCAGGTGGCAGTTCCAGTGGTGGTCAGGCCGATGTCCAGCTTGAAGATGATGATGGCGAGGAGTCTGATGCGGAAGAGGGGGGAGATGAGGAGGGCGGGGAGGAGGGCGAAGGCGAGGAGGAAGGCGCTGTGGAGGGTGAGGACGATGAGGAGGACGATGACGAGGGTGATGATGATGATGATGGTGATGGTGATGCTGATGCTGATGTGGGACATATTGATCCGTTACATTTTTGACTTATATTACTGAGATTTGATGTTTAATCTATTCTAGTTGTTGGTTTTATCTAGACTCGTAGTATAGTATTGGAGTTGATTTATTTTTATATATTGTCTGTTTTTATGGATGTTGTTGTCTTTTAGTGGTTGTGTGTTTGTGAACTCCCTGGACAACCCCCCTCATTCCTTGGACCCTGGACAACCCCCCCTCCCCCTTGGACGCCGAACACCCCCCAAACACCCCCCGGACAGACCCGCGGACAGCCCCCCGGACAGCCCCCCGTACAGCCCCCAACCCTCCACCCTGGACCCCGGATAGCCCCCGGACAGCCCCTCGGACAACCCCCCCACCCTCCCCCATGGACCCCGGACAACCCCCCAAACACCCCCTGGACAGCCCCCTGAACAACCCCGGACAACCCCCTGAAAAACCCCTGAAAAACCCCTGAACAACCCCCTAAACAACCCCCGGACAGCCCCCTGTACAACCCCAGACAACCCCCTGAACAACCCACAAACACCCCCCGGACAGACCCCGCACAGCCCCCCACCCTCCTCCTTGGTCCCCGGACAGCCCCCCGGACACCCACCGGACATCCCCCCCCCCCCCGGATAGCCCCCGCAGACAGACCCCTAGACCGCCCCCCGTACATCCCCCAACCCTCCACCCTGGACCCCGGATAGCCCCCCGGACAGCCCCCCGGACAACCCCCCACCCTCCCCCTTGGACCCCGGACAACCCCCCAAACACCCCCCGGACAGCCCCCTGAACAACCCCGGACAACCCCCTGAACAACCCCTAAACAACCCCTGAACAACCCCTGAACAGCCCCTGAACAACCCCCTGAACAACCCCCTGACAGCCCCCTGAACAACCCCGGACAACACCCTGAACAACCCCCAAACACCCCCCGGACAGACCCCGCACAACCCCCCCACCCTCCTCTTTGGTCCCCGGACAGCCCCCCGGACACCCACCGGACAGCCCTCCCGGACAGCCCCCCAGACAGCCCCTCCACCTTCCTTAATTTCATTAGCTTTGAAATGTTTCATACCACGATCAACTAAAATCTAATCCATACTAAATATGATATAAAAATATTCTATATGAATTTCCATAAGATTTTAAGTGAAAACAAAAAGTGACATACGAAAAACTGAACAAACGCATTCGAAATGTGTTGATGCTTTAGGACAGCAATCCATGGGTCATATGTGACATGTACGAATCAACCACGCCTCAATCCGAGGCGCGGTGCGGTCGGAACAACTCAAAGTGTATGTCTTTTGTTTCAAATGGACATCATTTTAAGTGAAAAACATCAACTGGCATACGGAAAACCGGCCAAACGCATTCGGATTGTGTTGATACATTAATACAACGATCCATGGGTCATTTGAGAAGTGTACGAGTCAACCCCACCTAAATCCGAGATGCGGTGTGGTCGAGACCACTCTAAGTGACATTCTTTTGTTTAAAATGGACAGTATTTTAAGTACATACGGAAAACCGACCAAACGCATTCGGTTTTTATTGAAACATTAGGAGAACGATCCATGGGTCATATGTGACGTGTACGAGTCAACGCCACCTCAATCTGAGGCGTGGTGTGGCCGACACCACTCAAAGTGTCTCTATTTTGTTTAAAATGGACTTCATTTTTAGTGAAAACAAAAAATGACATACGGAAAACTGACCAAACGCATTCGGTTTCTGTTGAAACTTTAGGAGAACGATCCATGGGTCATATGTGACGTGTACGAGTCAATGCCACCTCAATCCGAGGCACGGTGTGGCCGACACCACTCAAAGTTTCTCTATTTTGTTTAAAATGGACAGTATTTTGGCCGTTTATGACACCAGAACTGCGTTGTCGGTCACCGCGGGCACACGGCACATCCGATTGACGTTCTGTCTACTCGACCACTTCAGAAATCATTGTCTCGTATTTGTCGTCTGATTTCAGGCCATTCTGACTTCGTTCGGCCCGTTTGGACCCCCTCACGTGCGTTTACGAAGCGCACGCATCACTTAAAACACGAATATTGAGCCGTACCGCACAAACCGCACGTCCGATTGACGTGTCGTCAGTGCGTACACGTCACGAATAATAATTAGAATGTTGCACGGTGGTTTCAGCTCAATCTGAGGTCGTCCGCTATGAATTTGACCATTGGACGCCCGTTTTGGCCGTTTGTGACACCAGAACTGCGTTGTCAGTCACCGTGGGCACACGGCATGTCCGATTGACATGCCGTCTGCTCGACCACTTCATAAATCACTCACCCGTATATGTAGTCTGATTTCAGGCCATTCCGAAATCGTTCGGCCCATTTGGACCACCCTCACGCGCGTTTACGAAGCGCGCGCATCACTTAAAACACAAATATTGAGTCGTACCGCGCAAACCGCACGTCCGATTGACGTGCCGTCTCCGCGTACACGTCACGAATAATAATTAGAATGTTGAACGGTAGTTTCATCTCAATCTGAGGTCGTCCGCTATGAATTTGACCGTTGGACGCCCGTTTTGGCCGTTTATGACACTAGAACTGCGTTGTCGGTCACCGCGGGCACACGACACGTCCGATTGATGTTCCGTCTTCTCGGCCACTTCAGAAATCACTGTCCCGTATTTTTCGTCTGATTTCAGGCCATTATGACTTCGTTCAGCCCATTTGGACCCCCTCACGCGCGTTTATGAAGCGCGTGCATCACTTAAAACACGAATATTGAGCCGTACCGCGCAAATCGCACGTCCGGTTGATGTGCCGTCTACGCGTACACGTCACGAATAATAATTAGAATGTTGCACAGTGGTTTCAGGTCTATCCGAGGTCGTCTGCTATGAATTTGACCGTTGGACGCCCGTTTTGGCCATTTATGACACCAGAACTGCGTTGTCGGTCACCGCGGGCACACGGCACGTCCGATTGACGTGCCGTCTGCTCGACCACTTCATAAATCACTCACCCATATTTTTCGTCTGATTTCAGGCCATTCCGAAGTCGTTCGGCCCGTTTGGACCACCCTCACGCGCGTTTACGAAGAGTGCACATCACTTAAAACACGAATATTGAGTCGTACCGCGCAGACCGCACGTCCGATTGACGTGCCGTCTACGCGGACATGTCACGAATAATAATTCGAATGTTGAAAGGTGGTTTCAGGTCAATCTGAGGTCGTCCGCTATGAATTTGACCGTTGGACGCCCGTTTTGGCCGTTTATGACACCAGAACTGCGTTGTCGGTCACTGCAGGCACACGGCACGTCCGATTGACATGCTGTCTGCTCGACCACTTCATAAATCACTCACCCGTATTTGTCGTTTGATTTCAGGCCATTCTGAAATCGTTCGGCCTGTTTGGACCACCCTCACGCGCGTTTACGAAGCGCGTGCATCACTTAAAACACGAATATTGAGCCGTACCGCGCAAACCGCACGTCCGATTGACGTGTCGTCTGTGCGTACACATCACGAATAATAATTAGAATGTTTCACGGTGGTTTCAGCACAATTTGAGGTCGTCCGCTGTGAATTTTACCGTTGGACGCCCGTTTTGGCCGTTTATGACACCAGAACTGCGTTGTCGGTCACCGCGGGCACACGGCACGTCCGATTGATGTGCCGTCTACTCGACCACTTCATAAATCACTCACCCGTATTTGTTGTCTGATTTCAGGTCATTCTGACTTCGTTCGCCTCATTTGGACACCCCACACGTGCGTTTACGAAGCGCGCGCATCACTTAAAACACGAATATTGAGCCGTACCGCGCAAACTGCACGTTCGATTGACATTCCGTCTGCGCGTACACGTCACGAATAATAATTAGAATGTTTCACGGTGGTTTCAGGTCAATATGAGGTCGTCCGCTATGAATTTGACTGTTGGACGCCCGTTTTGGCCGTTTATGACACCAGAACTGCGTTGTCAGTCACCGCGGGCACACGGCACGTCCGATTGACGTGCCGTCTGCTCGACCACTTCATAAATCACTCACTCGTATTTGTCTTCTGATTTCAGGCCATTCCGAAATCGTTCGGCCCATTTGGACCACCCTCACGCGCGTTTATGAAGCGCGCGCATCACTTAAAACACGAATATTGAGCCGTACCGCGCAAACCGCACGTCCGATTGACGTGCCGTCTGCACGTACACATCACGAATAATAATTAGAATGTTGCACGGTGGTTTCAGCTCAATATGAGGTCTTCTGCTATGATTTTGACCGTTGGACGCCCGTTTTGGCCGTTTATGACACCAGAACTGAGTTGTCGGTCACCGCGGGCACACGGCACGTCCGATTGACGTGCCGTCTGCTCGAACACTTCAGAAATCACTGTCCCGTATTTTTCGTATGATTTCAGGCCATTCCGACTTCGTTCGGCCCGTTTGGACCCCCCTCAAGCGCGTTTACGAAGCGCGCGCATCACTTAAAACACAAATAGTGAGCCGTACCGCGCAAACCGCACGTCCGATTGACGTTCCGTCTGCGCGTACACGTCACGAATAATAATTACAATGTTGCACGGTGGTTTCAGGTCAATCCGAGGTCGTCCGCTATGAATTTGACCGTTGGACGCCCGTTTTGGCCGTTTATGACACCAGAAGTGCGTTGTCGGTCACCGCGGGCACACGGCACGTCCGATTGACGTGTCGTCTGCTCGACCACTTCATAAATCACTCACCCGTATTTGTCGTCTGATTTCAGGCCATTCCGAAATCGTTCGGCCCGTTTGGACCACCCTCACGCGCGTTTACGAAGCGCGCGCATCACTTAAAACACGAATATTGAGCCGTACCGCGCAAACCACACGTCCGATTGACGTGTCGTATGCGCGTACACGTCACGAATAATAATTAGAATGTTTCATGGTGGTTTCAGCTCAATCTGAGGTCGTCCGCTCTGAATTTGACCGTTGGATGCCCGTTTTGGCCGTTTATGACACCAGAACTGTGTTGTCGGTCACCGCGGGCACACGACACGTCCGATTGATTTGACGTCTGCTTGACCACTTCAGAAATCACTATCCTGTATTTGTCGTCTGATTTTAGGCCATTCTGACTTCGTTCGGCCCGTTTGGACCCCCCTCACGCGCGTTTACGAAGCGCACATCACTTAAAACACGAATACTGAGCCGTACCGCGCAAACCGCACGTCTGATTGATGTGTCGTCTACGCGTACATGTCACGAATAATAATTAGACTGTTTCACGGTGGTTTCAGGTCAATCCAAGGTCGTCTGGTATGAATTTGACCGTTGGACGCCCGTTTTGGCCGTTTATGACACCAGAACTGCGTTGTCGGTCACCGCAGGCACACGGAACGTCTGATTGACGTGTCGTCTGCTCGACCACTTCATAAATCACTCACCCGTATTTGTCGTCTGATTTCAGGCCATTCCGAAATCGTTCGGCCCGTTTGGACCACCCTCACCCGCGTTTACGAAGCGCGCGCATCACTTAAAACACGAATATTGAGCCGTACCGCGCAAACCGCACGTCCGATTGACGTGCCGTCTGCGCGTACACATCACAAATAATAATTAGAATGTTTCACGGTGGTTTCAGCTCAATATGAGGTCATCCTCTATGAATTTGACCGTTGGTCACCCGTTTTGGCCGTTTATGACACCAGAACTACGTTTTCGGTCACCGCGGGCACACGGCACGTCCGATTGACGTTCCGGCTACTCGGCCACTTCAGAAATCACTGTCCCGTATTTGTCGTCTGATTTCAGGCCATTCCGACTTCGTTCGGCCCGTTTGGACCCCCCTCACGCGCGTTTACGAAGCGCACGCATCACTTAAAACACGAATATTGAGCCATACCGCGCAAACCGCATGTCCGATTGACGTGCCTTCTACGCGGACATGTCAAGAATAATAATTCGAATGTTGAAAGGTGGTTTCAGGTCAATCCGAGGTCGTCCGCTATGAATTTGACCGTTGGACGCCCGTTTTGGCCGTTTATGACACCAGAACTGCGTTGTCGGTCACCGCGGGCACACGGCATTCCGATTGACGTTCCATCTGCTCGAACACTTCATAAATCACTCACCCGTATTTTTCGTCTGATTTCAGGCCATTCCAAAATCGTTCGGCCCATTTGGACCACCCTCACGCGCGTTTACGAAGCGCGCGCATCACTTAAAACACAAATATTGAGCCGTACCGCGCAAACTGTACGTCCAATTGACGTGCCGTCTGCGCGTACACGTCACGAATAATAATTAAAATGTTGCACGGTGGTTTCAGCTCAATCTGAGGTCGTCCGCTATGAATTTGACCATTGGACGCCCGTTTTGGCCGTTTGTGACACCAGAACTGCGTTGTCGGTCACCGCGGGCACACGGCACGTCCGATTGACGTGACGTCTTCTCGACCACTTCATAAATCACTCTCCCGTATTTTTCATCTGATTTCAGGGCATTCCGACTTCGTTCGGCCCGTTTGGACCCCCCTCACGCGCGTTTACGAAGCGTGCTCATCACTTAAAACGCGAATATTGAGTCGTACCGCGCAAACCGCACGTCCGATTGACCTGCCGTCTGCGCGTACACGTCACGAATAATAATTAGAATGTTGCACGGTGGTTTCAGCTCAATCCAGAGATGTGGTGTGGTCGGAACCACTCAAAGTGTTCGTCTTTTGTTTCAAAAGGACGTCATTTTAAGTGAAAAGCATCAACTGACATAAGGAAAACTGGCAAAACGCATTCCGAATCTGTTGATAATTTATCCCAACAATCCATGGGTCATATGTGACGTGTACGAGCCAACCCAGGATGAATCTGAGTCACGGTGTGGCCAGGATAAGTCTAAGTGGCTCTCTTTTGTTTAAAATGGACATCATTTTAAGTACATACGGAAAAACGACCAAACGGATTCGGTTTCCGTTGAAACTTTAGGAGAACGATCCATAGGTCATATGTGACGTGTACGAATCATCTCCACTTAAATATGACATGCGGTGCGGTACCACTCTGACTGTGTCTCTTTTGTTTAAAATGGACAAGATTATAAGTGAAATAAACAACTGACATATGAAAAGCTGACCAAATGCATTCGGAATCTGTTGAAAATTTAGGACAACGATTCATGGGTCATATCTTACGTGTACGAGTCAACCACGCCTCAATACGAGTCGCGGTTTGGCAGAGACCACTCTAAGTGTATCTCTTTTCTTTAAAATGGACTATATTTTAAATTCATACGGAAAACCAACCAAACGCATTCTGATTGTGTTTATATTTTAGCACAACAATCCATGGGTCATTTGTGATGTGTACGAGTTAACCCCGCCTCAATACGAGGCGCGGTGTGGCCGACACCATTCAATGTGTCTCTCTTTTATTTAAAAAACACTTCATTTTAAGTGAAAACAAAAACTGACATACGGGAAATCGACCAAACAATTTCGGAATATGTTGATACTTTAGGACAATGATCAATGAGTAATTTGTGACGTGTAAGAGTTAACCTCGCCTCAATCCGAGGCACGGTGTGACCGGTATCATTCCAGATGTATGTATTTTGTTTAAAATGGATATCATTTCTATTAAAAATATATGGTATATGAAAAACCAATCAAATTATGAATTGAATTATGGATTCCACATATGATTGTCATCTAAATTTTAAAATGAATTCTAAATTAATTATGTATGTTTATAATTATGTTATGAATTCTACTTTAATTATGGGTGTGTATATTTTCAGGATGCATTATATGTGTTGGTTGGTTGGTTTTCATTATTTGTATGTGTTGGTTTGTTCTCTATATGTATGCATTATATGTGTTACAGGTACAATAATTGGATTGAAAAATGAATTTAAAACGAGGGAATAATTGGATTGAAAATTGAATTGAAACCGAGGGTGAATGCCCAAAAAACAGACCTGCTGTGCAAATTGCAGGCTGCTGTGCAATTTTCACAGCAAAGCCTATGCCAACGGTTTTCAAACCGTTGGCATCGGCTCTATGTCTGTTTTTACCAACGGTTCAAGGAACCGTTGGTTAAAACACCCTATCCCAACAGTTTGAAACCGTTGGGATACCCTGTTGCATGGTTGTTTTTACCAACGGTTCATGGAACCGTTGGTAAAAACATTTCCCAACGGTTTGTAAACCGTTGGGAAAGAAATATATCTTTTGAATTCCCAACGGTTTGGCAGAACCGTTGGGATAGGTTGATTTTTTCTAACCTATCCCAACGGTTCTGTGTAAACCGTTGGGAAAAGCCTTTCCCAACGGCTTACTTCCCCACGGTTTTCAGAACCGTTGGTATAACATATACCAATGGTTCTGCAGCCTTTCCCAACTGTTCTAAACCGTTGGGAAATGCTGGATTTCCAGTAGTTTCAACATTAAAATATTTCAATAACTCCATATTAACATCACAAAATGTAATATATGTATATATATATATTATTTCAAAAATAAAACACAATGTAAAATAATAAAAATAAAACATTTATTACCATAACTCTAAAACTAGTAATGAGGTTTCAAAATTGTAAAAGAGTTAACTTATTAAAAAATATACATAACAAATTAAATCTAACTTATTATCAAATAATTTATATTCTATTATATAGGATACAATATCATCATGGATATATAATTTAATTCATTTAATTATATATCATATTATATATATAAAAATATTAGAATTATTATACATATGACATTATACAATTAAGAAGAAATAAATATTCCCACTATTTTAAAATATAAAATCTAAAAAAACTTTTCTCAAGGACTATAAAATATATGAATAATATATTAAGATAATATATAAAATATGGATTTTGAAAAATATAATTATATAAAAAATATATGGTATTAGGATGTCCCAATTCAATACTTATGTGTGAGGTGAATTCAGTTGTTCTAGAATTACAACATATCAAAATATCAAATAAATAATATCCTTGCATTACTAATGAGACATTAATTTATTCAAAATATCTACACCAAACCACAACCAAAATAATGAAATGTAAAGAGAATAAAAAATATCATTTTAATTCATTCACATATTTCAATATCCATTCAAGGATCAGATATAATGTATGTGATAATATTCCAAATTATGCATACACCATTTGTTATTAGTAATATTGATTAAAGAAAACTCGATACTCTTGTATTTCAAATAGCCTCATCCCCTATTTTGTTCATCGTTTTCTAAGGGGGTATAAAAAATACTAGATCCAAAGTGCTTTGAATATAACTATAATTTTAGAAATTCAACTAGCACTAAATATAAAAGCTATTATTTATAATGATATTATCAGTACCACCATATCAAATGTAGATTTATAAAGAAAAATCTACATTCAAACCTTAAGAATAATAAAATATAATCTTTTATTTAAATGCTATTAAAATTTATTATTTTTTAAAGATACGTGAGTATAATAAATAATTTTCTCATAATACTGATATATTTTCTATATTATAATACTAAGTTTCATCAATAAGATCACATATAGAATCTCATGTCATATGGATTATAATTAAAAATAATAATTATCAACCACCTTAGACATTCTGATAAAAATATACCATCTATATGGTGTGATGTTAAATATATACAACTACTTTCATTTACATTATTATATATATTCTAGTAACAAAAGATATACTATAAAAATATATCATTAATTCTATTCATTTTATTCAATTTTATAGCATTCATAGTGTGAATACTTGCATAGTTGGAAAAATAGTTTGATTCTAATATTTTTTTCTTGAATTTCGAGATATATTGGGGAGTCATGTGATTCTTCATGGGATAGTACTTATTTTTATTCTAAATTGGATTCAACATAATTTTCTTATCAAATACATTATGGCCCATTATCTTCGATCGGGGTTTATTCTATGGGTTTTGGTGTGATGAACATTTCATATATTCAATATGAAACCATTATTTGACGAGGAATTATCTCATCATAATAGGATGTTCAAATCATCAATAAATAGTGTTTATATATTTATTTATATCCTTATTAATACAGTATTATTTTATATTTTTTTCTCATGGTTTATTATTATATTCCATGTATTCATGGTTATTTTAATCTCATTGGTGAATTTTTTATATGAATTGAATATATACTTAATTAATCTAATATTATTATTTAGTGAAACCTAGAAAGCATAAAATATTAATTTTTATTTAGAAAAAATAAATCCATCACGGTGTGATAATTATATTTATTTCCTACCTTTATTCATTCACTGAGAAATGTAACAACATTCCATAACTCTTACACCAGTATACATTTCGTTCAATATGAACAATGATCTTAGAAAATTCAATAATTCAATATATTATTTTCAACAATCATCCCCATTGAATATTTTTGGATATCTAATCATAAATTTATCTCTGAAGGTTCATTTTACTTCAATTAAATCCATTAAATATTTCACTAAATACTATATCATACTATGATAAAAAAAATAACTTATCTACGGATCTATATTCAACTGTTCTACTCTATATGCAGAGAAATTAAATAGTACTTCATCACCAGTGATTATAATTCAATAAAATTCAAAATGATCCCTCTTTGATAGATATTTTTGAAATAATAATTTTATTAAAATTGCATTCATCTCTCACCTATTTCCAAAACATTAAAAATAAACCATTAACATATTCATTAATACTCCATGATCTAAAGGATATAGTATGAAAGATGTGAAAATGTTAATTCCTACAGTGATTCCTAGATATTCAGTAGTTCCTTTTCTTTACTACATGTCATACTATATTGATTAAATTATTTTACTCTTTTTCATAATCATTAGATCATACATCACTTCATACCATACATCATGGATCCTTTCTCAATTATCTTCTTATATTTTGTTTAATGTAATTCCTTTAGAAAAGTTCATAGTGAAATACAAAGTCATATAACTCAGAGTGATAGAAATTATTCAAAAATAATTAGTTTAAGTAAATTGGTTTTATTGGAATGTTCAATGGAAAAATATTAAACATATCTGTATTTTATGGAATTATAAATTATTTTTCATAATATAATTGGGTCTTAAAACTTACACATCGGAATTCCTTACTAAAACCATTCTTCTAAAAAATTTTAAATATTTCTAATTTTTTAGAATGGAAATGTTTTAAAAGATCCCTTTACAATTAAATGTAAATTATAAAATACCATTGATCATACTTAGTTTAATACACCACTTCTCCAAGATCATCTAACTACTTCCTCGTGAAAATCACATATATACAATCCTTTGTGATTGAAATGTATATTCATCCATTAGAACCTATAATGTACAAATATAAATTATTTCATATCAATCTAATATAATTTATTTTAATAAATTTTGATCCATAAAATCAAAATTTACGATTCATAATATATCAATAACATTATTCTTTCATTATGGAGACAATTCACATTCCATCAACACATAATAAAATAATCCATAATTAAATATTCCCAGTACATATCTCATTATTCACTTTACCTTTGTATAGTAATATACCCACAGATAAGTATGTAAGTTTATAAAAAATAATACATAAAAAACATATCTCACTATTATTATAAGATAGATTATATTTAAATAACATAAAACAAAAAATCTTGAGTCTATATGATTTTCATTTTCATAAATTATATATTTTTATCCCATAATTAATTGAGTTGAAACTATGTTTTTCTTCAATTTTAGACACTATTAAATACACTAATGAATACTACACTGGAGAGATAAATAATCTAACATCCTATTGATGTACTTGTTGGGAAATTAATAGATTATATATCAAATAATTTTCATTATAATTTTAAAAACATTCAAATCCCTTAAATAAAATTATTATTTTTTTCAAATTATATGATATCATTCTTTTACCCAATCATGATAAAAAATAATTCATCTGAGATCCTAACATAAAATTTGTGATTAAACACACATCAATTTAATAATTATTTTACTATATATGTTTTTAATATTAATTCCAAGAATGAGGTTCTCCCTTCATTTGATATAATGAATTTTTTCAACCTATATACTTTTTGTCAAATAATCTTTTATCTCATTTTATTAGACTGTTAATATCCACGTAAGAAACACTACTAATAAATGATTATTTGATTATTTATTTTTTACCAGTGTAACCATTTACTCAAAATCAACTCATCCCTTATATATATAAACTGCATATACTACCCATCACATATTCTATATCACTCTTCTTTGTTTATCTTTTTTTAACACCCACTTTGTACTTATCAGATTTTTATATTAGAACCATTACATAAGCTCAATTGTCATTCTCATATCACTTTAGTTTAATTATTTATTCAAAGATCTTACCCGTGTTTCATAATTTTTAATATCTTCAAATGTTTAATATTTGAAATTTGATTATATATTATTTTTATCTATTATATTACTTATTTTTCTCATTGTATACATAAATTTGTACATAATAATTCTTTAGGACTGATCATTAATTCTTCACCATTATGTTTGAGTAACATTCAATATTCCTTCTAATAAAATCTCATTATTTGACTCAACATCAAAATCATCATGTTTTATTGATTTTTCTTTTATATATAATATAATTATATTTAATATTTATTATCTATCACTTATAAGATTTACACATTCACAGCAAAAATTTCAAATACCATTTTTTGGGATTTTTCTTAATCATTTGTAAGTTTTACTATTGGAGGATTAATAACAAAAACAAATTCACTAGATAAATCACTAAACCTAAAATGATTTCTTTATTCGATTCGAATGAAACATATAGTACTATATAAAATAGGTATTTATTTATTATATTTCATTCAATGGGATTTATTCTATATTATCCTCTCTTATCTATTTGGTATAATGTATTACATGAAACATTTAAAAAATATATACCACAACATATTATATTATCATTATTTATAAATGTATAAGAAAAATTTAATATATAGTAGAGAAAATTATATTAACTCTTCTATTTATAGGACCAATTGTTTTAATGATGTAATATAAAAAAATTATAAAATTACTTTTTAAATTAAAAAAATTGGGTACAACCGCGAAAGTGGCACACGACGCAAGGAATAAAAATACTTTAAATTGCAAGCCCGGGGACTTGACCCCACAACCTTCCCCTTACCCCCCCCCCCTAAACCCTTACCACCCCACCACCAATGGTGGGGCTACTTTTTAAATTATCATATTAATAAACTTTAAAATAAAATTATGATAATATATTATATTAAAATATTTGAAATAATATATTAAAATTATTAAAATTAAAAATCTATATATAATATAATCAATAATAATTAATGTTTAAAAATTAATTTTTCAATAAAATAAGTATTCTTTATGTATTTCAATAATATTTAAATGATCATAAATTAATTTTTAAATTTTATATAGGTAAAAATAATATCATTATGGATATTATCATGTAAAAAATATTATAGTGTGACTATATTCTAATTTTTCTATAAAATGTGATTTTTAGGTCAATGTGTAATTTTTTTACTAAAATCATATTATTTATGACTATATCAACACTATGTATATATTAAAGAATAATGAAAAAACTCAAAATTGAATATATTTTTTTTTAAAGATCATATTGAATTACTAAAATAATTTTATAGAACATCTTCTTGTAGTTTTTTATTTTAATGAATATTTCCAAATAAAAGAATGTGGTTTTAGTCATTTTTATTAGTTCAAAAATATTTCTACTGAAATTTATATTTTATATGATTTGAAATCCAATAATATTTTTAAATTTAATATTAGACAACAAAATATCATTATATTCAAACACATAGTTAAATTTATGGTACACAACACTTTTAATCATAACAATACACTTGTTTTTTTAAAAAAATTATTTTTTGTGTAATATTATTTAATTTTAACATTGATTTATCTTACCAACATAAATTGTATCTGATAAAATTGGTTTCATAATCTTAATAAGTAGTTATAAATTATTTATTATGGTAAATTTTATTTTTATTCATAAAAATTAAATTAAATAGGTAAATATTATTTAATATGGAAAAACAAAAAATGGTAAATGTGATAATTATATGACTAAAGGATATAAAATAATGTATAAAACATGTGTGAAAATAAATGGATACGGGGTTAATAAATAATTATATTCCCTAATTAAATTTTTACCTAATTATTGTCTTATTAAAAACATAAAAATTTACAAATATTCCATTATAAAAAATTATAATATGGTCCCTTCACCGCCACTTCATAACTACATCCAAAATTTGGATTCTAATATGAAATATATTCATTATACATTTATTATAAAAATATTGAATTTCATGGAGCCAATTTGAGTAATATATTTACATACGATCTCCATTTCTAAAGATTCTTTCGATGAAAAACCTTTGTTCTCAATGGGATTACATTTTTCCTTAACCTATTTTCTTTTATATCATACCATTTAAATCATATTTTCTTATTCCTATATAATTTCTAATATTTTTATATTTATTTTTCATATTTATTATGAATAAATAGTAAACATATTTTCAAATTGTTATTATGAAAAATGAAACTTTTAATAATGTTTTTTGTGGACTACTAGAAATTATCACGATCTACGTGAAGTTGATCCTTAAATTTATTGATAAAATAGATTGAAGAATTCAAATATTAAAAGGGGTTTTATAAATTAGGAATTCGAATAACCTTGAATTTCCATATACATAATTGGTTAAAAACAGTCTGATATCAGAAAGGAAATCATTGTAGACATTTTTGTTATTAATTTTTTAATGAAAATGCACACAGTACTTGATTGACCTCCCCTTAAGTAAGTGAAAAAAAATTAATATTACATTAATTGTGAAGAAATTTTAACTAATGATATATAATTTTCCCAAGAAAATTTCTAGTTCTATCTGTTATGACTTTTATTGAGATCTTAAAAACAAATTCATTCCAAAGCTAATTCAATTTATGATGAACACAATTTTTTATGGCATGTATAATGGCCCAAAGTTAAACTTCATAAGTGATTCAAATTCAAAAATAGTGATGAATGAAATTGCTAAAAAGGAAACAATAGATGAAAAAAATACCTCTACAAACCAAGGGTCCTTGCTTAATATGGGAAACACCCTTAAAATAGACTTTTATACACAATCGGATCAGTGGAATCTAATAAACATATTTGAGGAGTAATAGTTTTAATGGGATGCCTCGAAAACCTACCTTTCTTAAGATACTGAGGTTAGTAAAAATGTTATCCATATATCATTTCTACACCATTGAACCTATATGTATATATATATCTACATATATATAAAATATTACCCATGTTGAGGAAGAATAAATAGTTATGAAATAATATTTCCTTTTTTTCCTTAAAGATGCAATAATAAAATATATGGACACCAGAAGATGGTTGTCCACATGGTAACTCTATACAACCGCATTGATGGATACCTTGATAGAATCATACATATTTTTTTATAGATAATAATAAAAAAATAACCAACATAATTATAAATTTATTTAAAATAGATAATTTCATTAATTATGTGATGTACATTTTCCTCAACCCTTCAGTATTGGTGACAGGATGAAACAAATTATTAACTAGCTCTCCCCAATTGATCATGTGTGGGTAGCCTATTTTTCAATATCTTCTAAATAAGTTGATTAAATGAATTTTAAAAAATATCTTTAATTTTAGAATACATTTTGTAATCTTATAAGAACAATAAAATATAATAATTTAATATTAAATAATACAAAATTGTTCATTCATTTTTTGTTTCCAAAAAATAATTTCAGTATCCAAAAAACCTAATTATATATTTCTAGGCCATTCTTTGAAGGAATAATATAATATAGAATGAATGAATCAAAATAATAGAAATTAACATTTGTTTCATGCTTATATGGACATCTGGGGTGTCCCTAGGGGCTTTGTTTGACTAAATGGAATTCTAGAAATTAACATTAAATTGCATGATGACAAGCCAAATAGAATTTCTAATGACATCATTAAACATGTAACTGGATTTCGGATAGTCAAATAATGTATAGAGACCCTCTATTTTCATACATTTACATTACATAACTTTTTTGGAATACTTAAAACATTATCCAAACTGATGCCCAAAGATCATACTAGTCGGGTGCCTATAAAACATTGAAACATAAACAGAGATACATATGTGTGATACATTATCTCCCATTGGGTTCTTGTTTATAATCACCCATCTTAAAAACATCAATCAGTATACTTATCCTCCTAACATTGGGAAGGAAACAAAAAAATGGTGAGCTCAAATAGTTAGTAAGCGTAAACAAGGGAGATATGTAAGTATAATTATGAGCATAATGTTATGATAACATGATTGTGAAAATAGAAGATCATACCCTACTATCATAAATCAAATACATTAATGATGGAATTAGGCATAGAATTTTAAAATTCATGAATCATAAGGAAATAAAGAACATAATCCTTAAAAGTATAATATTGGAACAAATCATGTAACTATGGAAAACACATAAGCATATAATATAACTTCTATAGTATGCAAGTAATGGTGTTCAAAACCATCTTAATAGTTGGGGCTCACTCCCTAGGATATCTTGGTAGTCATGGTTCACTCCCATGGTCATCATGGTAGTATGAGTTTACTAATCATACCATCTGTTAGCCATGTTTCACTCCCATGACCATCTTAGTAGTCATGGTTTACTCCAATGAACATATTATTCTATATCATCAGATATATATCATGTAAGAATCCATTTTATAGAGATATATATCCTACCCATATCATAACGTATTCATACATATATGTACCAAAAAATCGTAAATAATAATTTAATAACCCATGAAATCAAATGGGTATTATAAACATATAATCATATCATAACCTATGAAAAAAGGTGTAATTTAATAATTATTTCATCAAAATCATATCTCATGGAAGAGAAATGGATTTCATAAACATATAACCCATGAAAGAGAAATGGATTTAAAAACATATAACCTATGAAATAGAAACATGTTTTCTTAAGATCGGAACATAAAGCATAACCCATTAAGATAAATAATAAAAATGGAACCTTTACATCATTTCCTATAGAGTCATAATTAACATAAATGGATGTTATCTTAGATAGAAAATAATTTTGAAATATATTTCAAAAATATTTCTTATGGAATGTATCCTTTATTCTTTGAAAATATATTTTTAATACAAAATACCATTTGAAAATCATTTTCTTAGAAAATACTATGAAATCATGTAATAATGACTTGGAATCATTTGGAAAACATTATTTCATGAAAAATTAAAAAAATATTATATAGAGAAATTTAAAAACAGTTTTCTTTGGAAAAAATTTGAAACTTTTAAAATAATACTTGAAAAACATTCTGAAAACCACTTCACATAAAATTAATTGAAAAAATATTCTAAATTATTGAAAATGTTTTGAAAACCATTTCTTTGAAAATAAATTTAAAAACATATAAATAATTCAAAAAAATGGTTTGAAACTAATTTCATTGGAAATAAATTTATAACTTATAAATAAATATTTACAAAAAATTAAAAACCTTTTTACATGAAAATGTATGAAAAATATGTAAAACATTGTGGAACCCCCACCCCCCTGGTTCCCTTGAAACATTAAAAATAATATTGATAAAATTTTGAAAACAATTTTGA
Source organism: Viscum album (assembly GCA_963277665.1). NCBI lineage: Eukaryota > Viridiplantae > Streptophyta > Magnoliopsida > Santalales > Viscaceae > Viscum > Viscum album. The sequence continues at coordinate 1,105,416,621 of OY728119.1, forward strand.
TGAAAAAAATTAAAATAAATATTAATAATAAATATTCAAACACAGAAAAACTAATGTTTTAAAGAATCAACAATAGGTAGATCTCTTCATATCAGACAAGGTAAAAAGAACACTTCTTTTGCATGGTAAAAGGGTTAGAGGAATGCCGCATTCAAAAAATGACAAGGAGATTATTTTGAAAAATATTCTAATATTAAAAAAAGGATAAAAATTTATTTTAATGATCATATGATTTTAGTATAATATTTTTAAGACCCCATTTTGGAAATTGTTTTTGGAAATAACACATATTTCCGACTAAATATAGAAATAAAATTGCATTTTCATTAAAAAATATTATTTATCATTTTTACAAAAGAGTGAAAATGGTACTAATACAAGAAGATATAATGACTAAAAAGGGAGAATAAAAATTCATGAGTTGTCTTGAAATGTGGATCATATTTTTTTAATTAATGAAAATGTGATCATAAACTATCTCAATAAAAAGTACGACTATTAGAATAAACTCTTTCCACATTGTAAATTTGAATCGTAATCCCCACATATGAAAATGAAATTAAATAAAGCATAAAATATCATGAAAATAATTAGATTTATTATTTTACATTTAGAACGAATTTTATACACCTCAAATTAAATATAGTTGTATAACATTGCATGTGTCTCTTTGGAGAAAAATTGAGAAAAATTAACTTATTGATGTAGTAACTTTTAAAACATAAACATTATTATAGAAGGATCAGATTATGGATATTTAAATTCCCAAAAATTTATTTATAATAATAATTGAATACATCTATGGATAGTTTACACACCACACAAAATAAATGGTTGGTGAATTAAACTTGTATTTCACTAAAATAAAAAGTGAGATAAAATCCCCTAACTATGTGTCTTTACTGTCTTCATACTCAAGCCAACCACCTGTATATTAAATATAAACTTGCTATACATATTTTATAGAACAATTCTATTACATGTAATACCATATATTGTTTGATTATGGATTCATATTACCCTCTTTTTAACAATTTTTTGTTAATGTTTCACTTGGGGTAATATACGAACTCTTTTTTAACATCTGTCTTAATTTGTTATATTCTTGCCCCTTATAATTATATCATGACATATACAATGAAAAAAATATAGTTAAATATTCTTTATATTAAGTGTATTTGTTTTGTTATAATGCAATTAATATATAATTATGAAATGGAATACATCCTTCCTGGAGATGGTAAGTCATACGTACATATAATGGTTATTTCTGTTAAATTGTAGTGTTAAAAGAAAGAAGGTAAAACACACACTAACACACACATATATATATATATAAGTGTGTGTATGTGTGTGTTTCTATCATTATTAAATTAGATTGATTATAATATATATATATATATCATATAGGTTATCTAAACCCCACATTAATAAATTCCATGTATTTTATGAACGAATCAAATCACTTAGGGGTTGTCCACAGTTCCTCAACGGAAATTTTGGTATTAATACAAAATAGAAATCATAAAGACATGTGTTGTGAAATAATTAAATAATATTAAATACATACTAAATATAATATATAAAATTTATAAATATATTGTCAATTATAATGTCCACTATGGGAAAAGTGAATAAAAACAAATAATCATCATTTTGCGAGGAGGTTGTTATTCGTACACATAAATACTATGTTTGTTCTCCATTATATGAAGGTATTTTTCTGTTTAGGTCAATAAATTTGAATAAAATGTCCTATTATATTGAAGATACCTGATTTTTTAAAAAAATGGATAAAGGAGAGTGAAGGGGGTGGAGAAAGAAAATAAAGTAAAGGATCCTCATAGAAGGTGGTACCCCTTAATCGGGTAACTCCATTAGGTTTGTCCCCAAAAACATACATTCATTACATTCTATAAAATGGGGGGATTCTCAGAGTATGGAAGTTATTTTAGTAATTTTATTGGGTAGATCGTGTCTAAACATAATTGGTCTGAGAGATCTGAAGAAGAGGGAGAGTTGGTGTCCTTTTATAAGGAATGAAAAAAACACACATGGCATTTATAAAACAAGTTATGTGTACCCACGTTTTTACCGAAGTATATCAATAAAAAAACCAAAAACAAGACTAAAATGTTCATAGATTAATAATGGCCATTAATTGGGTTTCTGAAAAGTTTATCGGTGATTTTTTGTCTTACATTTAAGGTTTAGTACTTTATTAACCTCATTTTTCACTTAATAATTGAAATTAATTTTAATCAAATTAACTAATATTTTTCTTTACATAAAAATTTGGATTTATTAGAAATTATAAATTATTTTCAGTCCAAATATGGAATCCATTTTTCCAAATTCTAATCAAATAAATGGCAGAAATTATTTTAAAATTAAACCCGCTGACAGGATGACAATGTTTGTTTTATATGTAAAAATGATCAAAAGTTGGTTTTGTTTTTTATATCAAATTTCAATTTTAAATTTGTTAAAATGAAATAAATTGGATTAATTTATAGAAATATAATCTAATTAATATTTTAATCCAATTTAATTTATAATTTAACAATATAAATAAATTATATGAAAAAATAGTTTTGAATTAATATTTAGTATTTTTAACTATTCATTAACAACACAAAAATACCAGAAAATTATCCTAACCTAATTTTTATGTTTCACATTAAAATATAATGTTTATTTTTACATATTAAAAGCATAAAACTTCCAAAATTTATATTTTAAATGGTGTCTCTAGTATAAGGTGATAAAACTACCTTTACAAAAATATAGGTTTTTAAGCAAAATATTGGGTTTGTTCTTATGCTATATCTATAAAACTTTTTGGATAATTATAAAACATATATGGTTTAATATATAATATATAAAGTTAATTTATAGTGTTCACTATTAGTAATTAATTAAACTTATTAATATAAATTTTATTTTTCCCATAAAAATATTTTTTTATAAAATCAGTCCCATTATATTCATTTAATTTTTATATTCTTTTCTTATTAAAAGGTAACCACTGAATTAAAATATATATATATTAATAACTAATTTAATCCTATTAAATTTAATTTAATATTAATGTTATATTTTATTAAGTAATAATATTTTAATAATGAATAATTGTTCAGTAACGCTCGATCTTGTGTGTTACGCATGTCGTTGATAAAAGCTAGTATTGTGTGTAACATAAGCTAACCCCGATGTACTGTGTAGAAAAATATATAAATTATGTTGAGTGTAGTGAATACGTAACTTTTTTTTTATATAAATTTCAATCCAAACATAGTTATTTAATAAAAAAACATTATTTTTAGTATTTCATTTAATGAAAAATATCAAAAGGATAAAATTAAATCGAAAAAAATCACAAAATATTGCGGGGGTTACATTCTAGCCAAATTAAAATTAATTTCTCCATCAAAATTAATCTAGGAAATCAATGGTTTAATACTATAAAGATTCATTTATAGAAACCCTATTTATAGAAATTTATAGTAAGACATCCCTTATTAAAGGAATGTTAGAAGCATAACAGTTACCCAATGTAGTATATAACTAGGTCTCCACATAATAGTTCATAGGTTGGTAGTTTAGATTGGACATGGTGGAAAAGCCTAAATATTTATAATGATATATTGAGTTCATAAATCACACAAAATTTAATGATCAAATAAAATTTAAGGGCCTCAAAGTTTAAAATGTGTGATGATTTAAAAGGCCATCGATTCAACAAAAAATAATGTATCAGGACTACATATTTTTTTAACATTGTCCAATAGTTGAGTCATTTTTTTATATAACCAGAGTATAATGAAATATAATCACTTGATATGTTTATATTAAAAAAAGTCATTCCTTTGTTGTAATTTTATATATTTCAAATTCATCCATTACTTCATGAAATAGAAGTCCATAAATTAACTTTTTTTCTCGAAGCACTAAAATACACATTAAGTTGATATTAAGGCCCATAAAAGAATAAAAAGTATAAATATTTGTCTCTAACTATCCTTAAAAATAAATAATGTTAATTCAATAACCTCTAAACATAAAAATTAATATAGTAATATCATAATTAATTTTTATTCGTCAAAAATAATTATACACTAACTCGAACATCACGCAATCTTGTTGTAGTAAAGAAACCTTTATCATCCATCAATAATAGTTTTAAGGCCCAAGAACTAGCCATATTTTATTGGTTTCCACCTGATATACATGATTTACTTCTCTAAAACTACACTAAAATATTTTCAAAAATAAATATTATAGACATCGTTTAAAGACTTTTAGTCACTAAAGAGCATATTAACCAAGGTATTCAATAACATCTCAATATATACATATTTCATTTTAATATTAACATAAAAACTAAATTAATGGTTAAAATTATAACCCTTGTGAAGGAAAAAATCCAAAACATTGGAATAAATACACAAAATCAGCTTAGCATTGATCCCGCATATATCACAAAGTACAAATACATTCCAAACATTCGAGTATTATCATCTTATTTTCTCTTTAAATGTGGTAATGTGCTAAATTACTATATTTATCTATTTAAAAAAAGGTAATTTCCTAATTACATTGATTACTTCATATAATCCATAAATCAAAGAAGATATAAATTTTATCCATGATAACATATACTACTTGCCATCAAGTCCATAATTAGTTCCAATGAAATTAAAACTATCCATTTTATGTATATATAGAATACCATTATCCAAAAAACATTATTATAACATATGTAACATATTAGGGGTAATCATTACATTAATCAAGTTTTTTACATAGACATCACCTTCTCATTAGATCGCTTTTCAATTACATGATATACATTCAATGTATTCTTATAAATCATTAGTAAAAAACATAAACAAAAAAACCATTTTTTATTTAACAATTCATAAAACATAATTCTTGAATCAAAAATTCATAAATAATTTTATTATTCCACTTAATCCATAATCTATAATAATGTTACCTCATCCTATTACATAATACCACTTTCCATTCACATTTAAACTATTGACTCATTATCATCAGTAATATAACCTTTAATCACGCCACCTTTTCAATTCTCTTCATGAGAATTCATCTTGGGACATTGACTTGAATAATGGCCATTGATCACACACTTGAAACAATTATACTTAGATGATTCTTTCAGGAGGCCAATATTCCCATCAATTCTATTAAACAAAATCCTAATTTTTATCTTGTAGTCACAAGATTTGTTTCCTTATTTTCCATAGTTAAAATTTTCCTATTAATATGAGACATTTTCTTAGGTGATTCATTCCACATTTATTTGGAAAAAATTAAATTGAATCTTCTACGCTATGTGGACTTCATTACATGAACTCTCAGAGAACTTAGTATTTTTCTTCTGTGGGGATTATGAGAGTTGTTGAAGGTACATATTGTTAATCATGTTCTGTGAAAATTAATTAGGCATGATCACATAATATTTCACTCCAATGATTTTCCAACTTGACTTCTTATAAAAAAATCATCCACCACATTTATCATTAGTCTAGTTCCTTCCATTTTCTACCTGTGGAAAAAAGATAAGCCTAGTGTAATCATTAAATATAATGATATAAAATCCCATATTCAAAAACGAATTGCTTATAGGATGCCTAAATAATAAACACAACTATAATCTATGACACCTTAGGTTCATCCTCGGTTATTAATATCCAACTTATATATAAATATTTCCATATGGTTTGTGAATAGTTTATGATTTCCCAAAGCTTATCACTGAAGAGGTTCAAACCATATGTGCTGTAAGCCCTTTGTCAGGTACCATAATACACTGAGTCAGGCATGGAACATATTATAAGAGTCATTACCCTTATGTTCATTTGTCTCAGATACACATCCACTTGTAGTATCCAGACAGGGTTCTATTACCTGGAAACCACTCACTCTATCCTATTCCAATATTCCAAGACCTTTTCATAAATGATAACTCATACGTATACTTATCCTTAGAGACATCTATAGACATATCCTGAGAAATATACCTCGGGATATCATTAAATTTTTCTCATCCTAGTTTACAAAGGCTAATTAAAAATTTTCTCTGATTCCAACCATTGACACCCTCACTATTTATAAATTAACATTACATATACAAATAGACGACCAAAGACTGTACTATTCTAGTGACTTTCGAAACATGGAAACATGAACACTGAAACATATCTGAGATACATTATCGTACAAAATGTTTTTCTTAACTATAACCCTTGTTGGACACATCAAAACTAATATATATCTTTATAACCTAGGGATGGAAACATAAAAATAGGTTATATCAAATGTTGAGTAAATGTAATCAAGGGATATATGTAAGAATAATCATGATTATAATGGTATGAGAACATTATCATAAAAATATATGATCATCCTTTATATATCAAAGATCATATGCATGAATCATGGTATAATTCATGTCTTTTCATAAGACATCAATCATAAGGAAATAAAAAACATAATCCATGAAAGCATAAAAAAGGAATAAGTCATATAATTGTGGGAAAGATGTTTACATATAATATGATTTCCAAATTATCCAATTCATCACTACCAAACCCATCATAGTTGTATGGGTTCAATCCCTATACCATCTTAGTAGTCATGGTTCACTCCCATTGCCATATTATTAGTATGAGTTCACTTATCATACTATACTACTGGTCATGGTTCACGCCCATGGCCATCTTTGTAGTTAATGTTTATCCCCAATACCATATTAGTATATCTCATGAGATATAAATCACTACCAAATTCATTCGGGGGAGATATAATTACCTCCCCTCTAATAATAAAATTATACATACGTTTGATACACAACCCTAAATAATCATATCATAACACATAAAATGAAATGGGTATCATAAACATATAATCATTAATAGATTATGGACAAAGGTAAAGGACATAGAGTCATTTCATCATAATTATAACTGGGGGAAGAGAAACATGTTTCATAAATATATAACCCATCAAAAAGAAAAAAAAATTCATAAACATATAACCATTAAAAGAGAAACGGGTTTCATAAAAACAATGAAATTAAGTGTATCATATTCAGAGAAATAATATGAATGGAACCATTAGATAATTTCATAGAAATGCATGAGTAACATAAAAAGATTTCATCTTAGATAAAAAATAATTTTGAAGTATATTTCAAAAAACATTCTTGAGGAAAGTATAATTTCTACATTAAAAATTATTTTTAATACATAAGACCATTTGAAAATAATTTTTCTTTTAACATACATTGAAAACATATAAATAAGAATTTCAATTATTTTGAAATTATTTTTACTTGAAAACCTATTAAATATGCATCAAATAATTTTAAAAACATCTTTCAGTGAAAAAACATTAAAATAAATCTTGATGATGTTATGAAAACCATTTTATTGAAAGTAATCTGAGAACATATAAATAAATCTTGAAAATTTTTTGGAAACCAGTTATTCGAATATAAGATAGAAAACATATAAAAACATGAAAATATTTTGAAACTATTTCATTGAAAATAATTAAAATACATAAAAATAAATCTTAAAACTATTTTTAAATCCATTTAGTAGAAAACTTATAAAAGAAGTTTGAAAACATTTTGAAAATACCTATTTCCCTTGAAGCATTAAAAATAATCATGAAAAAAAATTTAAAACAATTTTTTTGAAAATAATTTTTTTTTTAAATTAAATAATTAAACTTTCAACAAAATATAACAATTTAAATAATTGATGGTAGGTAAATCCATAATTGTTATACGTGTTAAATATAATATTCCACTTTCACGGTAAAAAGGTTAGAGAAATTTATCATTTGGAAAATAATTAAGAGATTATTTTGAAAACATTTATTAAATAAAAAAGTGTAAAAATTAAATTTTAGGATCATGGGATATTATTATAATATTAATGGAATCCATTTTTAGAAAACATTGTTTTGAAAGAATATAGATTTTTTTTGAAGATAGAGGTAAGGTCATATTTTCTAAAAATGTTTTCTTATTTTTATAGAAGTTACAAAGAGTGAAAGAAAATGCTACTAATAAAATAATAAATCAAGATTAACCAGAATAGAAAAAAAATCATGGGTTCTCTTAAAGGATAGATTGTAGGGTTTCATTAACAAAAATGTGATCATAAATAATCTTGATAAACTGTGAGATTGTTTCTATAAACTCTTAAAACATGGTAAATTTGAATCAAAATCCCCATGTAGAAAAATTAAATTACATGGAGTTTTAAATATCTGTAAAATATTTAGATTCATGATATAACATATTAGAGTAAGTTCATACACCTCATATAAAAATATTGGTGTATAACGTGGAATGTGTCTGAATGGAGGCAAATTAAGACAAAATTAATTTACCAATTTTGTGTCATTTGAAGCATAAAATATATTATATAAATAGAGTAAAATTAATATGTAGATATATATAAATTTAATTATAATAACCATTTAATACATCCATTGGTATTATATAAACCACACAAAAGTAATGGGTTGTGAATGAAGCATGTATCTAATGAAAATAAAAAGTGACATTAAATCCCCTTACATTATGTCTTGACTCTCTTCATACTGGTAAAAACCACATGTATTATAAATATAAATTTATTATACACATTTTATAAAACAATATTCTTACTTATAATTCCATATATTATTGAATTATGGATTTATATTACCTACTTGTTTAAAATTCTATTTTAAGGATTCACTTTAGATAAAACATGCTTTGTTTTTCGCATGTGTATTAATTTGATATATGTTTGGTCCTTATAAATTTATAAAAGTTTAAAAAAAATTAAACCTTGATTTAATAAATATTATATTCATTGTATTTTTATTATAATAATTCATATAGTATATATGTATGAAATGTTTACATCATTCATAGAGAAGGTAAGACGTACAAACACATGAACGTTGTTTAGATTTAATTTTAATTTTTGAAATACACAATTTAAATGACATATATATATATAATTATTATTTTATATTTATTATATCATATATTTATCATATATATTCACTAAACCCATTCTTAATACATTTTATATAGTGTATGAATAAATCGCATTTCTTTGAGGGGGTGATAGTCCACACTTACTGAAATTAAATTATCATATTAACACATAATGGAAGTATAAATAAATGTGATGTAAAATAATTAAATAATATTAAATAAAATATATATATATATAATGTGTAATCATAGTGTCTATAATAATTTCCACCATGACAGGTGGTAAGGAATAATGATCAATCATCATTTTGTGAGGCAGTAGGTCTCTGTACACAAAAATATTTTGATCATTACCCATTAGATGGAGGAGCGTGTAAGGGAAGTTCAAAATTTTAGAATAAAAAAATCCTAGTATATTTAATATACTGGTTTATTTTATACAAGTATGTAATATATAGATTTTTGGGGGTGGAAAAGGAAAATAAAATAAAGGATCTTAAGAGAATATGTTACCTCTTAATCGGGTAACTCCATTTGGTTTCTTCCAAAAGGCTTCCTAGGATAGATTTATTATAAATGGGAGGAATTTATGAAGATTTTAAGGATTTTTTATTTTTATTGTTCATATATTGGATTATACTAAGTTCTTTGGGATTTTTAAAGAAGATGGAGATTTTGTAGCCTTTTATAGCAAACATAAAAGACACAATTGGCATTTTTTAAATCAATTTTGGTGTACCCACACTTATTTTTAATAAAATTAATAAAAAAAATAAACTAAATAATTTAACATTATGGACGAATCATTTCTAGAATATTTCTGTTTCACAATTTTCTACATTTCTTTGTGTATTAAATTTAAGGTTCAATACTTTCTTAACCTAATTAATCTCTTCATTATTATAATTAATTTTAATCACTTTCACTAATTTTTTTGGTAAAAAATAATGTTTTCATTATTAGAAATTATAAATTATGATTATTACAATTATTTAATCAATATTTAAAAATTATAATCACAAAAGTTATAGAAATTAATTTTAAACTAATCTCGCTGACGAAATGACAATATGTGTTTTTAAAGTAAAAATCATCAAATGTTTGCTAAGTTTTTTATATCCAATTTCAATGTGAAATTGGTCCCAATGAAATAAATTGGATTAATGTGTTAAAATATAATCTAATTAAACTTTTATATAAGTTCAAAATATAATTTAACCATATAAATAAATTATATGAAAAAGAAGTTTTCATTTAAAATTGTGGGTTTTTAGCTATTACTTAAAAACAGAAAAATACCATAAATTTACCTTGAACGAATTTTTATGTTTAAAATTAATATTTTAGGTTTATTTTGATATATTAAATATATAAAAGTTCCAAAATTTATATTTAAAATGGGGTCTCCATTAAAATCTAGTAAGATTACCTTTATAAAAATAAATAAGTTTTTATGAATAAAATCCATTTTGTTCTTATATTATATCTATCTAGTATATTGGATGATTATAAATAATATTTTTTTAATATATAAAATCTAAATTTAATAAATATCATTCACTATCAGTAATTAATTTAACTTATTAATATAAATCATTTTTTCACATAAAAATAGACTTTTAAAAAACCAATACCTTTATATTATTTTGGTTTTTATATTATTTTCTAATTAATTGGTAACCAATGAATTAAATTATATATATAAATAGTCTATTTACTACTATAGTATTTAATTTAATTTCCATGATATATCCTTTAAAATAATAATAATTTAATAATGACTAATTGTTATATAAGACTCGGTCTTGCGTGTTACCCTATCCATTGAGGAAATTCATTCTTGTGTTTAACTTAAGAAGACCTTGGTGTTCCATATAGATAAATATAAAATTTATTTTGTTTTCCGTGTATTTGTTATTTATTTTTACCTATAATTAAAGCTATACAAATTGATTTAAAATAAAACAAACTATTTTCAGGGTAGTATGAAATGAAAAATATCAAAATGATTAACTTAACTAGGAAAAAAATAATACAAAAAATCTCATACTGTTATATAATGTGATATATTAAGGGTATCCATCAATAAGAATTGTATTTAAACTATTTGAAATTAATTTAATGGAAGAGTAATTAGATATAATATTATTGTATTTTAATTGGTTAATGAGTCCTTAATTGATGATCTTCATATCATTGGTGTTAATTTCCTCCGTCTCAATGGGATTGATACATTCCCTTAAAGAAATGTTTATAAATATCATTTTATAGATGGATCTAGTCTATATTATTTTCCTTATCATGTTTTTAATATCCTTGATGAGGCTTCTTAGCTTTCTGTTAATAAAAAATGACTAAAAAATTAGGGTGGACAACTTAGTTTACAATGCACTCCCTTCCAGCCAATGACAGGGAATCCCATCTCTATCTAGCTAGTTAGTTAATTGTTCTAGATAATATGTTATCAATGTGATATATTCTAATCTCTCCCTAAAATAATGGGACTCCATGATAGTTAAATGTGTTGGATCCCTTTTTTACCCCCATGTTTTTTAGTGATCCTCTATTATTTCATGATACAAACACTATCCCCAAGGACCATAAATTATTTGTTCTAAGTAATTGATTTTCCTTCCATAATATCAAAGTCCACAAACAATTATTTTATATAAAAAATGTTTTTCATCATATCTTATAAAAGTAGTAGGATTTAATAAACCTCTAAAATATGTGATAGAGAAACTGCGACACAACCCGACCCAAGATGGGGCTCGATCTGTAACCACCCCTTGCTCACCTCTATCGGCTAGGGGCAGGTGACTCTCACTGAAGGCACAAACAACTCAGGGAGGCCATTACCTATAAACCTATACACACACATGAAACCAACATAATGAAAAAATGTAGAGTGAAAGAAAAAAAATATGAAACACCTCTATAAAAAAACCAAACATGCCTTAGCCTCTAAATAGTACAAGTGTAGTATAATAAACCGAAGGGGGTAAAAGATAAAAATACACACCTAGACAAAAAAGGGACATAACTTGGATCTATTGGAAAAGTAAATGGCTAAGAGAGCCTTGGTCCTAGTACCTAAGCTATAAACACTGTATGCGGTACAAGAACTTGTATCCCTATTCTCTTTTGAAGTCATGATCAACATGTATGTCATATACATGAGGCACAACATGTGTAGGGGAATCCCATTCAAGAGTGAGTAAAAAATACTCAGTAGAACGCCCAGAAAAGGTAAGGGGGAGAAGTAAAAGATAACATGAAAATGAAAGTATTAGATAGGTCTTGGTACAATAAAAATATTCCACCTCATACCAACAAGAGAGGAAAGTAAGATCATCCAATCACAAGAAGCTGGAAATGAAGAGAAGGTAAAATTATCCTCAAGTCTAAGCTACCTATAATATGAGAGTAGACTCATCCAGCCACGATAATATTGTCATGGAAAGGACATGTCATACCACATGCATCTTCGCCTCTCTTGGAAAGGGATTAGCTAAAACCCAAGTATTGGGAAGTTTAAAAGAGTATATCTATATATATACTCAGTCAAAGAAACCAAAATGAGAGATAATGGGGATCTCCATCTCACAATCTTAGATAAAGAAAGTGAGTATCCAATAGTTCTAAGTAAAACCATCTATAATTCCAAGTACTTTACCATCAATACAGAAGTCACATGTTAAAGGGGATCAAATCACAACACCTCGATACTATCTGCTTTGGGAATCACTGACATTCTAGTAGAGTTTTAGATCGGGTTATAATAAGGCATCCTAGTGGGGAAAGTTCCCCTCTTTATTATGGGTCTATAGGCAAGTCAATGTACATCTCGTCATTGATCCGTAGTATGTATTTCTTCTCAAAGTTGAGGACCAATTCCCATCCTAGATGAAGGGTTCCACTCTAGTGTCATTGATGACCCATATGCATCACGGTTGTAGGGTTCCACTTGAAAGAGGGTTTAGGACCCATGCCCAGCTTGGATAGAGAGTTCCACTCTAGTGTTCTCACGGATCCATCCCATGTACATCTAGAGGGTTCTAGTCGGAACTATCATATGGGACCAATGCCTAGAAGTTTTGGAGATAATACTAGGCCTTATTTGGCCATCCTCGTTGGATTTTACCTCTTGGAAGCATCTAGAAACTCTGACAATCCCTGGTGGATGGTACCTCTAGTAAAAGTATGCCGCTATCATCATCAGGTGTCACCTCAGATAGGCGTCACCCCCAATAAAATTGCAGCCTAGGATGAAATATTAAATTAAGGTCACAATCATGTTATAAGTGGAAATAACCCTAGATAGGTTATTCACTCATTGAAAATGAGAAACTGGTGAAAAGGGTAACTTCCACCGCAACATGTCTGAATAGTGCTCGATTGCTACATGATCGATGTAGTGGATTATCTTCTAACACATCAGAAGGATATTCCACATATATTCCTTTCTTGTGTTCCAAAATTAATGAGATCATAAATAAGGCTTCACATGTCCAAACATATCACACTATTGCGATTCTTGTAGAAAAATATACAAGATCGACTACTTATACGCCCTGAATGGATATCTGAAGGAAAAGTCATAAGTCACCGCATTATGCTCGAATGGAGTCACATGTGGCCCACTCCTTAGTCCCGAAACAAATATATGGAACCTTCCACTTAAATCCTCATAGAAAAACACATGGAATGGACAACATATTTGACCAAACCAGATACCCAGTGAAGAAGCTGCATTTCATCACAACATGTGTGAATCAAGCTTTATGGGGAATGCGCCTCAATCTCGATATAAATACCCAAAATTGGTCTTCAAATTTCCTTCTTAATTTCTGGTTCACAATTTCATATATAGTTCTTCATTCTCACACTGTATGAGAGAGATACATCAGATACAAGATCCCAGTATAATAATAATTTTATTAGTATTGGGTGTTTCTTTGACTTGAGATATGAGTCTGAAAAAGGTATCCAACATTGGACATATAATTATCTTCGAGATGTTATGTTCATACTACCACTAATTTCACATCATAAAGATGTCACACAAAGTAGTTATTCTAGGTCGATGATTTTATAATAATAATAATATATTACTGTTATTTCATTATTTTAGGTGCCTGATCCAAAAACTCGATAAAGGCATCCAATATCAGACTCAGAATGACCATCTCAGAGTTAGGGTCACACTGTTACTGATGGTTCTTGAATTGGATTTCGAACAATGATTTTATAATTTTTAAACAAATAATAATAATATTTTTTTTCATTTTATTTCTCTTTTTCTTTTGTTTTTATTTGTTTTTATTTTTGTTTAACCCTTCCCCATTTGGTCCCCCCCCCATAGCCATTCCCCATGCAGTCTCTTTGCCTAAACACCCTAGATAACACCCATTAGGCCAGCATCAACGATGCCTACAGCCTGCTGTTATACCAACCACCACCACCTCAGGTCACCGGAGCCACCCCTCCTCACCTTCCAAAGATGCATCTCACTACTGTACCACACTTATTCTGCATGCTTCCTCTACCTCAGGCTTCTAGAGAAACCTAAAACCGTCAGTTCTCCTCACTTATGAGCCACCATCCTTTCCCTATCCTTGTGGGTCACCACCTGGGGTGCCTCGTTGCCCCACCTGAGTCGCCCAGTCCAACCGTCTCACCCAACTCCGACTGTGCCAGCTTCCACGCAAATCTGCACCACTATTCAGTCCTTATATAAACTAAAATAATATATTGCATCACTCATTTGCTATGAAGATTTGAAATCTGTGTTTCGATCAAGATTTGTTCATCATTTAATCAATCCGTATAGAATTCTAGCACAGTATCGAACTCAGTTCACCAGATAATTCTCAAACTGTGATTCAAAGGGTCTCTTCTGTGAAGGTTCAAAGAAAAACTAGAGAGAGGTACCAAGATCCAAATTTTAAAACATCTCTAGCCAAGTGTTTTTTCCATCTATTCGGATTGGGAACTATGGTTAGAAAAATTGACAAATAAAATCAAATTGGAACTTGGGATCATGTAGAGTTTTAAATCCAAGGTGAAAATTGAAGAATTAATTATCAATGTGATAAACGTTTAATCTAGTGTTTAAAAACCACAAGATGTGTCCTAATTCTAAATTGAGTATTTTTCCGATGAATAATGTTCTTTCCAACAGACGTGGAGACTCATTGATTCATCGTTCCTCGATCCTCTTGGATCCAATGTTCTGTCGTTGTTTTCATCGTTTGTCCATAAGAAAGAGAGGAGAGAAATATAGGGTTTATCATCATTGGAAAAACAGAATTAATATGTCACCCTCTCTAAAGAAATAATTTATAAGCTCTCATTAAGTTAAAATAAATTAATAAAAAAATTAAATAAACAATCATTTAATTATTTCATTAATCATCTACTATGACACATAAGCCAACCTCCTAATGCCGACAAAGGTTATACCCAGCATAGGGTAAAACCAACATTCTGAACTCAATGTTAGTCCTAGATTTATCATATGAGACCCCATCCATGAGTTATTCAGGGTTGAGCTATTAAATGAATAAATTATTAATTTAATTCATCCATTTAACACACCTCTACTGAGTTAGGGGTCCGAACGTCTGGCGCTGACTCATTTTATGTCGCGCCTAGGGTAAGCACAGCATTCTGGACCCAACCATGAAATATGATTTCTGATCTGAGATTATTTTTATGAGATATCCCATTTATAACAAGTTCATAGTTCAAAAACACTTGATGTTCTTATAAAATTAATTCTTGGCACAATGGGCCTCAAAATTGTACGTCGTCTCAGCACCAAGCTCTAGAAATATTCGTAGAAATATTTCAAAGTCTTATTTGAAGAAAATAGGGTCTCTAAATTATTTCCTCCTTCATATTTTCAACCTATAAAAAGAAAAAATATGGAAGAAACTCAGGATACTGAGCATGCACTAAGCTCTCCTTCTCCCAGGGATGCTCCTAAATGTTTCTATGATGTTACTACTTGAAAACTAAAGGGATGGTCCATCATCATATGGTTTTCTCCTGGAAAAAATTATCATGATTCCCACCTTCAGAATATCCATATAGTGAAACACCCAATGATATCTAGTGACATGGGATCTCACATTCGATGCATCAAAATTGAGACTCTCTTACATGATTGAGAAGCGAAGGAGTCAACACTGCTAACTGAAGAAAAGTTTCACCCCCCTTCTCCACTAGGGTCTTTTGTAGGGAAGTTAACTCCTCTGAAACTTCCTGAACTAGGTAAGCTTGGGACTTCACACACTTCCCTGTAAGGGCGTCTATTGTAACATTTCCATTTCTTATAGTATATATTATCTCAAAGTTGTAGTCTTATAGGGAGTTCAACTAGTGTCGCCACCTCATGTTCATGTCTCTCTTGGTGAAGACGTACCTATTATATTGGTGGTTTCAACAAACCAAAATTCACTCTTCTATAAGATATCATCTCCATATAAATGGTGTAGCTGAAGTGGTGAAATCCATTGAAATGCAGGTTTTGGTCACGTGGCGTTTCGGGTTCAATACCTACCGGTGACATATTTCAATTATTTTTTTCCTTGCAAAAAAAAATATATCATCTCCATATTCTCAGGGTGAAATACATCATTGTTAGTACCCGGAAGTGAGTCATGTCGTTTTTTTCATGGGTTCTCCATCACCTCAATCTATACATGATAAGTACTTTATCAAGACTTTACGTTGAGCACGCAAGGTACCAATGAACTAGGTAGGTTAGTAAACTCATCCAACTACAAGAGGATAAAAATGGATAGCATGTGGTATACCCCATGTGTCTTCTCCCATCTTATAAAGAGATTAATCCACAAAAATAGCCACCCTACTACAAAATTGTGACCTGATTTCCCAAGTCATAGGGACTCTTCCACCACACCTCGATACTATCCTCTTTGGTTGGCGCTGATTCACCCTCATAGATTTTATTACGTCACAAAAATGTGTCTTAGTAGGGGAACGACACATTTTCTTCATGCATTCAAATCTATATCGAACATCACTAAAATAGAGTTTTATCGATGCTCGGTGCCACCCTCGTAAAACCTTAATCAAGGAGTGGGTAGAAAAATAATACTTCACATAGGGTCTAACAAGTTATAATGAATCAAAGTAGAAAAGAAACAAGGAATATCTCGTATCATCTTGTGCTCTACAAGATCATAGACATCCAAAACATGGAGCTGCCTATGGACCCAACTATCAGCTTCTGGAACCTGATGTGGGCCACCTGGTGGTGGTGGAAAGACCTCACAATGTTTTCCCCCACCTCCAACTCCTTTTTCTCCTCTATTGGAACCACCTCCTAGGGAACACCCTGATTATAGCATTGTCTCTACCATGTTGGTCCACCTACAGACTGTCTCGTGTTCTCAGCATAGCTGGTCGGGCAGCCTCATGCCATGAGACCTCACCTGTCACAAGAATAACACTGGAACTCTCTAGAATGACTTGGTGCCTGATCATAATCATTATAATATCTTCTACATCAAGATATTTTCATTTTACGTCTGCTAGGTACTAAATAAATCATAGCTCGGTTGCACCCATATCCAAAACTAGCTAACTTTCCTCCCTTTTCTAGAAAACTCTTTGTCAGTAGTTCCCACTTCATTACCCTGGCATAGGTGGGGATGCACAAGGGTATTATGATAGAATGGATCTCTCTATGGAGCCACTACTCAAACTTTGGTTCTCATAAGTAGTCATTATGGATTATTCCCAAAGAGTAGATCACAAGTTCTATGAAACTAGTCGCATACTCAGTCATCATCATCCCTCCCAACTGAAGTTGTAGGAGCTCCAGAATTTTAACAGAGCATAAGCAAGAGGGGTATAACTCCTCATGCAACAACTACTGTAAATCACCCCACAAAAGCATTGAATCGTCATGTATTTGAGTAACCATGATTCACCAATGTCAAGATACTCCATGAAAAGGGTTGGCTACTAAATCCACCATCTGATATATTGTTGTTAATGCAATCTTGAAGAGGTGGACCATCGACTCTATCCAACCCACTACTTCCTTCGGGTCTCGCTCACCACAAATCTTTAGTTTCCTCTGTCACTAGAACTTGTGAAGAGCGTTAAGCCTGCACACATCCTCAGCCTACTCTGATGGGGCTATCTATTACTCAATATGAGGAACTGCTACTACCTACCCACTTGGAGAATAAGGATCACATGATATGTCCTAATGTGAGGCCCCATTGCTCACAAATTCATCATCACAAACAAGAGCTAATATCATGGATGGATGTCATAGTGGATACATCATGAATGTTATTAAGGAGTATCATGGTCAGATAAGAATAAATATATATATATATATATATATATCAACAATGATGTGGATATGACTCAATAAGGATATACTAAGATTCAATCCTATATAATGCATGTATCATTGTTCCCTACAATTGGTTTCTTAGGATTCCGAGTTGATAAGCGGGTTATCGGGGTCCAGTTGATTGGCTACGTCGTCCACCCGCACCATCACAGGACTCCCTGGCCCGAGATCCCCCCGTGAGACATATCTACCTTTGTTTTGGGGGAGTAGAAAAGGTAGTTACAAGATAATTTGGAAAATGTTTTTAAACACTTGAGTGCAACACCATGGACTAAACTAGTCCTTCTTTCATGACGATGGATGGGTCAATTCCCCTCTACATTGATTATCATTAACAAAATAAAACCATGATGAAGAAAAATTATCACCTTCTATGTATAGTTTTAATTTTTTATCCACTACATAGAACATAGTATTTCTCGTTAGTTTACTATTGGTAAGGATTCCTCTAATTAAGGGTAAAGCAGAAAGATATTTCAAAGTCTTCCTTTCAAAGAAGGCATGGACTCTATAAATTCTTTGTGTTATATTTCAAACTCACTAATTCCAAAAATATAATTATAGAAATATTGAATATATTATTTAGATATTACCTCATAAAATTATTGTTGGTATTTATAAGTGATATTTTGATTTAACCAAAAGAAAAGGGGAAATTGAGGAGAATTTGAATAATGTGCTAAAGGAATTGCGAAAGTAGAATTTTTTATGAATAGTGAAACAAATGTGAGTTTTGGATGAACTAAGTATCATTTTTTGGGAATAATATCACTTGAAAAGGGAAATACTTGGACCCTTATTAGAAAAAACAAATGAGGATTGTCCTAGAACAACATCGATTACAGATATTCACAGTTTCCAGGAATGGGCAAGGTATTACTTATGATTTGTGAGGAACCTCCCATAATTATAAAACCTTATAACCAAGATACCTTAGAATATAATAAATTATGTTTAGACATGTTATTTTTAAAATTAATGCATGGAGTTAGAAAACAGGCTTATCAGTACAACAGTACTCATGCTTTGTGCTTGTGGGGGAATTTTAGTTGTATATAATAATGATTCAAAAAACAATATTTTTGTTGTGTAATAATTCAAAATGATAAAGTGATTGAATATTAATTAATGTAGTTGAATTTTAATGATTAAAAATATAAAAAATATGATCTAAAGTTGTATGTAGTGAACTTTGTGTGGATGATCTAGAGACATTATCTCTATGGTGAGGAGTGTGAAATATTTATAGATCATAAGAGCCAAAAATATATAATGACATAGAATAATCCTCAAAAGTGACATAGAAGATTGTTAGAGATGATCAATTAAAATTACTTCTGGATTTATTATCATCCTAGGAAAGAAAAAAGGGAAATTGGTCAATATTGAAAGTATATGTTAATTTTTTCAATTATTATGATTGAGAAGGATATAATATTCTTATAATTAAAATAGATAGATATAGGAATAATTGAAGGATATACATCTTACCTTGAACAAATAACAACTCCACCAACAATTCCCTATAGGATCATAGATTCCAAAAATATGATGAGTTTACAGAGAAAAAAGGAAACAAACTACCTAGATTTCAACCTAACTGAAGATGGTGTTATATATTTCAGAACCCATATATCAATCCCATGAAAACTAAAGATGAAGGGGAATATTCTATATTCTTTACATATATCATACTTATATAGTTCTCACGTAATCCATAAGATGTATATAGATTTGATGAAAAACTTTTGGTGGGTTAACATGAATAAGGATATTGTACAGAATTTATTTTGATTCTTGGTTTGTCAGTAAGTCATGGTAGGATGACATAATTCTAAGAGTATGATGCAATTATTTAATATACTAGTACGAAAATCTTTTATCATAACCATGATTTCCTCACAAGACTCACAAGGAAACCTAAATGAAATAAATCCATCTGGGAGTTAGTTGAGTGTCGTACAAAGTAGCCAAATTTCATTTCTATCAAGTAATATTACTCTTTTGACTATTTCTATATGATATAAATAAGATATGTGATATGATTTTATATATTTACTCTACATGTTATATCAGGTTGAGATCAACGTTGTAGCTCAAGGTTTTGGACAGGCCATCAACATTAATTATATATAGAACTCAACTTCAATAATACATGTCACCCTCAGATGTATGGTTATTATGAGAGAGATATATATTATAGATGATATGATGAGATATTGATCAATGTATTTCCAGGGATATTGGGATCAATAACTTCTCCTACTAAAGTCCTAGTTTAACATAAAATTCTATTATTACATTCTAATAGAGCCTTATAAGGCTCTAAATGAGTAGTGTTGTTAGAAAATTACATGATGGGATGAAGTTATTATGTATATGTTTATGGGACTTTATCTTTATCAAGATATGATAGAGAAGCTTAAAACTGTTAAATGTTACATGCTATCTACAGAATGTTTTTAGAAAAGTTGTACCAAAAATATTTGACAAGACATAGAGGTTGAGGTTAGAGATAAGGTTTTCAACCATATTTCATTCTAGAAGAATATCATATGGTTTGGTAAGAATAGAATTATTAGTACAAGATACATTATCCCCTTTAAAATATTTGATCTCAATGGAGCGATGACCAATCGACTAACACTCCCACATAAGATATCTCAAGTACATAAGGTGTTATATGTATTTCTTTTCAAGAAGAGCATTCCAGAACCTTCACATGTATTGAATATAGAGGTGGTGATATTAGAGATAGAACTTTCATATGATATGTATCTATTGAATATCCATTATTGTAAAAAAAATGTTACATGAAACATGAGTAACCACCAGGTTCCAGAGATATGGTGATACCACAATTTTGAAAAATCGGCTTGGGAAACGAAAGAGGATATGAAGAAAAATTACCCTAAACTATCTTCGCCATGGTTTTCTATATAATATTTCAAGTTTGGAATTACTTATATGTGGAATAATGTAACAACCCATGTTTTTAAAAGGGAAATATATGTTTGATAGAACATACGACACACAGCATTGAACACTAAAATCCAGGATAATTTAAAGATGACCATTATAATATAAAAAATAAATTTTAATGTATGAATAGGATTAAATACTTTAGAAAATATGTATAAATTCTAAAATCAATTTATAAATTAATATTTTATAAATGATTTTTTTTAGAGAAATTTCTTTTAAAAAATTCATTTTATTCAAAAAATAGTTTTATTGGTTTTTTGTGAGAAAATATAATAATTATTTTTGTTATTCTATAGAAATATTATTTTATTAAATGGAAATAATTTAATTAATAATCATATAAATAATATATTATGTTGATATTTTTGAGTTTTTTATGAAATTATTGATTTTTCACTATCTTGTCAAAAATACCAATTTTTGGTAAAAGTATCATTTAATTTAAATAAACTATGTAAATATTAAAAAATATTATTAATTATTATTATTTGAAATTAATAAATAATTTTTTTATATTCCATCCAATTATTTACATTGATATTATATTTATACTATATTTTAATTTACCAAAACTTTTTGTCTTTAAAACACTTTGTTTTTCTGAAAACACTTTTAAAGTTAATATTGTTTATCAATTTTTACTAATTAAAATAACCCGAAATGTGGAAATATTTAAATTAAATTTATAGATTATATATTTATCAATATGAATTTATATTAATTTTATTATAATAATGTTCTAGGTAGTTATTGTACGATCATTTTATGCTTGAAAAATACATTTATTTAAATATAATATTTTCGACCCATTCATCGGAATAATTTTAATTTAAATTATTAAAATCCATTGAAAATAATTTTAAAAATTATATTCCATATATGGAATAAAAATATTTTATAATATATAATATGATCATGTTATTTTTTTCAAAATTAATAGTAAACAATGTAACAAAAAATTGTCGTCGAAAAATATTAAAATGGTGAAAGTAAATAACCATATAGCAAAAGAATATAAGATGATTTAAAAATATATCTTATAAACGGTATATGTGTTTATTATCCTTATCTCCCATCCAATATTTTATCGATCAATTTTTTAGTGAATTTGATTGAGAGTGATTTCCCATTATTTAATAGTTTTGGGTATATACAATAATTATATTAAGGAAACCTCGTATCCTCTCCTTTACACAATTACAAAACCCATTGGTTATCTTAATACCTAATGAAATCACTTGCTTTCTTACTTTAGAAAAAAATTTATGTCTTGAATTGATCTAAAAACCAATTTAGGAAAATTTCTTGTATAATCTTAAACTCATTGTCCTAATAAGAGTTGACGTTCTTAGATGAGAATCCTTATTTTATTTCAAGTTACACCTCTTTCAAATTAAAATAAATGATTATAATATAATATAATTTGTATTTCCATTATATTTAGATTTTATTATGATAATTTAATAACCTAAATTTATTCTAACATCCATCAAATGGGAAAACACATCATTTATGTGTATGGCGGACTACCAACTGATGAACTGGTGTAATTCATTTTCCATAATCACCTATCATAACTTATTATGATGATGGATTTATTCTTTTTATATTTTATTCATGAAATATTAATATTTATAGAAAATTCATTTATCATAAAACATTATACCTAACCATCCAATTGATAATGATTACATTGTTCGTGTGAACAGGGGACTACCTTCTCGTAAAGAAAAGTGGTTCTTTTTTATTACCGTATGACATGGATGATATGAGTAATTGTCTGTAAATAAATAATATGATATTTAAGAAATCATTAAAATTATGGAAATACTAAATATAAATTTTCTTGTTTACATAATTATAGTTGAATAATGGAACCATTACTCATGGGTATGTATGACATACCATCTCCACGATAGTAACGTATTTCATTTGTTCATTACC
This sequence comes from Viscum album, assembly GCA_963277665.1. Classification (NCBI taxonomy): domain Eukaryota; kingdom Viridiplantae; phylum Streptophyta; class Magnoliopsida; order Santalales; family Viscaceae; genus Viscum; species Viscum album. The sequence continues at coordinate 1,105,439,984 of OY728119.1, forward strand.
ATATTTCATGATTTTTTTTAAAGGTATAATTGATTTATAAAAATTATTTTTAAGTATGTATTATTATTCTAGATATTTTAAATTGACAATATCTATTACCGTAGTCAACTTAACATAGTCATTTCGGACGTATGAGGCGAACATTGTCAAAACAACTGAATTGAATGTAAATAAATACATATTGAAAATAACATGATAACGGATATAATAAAAACAATATTAAACATGATTAATGTTTCCTAATCATCTAAATAATTAAAATATTTTTATTATTTATGATGATAAATTAAACACATGATGAATTTGGATTGAGGTAAGGGATCTATTCAAACCAACCATTCCTTTGGGTTATAAACATTCTCTCTATAACTCATTATATATCTATTTTTAATGTTATTTAATGATTTTAAAATATGTTTATATGTATCATATATGTATACCTATCTAATTATACCTTCCTTTTATGGGTTAATACAATATTTAAGACCATTTTTATAATTTATTCTTTAAGAAATTACTTTTGATTATGATATGAGACAAGATTGTGAAACCCATTATTTTTCATAGGTTATTCTTATATATATTATTTATTATTGTTTTAATTATTTTGATAAAATATCCATGTAAATGGTATGAATTTGATAGGTGGGGCATAATTATATATCCTTCCAATGAATTGGGTAATGTTTTAGTTTCATGAGACGACATGGATGGTATTAAAGAGTGAATGTAATAAAGTATGGGACTCGATCAACCATGTGATGTTGTCTCGATGGTCATACCAAACTTATTTTTTTGGAATTTTTTCACATTTAATATGATACAATGTTTTTATGATACCGGGTACTTTATAACATGTTTCTATTATATTACTCATGTACCTTCTCTTTTATGATATATTGTTATTCCTTTGAATCACATGGTAAGCCTACATATCATGTTAAATCCCTTAATTGGATTTTTGGGATGAACTATTTCATTCATGTAAAACCAAGGTTATCCTATTCATTTGTAGGAGCTTATATGAATTTATTATCTCATTATAGAGAATAAAATAAGGATTACATGCTTTAAATATCATTTTATGTAATACGATTTAAGTCTTCCAAAGTCACTATGCCTCATGGTATTTATTATTGTACTTGTTGGATGTTTATACTTAAAAATCATGTAATAATATGCTAAAAAGGAATGGGCCCGTCTATATAGGGATAATTGTTTTCTGAATAAGAGTAGAGAAGTGGATCCCATTTAGAAGTGAAGGGAGGAACACAAATGTAATTAATTAAAAAATTTAATTAATAAAAAAATTCTTATATATGTTACTCTAAATTTTCATATCATAAGGGATTATATGGTTAAAATAAAAATCAAATCATACAATGAGGTTTAATCAAGTGTTTTCTATTATCTTAAATCACCATCCTATTATTTTTAATAGTTTTATCCAATTTTACCCTTAACTAAGGTGATGAGTATTTTCCTTGTTTGTCATTAACTGTGAAAAAATTATTTTGAAACTATAAAATAATATTTATTCTAATAATTTTAAATTTGTAATATTTTTAACATTATTTAATTCCCAAAATTTAATAAATTATTTTTAATAAAATCTCAATAAAATAAAATAAAATTCATAAAACATTATATTTGATAAATAAACAATTTTTTATATAAAAATAAATTGTACTGTTGGTTAAAATGGAATTAATTTTATTTTATTACATAAAAAAGGAATATTTTAATTTTAATCAAAAAAACCAAATGAGCTTTTAATATTTTTGATTAAGAGTAAAACAAAATTTTTAATCAAACAAATACATTATATAAATTTCCAAAATGTTAAGAATATATCAAAATATAAAATGTTATATTTTTAGATGTACTATACTATATTGTAAATACTTATTTTTTTCTTTAAAAAATATTTCATAAATATTCATGTAATTATTATATTATTATAATTTCTTAAAAAGGACTGATTTTCAAAATTGGTATTTTTTCACTATTCATCCACAAATCAACTATTCTGAAACACCTAAAAAATTCATCATAAGAACATTTTGACCTTCTTAATTTAAAAATGAAATTAATTTCATAAAAATAAATTTAAAAAAAAAATTAATTGAGGTTTTTATTACTGTCTTTAGTAGTTTTATATATATCATACAACAGTTTCTTTAGAAAGTTAATATTACTTTAATTGATTCTTGGGGTTTTCATTATTCCTTCCAAACTGATTTTTCCTCAAAATTTCTATAATTTAACCTCATGAATATATATATATATATATGTGTGTGTGTGTTTGGGAAATTATTATTCACAACATCCTCTAGGTGCAACATAGTCTCTTTTATCTTATTATTTTTCTCCTGCACCATTACTTGCCTCCTATTGCGATTCCTTAATTCCAATTATCTAGTGTCCAAAATAGGGATAAGCCCTTTAAAATAAGATAAATATGGTTAAAATTATATTTATTTGGAGTTGATAACAAGAGTTTGGTCTAACATATAAAACATCAATCATGTTATAAGGGACACATTATAGCTTTTTTGAGTGTCTAGTTAGAATTGTAAAATAGTTTGACAAAAAATTATTTTTTTAAAAAAATTTGAAAGATTGATTTGTTGAAAACAAAGTTCACATTTCATTATGAACCTTTAGGCACCATTTCATTAAGATACCTTCAAAATAACATGATATCCAACTTGATTTTCTAAATCCATCCTTTATTTATTTGAAGAACATTTTTAACTTTTAGCTTCTATTATGATTATGAATAATATGTATTTCACCTTTGTCCCCTTAAAATGATCTAGGTCTAAAAGTTTCATATACCCAAATTTATCCCAAAACATTGGATTTTGAAACCAATTATCATAAAATGAAACATGTTGTTCCATTTGAATGCATGAATGGAGGATAATATTATATATATATATATATATTACAAAAAAAATTAATAATTATTACGCATACCGTGAAAGTCAAGTGATAATGAACTCAATATGTATTCTAATGTATTAATTGTACATTCAAACATAATATTAGTTTTAAGATGATTATCTATGCTCAAATATTGCTCGATATTGATATCCTTCTTAAGAATTATCCATAATTTTTATATCGACAATGGATAATGATCAGATATATTCAAAAAAAATTACACCATGAGGTTTGGGAAATTCATGAAAGTAGATCAATGTAAGGTTCTTGTGGTGTATATATTCCATTATAGTTAGTAAATAAATGGACTCAGTTATGTTAAAAAATAACCCATGTTGAATAATTATTTCTAAGATTATTTGGTAATTAAGTAACAAAATCTATATTAATATCATCATATTTTCACATAGGAATAGGTAGAGCTTGAATAAAACCTTAGAAATGTTATTTTTGTGCCTTTAACTATTGAATAATAAATAATTTTGATATATAATTTGAAATTTGAGGTTTTATATTATTAATTGAAAAATGGTATTTTAAATCGAGAATCATTTTCCTTTTACTAGGGTATAATGAGAATTTTTAATAATGATCTTCCATTAATAATTCTATTTTCTTTGTAGGTAAAGATACAATACATAGACACATTACTATTTTCAATATATCAACTTCATAGATTAATTTTCAAAGTTTCCAATATTTTCTTTTATTTTAATTTAAATATTCTGATCCTTAATGAAGGATCTTTTGATTTTCTATAATAAGGACAATTTGGAAATCATTTTTAACATATTTAATATTTACACATCCATAATGACTAAAATGAACAATTTTACTAAATTTATGAATATAATATATCTTAAAATCATATTTTTCTCCTAAATTCATCAACCACCTTATTTTCCATCACAGGGTGGTAGTGTGTAGAAAAATCAAAACTCTTGTATACTTATAACCATTTTCGTTTCCCAAAGATGTTCTATTTTTGTATGAATATGTGTTTCATACATTTTTATCTTTATATATTTTATATCATTCAACAAAATTATAAATCCTCTATATATTTAATGATATAATTACAAATACCATCTATAGATCTTATGATAGATAATTTTACTTATAAAAATCTAATTGTCTTGATGCATAGGATTAAACACTATCATTATGCATAAGAAAACATCTATGTCTCTTCATTGATGAATTAAAATATATCATAAATCCATCCATTCTCAATGATAAATTAAATATCTATGCTTTGAAACATATCATCTATTATTCTTCCAAACTTTATTTACAATCTTTTGACCATATAAACTTTTCCCCTTTAAATATTAACTTGGTTAATGAGTTATTTAATTGATAAATATTTTCAAAAAATCATAGATAGTAACATTAAAATCAATTAAAACTACAACCCACGGTATTATTGATTAGCAATCTTTATTACATAACTTCATTTTTCATTTATTCATCGACGGATATTCCATCCTTAGAGAAAATATTTCCACGAAAAGAAACTTCACAAACATAGAATTCAAATTTTTTAAATTTTCCTTAAAACTCATTTTTTTCGATACACATATGAATGATTAAAAAACTAATATGATCCTTATAATATATTTTATATTATTCCAAGATATCATCAATAAACACTGCATTGAAATTAGTGACCAGATACTTGAATACATTGTTCCTAAAATCCAGAATAATATAAGGTGCATTAGTTAATGAGAAGGGAATTACAATAAATTAGTAATGTAAATACCTCATGTAAAATATTTTCTTTGGAATATCTTCCTTCATTACTTATTGTTGAAGATACACAATATGAAGATAAATATATGAAAAATATTGATCTCATTGAAGTTAACCAAATAAGTTATCCATGTGAGGAAGAGGGAATAATTTATTTATATTAATGACATTAGTTTCCTTGTAATTGATATATATTCTCAGAGAACCAAAATTTATTTTTTCAAAAATAATAGGGGATCCCCTTAGGGAAATATTGGGTCATATAAATTCATTATCACACAAATTCTACTGTGGTATATTTTGGTCCCCTATTTCCTCAGTTTACTTCCTTTAGGATGTCATAGATTTATGTTTTTAATTAGGGATGTGATCAATAAAAAACTCAACTTCATTCATTGGTGAAGACTGTAAAGTTATTCTATAAATAAATTAATTTATTTCTATATAATAGGTATATATTTTATTTTATGGACACATATCCTATTCATATGTTTCATTTAATCTTAAATTCCATGACATTCATTAGGGAGTGATATTGATGGTTGATTTAGATAAGATTATATTGATCTAGTCTCTCTTTTCAAAAAACAGATTCCATATCTCCATAAAAAAAATTTGTCTCCTTCCCTTAATAATAAATATTCACATTATAATTTGAAATAAAATTCATAAAAAGGATTATATCAAATAGAACCATAGGTATAATACTTGTTTTTTTAAATATGTATGTCTAGGTGTCTTAATAGGGGTTGAATGAAATTTTTTAGTGATATTTTAACTACAAGTCTTGATTTAAAATTCACATATTAATATACAATGAAAAAAATATTGGAAAACATATAAGATATATAAGAATCCAATTATCCAAATTTAAAAAAAACATTATATACAAGTGATTCTATGATCAATATTTTTTCCAATAAAAATTTATGAACCTCAACTATAGATGCAGTTATCACATAAGGTCATCCATTCCCTTCTATAATTTTATAAGGAAAATTTCCTTGGATCCAAGGTAATTCAATCACGAGGTGGCTCATCCCATTATATTTGAACCAATTATCATTAGAAACTTCCTTATTTACCTTATAGTCATGATCTAGATAGAAACTCTATTATCACAAGATGAAAACTCATTTCCCATTATTCTTGTTCAATTATGTTTCTTTCTAGAATTATTACAGGTAAAAAATTAATACCTTCCTTTATTCCCTTTTTAATATTTTCCTTTCCATATTTTTGAACCATAAACATATTTTTAGGTTATCCACAGAAAAAAAAGTCATGGATAAATAATTATATTCCTTGATTTAACATGATTCTATATCCTCATAAGGTAAAAATATATATAGACAAATTCGGTTTGATATATAGGATTTATCCCAATAAATAAAAAATAAATCTTACCCTTGGTATTATCATCATATTCCACAAAATTATTTGCGAAAATGATAATTTTTGAATCATATTAAGAAATATTTCCTCTATATTTTTTTATTAAATTGAGTAATTACATCTCCAAATCATGTCACTTTACTTGAGAAATATATTTTTCAAATAATATCCCCTAGAATTTTTTCCTCACTATAACATTTTTTCCTCAGACCCATTTTTATAATTGATGAATGAAAAATATTTATAAATATCTCCTATAAGAAAACAAATTCCAATAATAACTTCACATATTTGTCTTCAAATTCATGAATAGAATATCTTATCTTAACACTGGATCTATTTATCACATAATATAGAATTGGTAGTTCAGATTAATGACGAAGGTTTTTATATAATAAATGGTGAAACATTATTTAACTATGTTGTGGATGAAAAATATAATCTATTCAGGAAGGTTATTTTTCATAACACAAGTCAAATACCACAAATTTAGTCATAATTTCTTTATATCCATATTCAAGTCAATATTTATCATCATTTTCCATCCTTGGATGAAAATCCCTACATTGGTTATATGGATTGATAATGTTTTCATTCCTTCCATTATGAACTATTTATAAAAAATGGATTGTACTGAATTTTCCAATAATTTTTTGAATTTTAAATCACACTCTATTATATTAAATTTGGTGTAACACATAACATAAAATTAAAATTTATTAAATATTTTCTCAAAATAATATTCAAAATAGATTTTAGAATAATATTGAATAATAATAGTATTTTTAAATCTTTCATAATAGTTAATAAAAATCATATTTATCAACTAGAGAATATACCCTAGGAGTGTTTATCTAGGTGTGAATTATTAGGTATACTAATCAATATCTTCAAAATATTGAGTAAATATACAATACTACCCATTAAGAGTTTTCACCTCTATGTGTATATGTGCCCTTTCCATATTCACTTACCATTATCTTGGTAGGGATGCATTTTTAAGAAAAACAAAAAACACTATTTTATGAGAACATTGTGGAATTGTTGATAATTATAATTATCATTTGAGTCTATCATTGGGTTATGTTCTATAATCCCAGATCTCCTAAAACAATTTCACAAAATTTATAATGTAACTCCTTTGATACCAACTATAAAACCCATAATCACATAACCCATAAACTATTTTTAATTTAATTCATTCATAAGAGATACATGGGCTAGTGTTATGAAGGATTAAATAGTTTAGTAGTCTAGGGTGAATAGATATATAATTTATTCAACAAATATTGTAAAACATTAAATAAAATATTAAAATAGTTTTCTAAATTTATTATTTATTCACATATATCTCTTAAATAATTTATTGATTCCATTATGGTTTTATACGGATAGGTAAACTTAATAATTAGTGAGATAAGATTCTCAGTAAGGGGTATTGTATGATAAAACCTTTAGTAGTGAAAAAAATAATGGAAAATATAGTAGAGATAAACAATAATAAAATATTGTATACAACTAATATGATCAAAATATGGATAAATAATAATAAAAATTACAATGATACCAAAAAATGGTTTCATAATGATATAATGAATAATGTTATATTTCATAATCAAACATCCAATTCCATTTTGAAAATAAATAACACATAAATAGTTATGGATTATTATATACACAGAAATATTTTATCTCATTAGACATATCGATAGATCGAGTTTCTATAACAAGCCCCAACAATTCACTTACTATGTCTAATTCATTCATCATTTTAAATGGGTGAATAAAAATACAATACAAAATAGATTTAAAAAGTAATTTTTAAAAACTATCATTCAAAATGTAAAAATTTTCCATAGTAAATAATTATAACATAATCATAATACATCTCGGATAATATGGTTAGTGGTTGGAAGATTTGAATAATCATTAGAATGTTCATTGGAATATTTTTTGGGGGAAATTACCTGTTTATTTTGATGTCACTAACGTTAAAAAAATCATCAAAATAGGGAAAAAATATTTAAAACAGTTTCATGGAAACATTTAATGTAACATTCAAGGAAAATTATCAAGAAAATATTTTAATATATGATTACTAAGCTCTCTAATAATAGAGGGTGCATTATTAAATTAAAAGGATAATACGATAAATAGATAATCTCTATAACTCGTGAAAAATTATATCTTAGGAATATTGCCCTTCCATACTTGTAATTTACGATACCAAATATGGGAACTAAAAATTAAAAAATAATGAGATTCTCAATTATGATTAAATAATACATCAATAAAAGAAATTGGAAACATGTTTATTAATTTAATGGCATTGATTTCCATTTAATCAATTTATAAATTCGTAGACCTATCCTTATTAAAAAATTAATGGATCTCTCCAAATTGATTCACATGGGTGAATGAATTACATATAACACTACACCCATTATTGTTTATCCAGTTCCAATAATTCAATTATTTCTATTCAATTGGGTTCTTAGATATAGTTATTTCACCAAGGATGATCTCAATAGAAAAATACACATCATTTTTAGGTGGATCTCATGACCACACTTTAATAAAAAAACATAAATTTCTTCCTACATAGTATATTATATTACTTTCTAAGGTAATCATTGTTAAAATTATATTATGAATCTTGTTCTTATCAAAAACATTCACTATAGAAAATAGTATTTTTGGATTCAACATGATTAATATTTATTTTTATCCCCTATAATGATAAAGGATTCCATATCTCATTTATGAATAAAAATCTCTCTCACTTTGAAAAAAATCAGCTCGCTATACATAGAAATAAAATTCATTCCAAGGATTATGTCAATGTCAACCATAAGTATATGAAAATATATAAAATTGGGTATTTCAATGTTGAATAATGTGGAATAACTAAAAAACATTATTTTATAAAATATTTCAATTATGTGTCTTGATTGAAAACTCCCTACATAGGGTGTAAGAGGATAATTTAACGTTCAAGGAAATCATGGAAGATTTTAAAAAATTGATGATCTTGAATTTTCATACTATCGTTTTACATTAAAATAACATTAATTATATCATTAGGGTCTTAAACATCATCTATAGTAATTTCATATTCATGTTTATCCACCCTTTGCCTCTTGTATGGTGGGTTACCTTGTTTCTTAGTAAATTTATTCAAATAATTCAATATCTAATTATAATTGAAGTACTAGATAATAGTAGTTTCTATAATTCCCATTAATTTTCAAGACATATGTCCCTTATCTCCAAAATTTTGAAAATATACCATTCCATTTACTCAATTACCAGGAAATTTAATTTATAATTTTCACAGTGTGGAAACACAATATTTTATTTCATTTTCCATGATTAATTTATTTTTTTAGAAAGTGTTCCATTTTTATCTTATTTAACCTATTTAAGTTGATGAAATAATTATAAGAAAATTATTTCTCTTACATGATAGAATATAACACTATACAATTATTTAATAAAATTTTATTGGGTAATAGTTCTACACCATGATTCAGCTTAAGTGCATCGATTAAAAGATAAATATTTCATTCTATATTATGTCTATAAACCATTACAATAATTTCTAATATTTTGTATATATCCTCATATTCCAAAATAAATTTTTTTTCTTATTATTGGTATGTTGATGAATTTTTTAAATATTTAAAAGTATTACTATCGAAAAAAATGTTTCTAAAATAATATTACATTAAGAGTTTTTCATTATATAATATCTATTTCATCATATAAATTAGTGTTCTATATCATTGGTCACTATTGGTCGATATATCCCATTAAATAATATATTTTCAAAAAAAACATTTTCCTTTTCATTACATTTAAAAGAAATGAATATATTTTCTTATGATTTGAACCTTTTATTACGTAAAAATTGTTGATTTGTTCTATTAATAAATGGAGGATTTTATTACATTAAGAGATATATCATAGGGGTATCATCCTATGGAACAACAGGTTACATGAAATGGGAAAGGTAATTTGTCAAAACTATGGTTAGTTTCTAAAATATTATAGTGAAAAAACATTTAAGACATAAATATTATATATTATCAGATGAATATTAATTATATATCATTATTTACCATTCCAAAAACATAATGGTGCGTTGTCTTAAAAACATATATATATATATATATATATATAATTGCTAGATATATTTTTTATATCATAACCAACAAAAAAATTTATATTCGGTACCCTTCGTGGAAATATTATACATAAAACATTTTATCATAACCTAGGGAAAAAGATACATAATAAAGGGTCGGATCATATTCTTAGTAATTTGAACCATGGGATATATCAATCTTTGGCCATATATAAGAATATTAAGAGCATATGAGTATGTGAAAATGAGAACATATTTAAAATTTTATATCCAAAAATTAGTATATAATAATCCTGACATAAGTATTTATTATATCATAAGACATGAATAATAGAATAAGTAATGATCATGGGACCTCTAATCATATCCTTAACATAAGAACATAATATATAGTGTAGAAAAATAAATTCATAATTAAAATCATATATATATTAATATATATTATGTCGAGGATATCCACCAAGACATTCATCAATTATTAGTATTTTGATAAATACCTTTGTACGTTCTTTGTTCTTGGGATAACCTCTAATAAAACATATTTTGATCTTGGGATAACCTTCTAAGTACCCTATTATGGGTTTGGGATATCCCTAAATGTACCCCTTGAGATCATAATATAATAATATTTACCCAATGAAATAGAGGAATGTAAAAAACCCCCATAGAAAAGAAAATTGGATTTAGTAATATTTAATCATCATAATCAAAAAACTAATTATAAATAATAAAGTTGGTACAATTGGATAACATCCACTATGAATCATATGTATTATCAATGGATGTTATCCTAAATGAAAATACATTTAAAATGTTATTGAAACATTTTTGTGTGAAAAATACCCATTCCATTTTGAAATAACTTATTAAAAATAATTTTTTTCCAAAATATTAAGGAAACAAGTGTTATTGAAAATATCAATAAGAACATATATTATAAGATTCAAATTATTTTGTGTTCATGATAGTAGATAATTAGATTCATGTTGTGATTATTAAAAAAAATTGTTCTCACCTTCGAGAGAAAGTACCTTTTTAAGAAAATGACATTATGATTCATTTTCGAAAATTGTGCATAATATAAAAAATGGATAAATATGATTTAAATAAATCATATTATAAGGCCCCGGCCTTAAACCTTACTTAATATTGAATTAAATGAATAATTTATATTGAGGATCCTTTCAGGTTTAGAGTTTTAGAGAATTAGAACATAACTACTACAACTCAAAAGATTACAAAGTAGACACTTCTACTAAGTTTCCATAGAGTAAAAAAACTCTTAAAAAGAAACATGTCTAGTTCTATGTTTTATATAGCATGAATTTACCTTGATCCCATCCTTGACCCTATTCCATATTAGGTCCTGTGAAAAACATTACAAAAAAACTTAGGGTGAGCATAAAGCACTCATTAAGGGATACGCAAAGAATGAAAACTGTTAGTTTATCAAAACAACAAGTAAACCATGTATACTTTATCAAAGTAATACTTTTCACCTTTATGAATTAGTAAAAACTATTCACTGAATAAAAGATCATTACTTACCCAGTTGTAACCAAATGATTACCTTAGAACCCATAAAAATATCACATAACATATAAAGGTAACTTGGGACATAAACATACTTAAGTGGAATAACCATACACTTGACTTCCACACATATCACATAATGGAATGGCCATTCCGCCAACCTCCATACATACATAATGGAATAGCCATACGGATGACTTCCATACCCAATTCATTGGAGGTTATAACGTAACCACCCGTCCTGGTATTCACGGCACCACCCGTCATATGGTTTATCACGTAACCACCCGTCAAATGTCCAAGTACCAATATAAAATCATAAAACATAAAACCAATATAAAGGAATGATAACATTGCCACATTTCAATCATAATATATCATTTAAATATATTAATATAATAGAATCCTTTATCAAAATAATTTTCAATACCAAAATACATAAAAGAGTATATGGTATTTATTTTATTTTAAAAACATTATGGCTTGTTGAGGAAGCCAAAGACCAAATAATACTCGCGACTGCGGAAAAGGTCATTGTCACCACGTATATTAAAAGAAACAATCCTTTTTGTCGTTTTGTAAAATTCTTCATAGAAAAAGATTCCTTTTGTATAAAAGTAAAATTCAAAGGGGTTTATACACCGTATAAAAAAAATTTGTGTATAAAACGAAATATGCCTCAATGAAAGGAGATTGAGACGAAGTCCCTTACCTCGGGTCCGACTTGACTCGATCGTTCTTTAACATCCTGAATAATAAACTTGAGTTAATTTCTACTTTCTTAAGAACCTTTTTCAAGTTCATTATTAATTTTATATCACTTATTACCATGTCATAAACATTATGTAATCATTTAAGTTAATAATGTTTGTTCTGTCGATATTTGGTTCTTAAGTAGAAAGTGGACTTCTTACAATTACATGTTGTTCGTGTGGTCAAAGGTTCTTTATATCCAAAATGAAATTCCTGATTTTGATATCATATATATCATATATATATCAAACATATACGTGTATTTATAACATTACATAATCATTTAGAGGTATGAAATGAAATGCACCGTTCATGGAGATGGTAAGCCGTACGTACGCATGAACGCTACTTTCATTTCTTTGTCATATTAATGGAATTAAAACTAAATGATAGATATGTATATTTTAATTCTAGAATTATATTCATCATTTATATTTATAATTAATCATATATATCCATTATATACATGTACTTATAATAGTACATTACATTTGGGGATAAGAAATGAAATGCACCGTTCATGGAGACGGTAAGCCGTACGCACGCATGAACACTACTTTCATTTATATCTCATACTTTAATGGAAACAAATAACAATTATATAGAGGTATATTATAATTACAGTATAAAATAATATATAATAACTTTAAATCCATCCTTTATAAGTCCCACACATGGCATTAACGAATCAAATCACTTTGAGGGGGCGGTAGTCCGCACTTCCTTAAATAAAGATACCGCGTTTACCCATAATGGAAACCATAAAGGTATGCCCAAAATGAAAAATACAGAATCATAAGTAAAACATAAACATATTATATATCATATATAAATATAGTGTCATCTTAATGTCCACCTTTGAATGTGTTAAAAGAATGTTGAACAATCATCGTTTCGGGAGGCAGAAATTCGTCATCCACAGAAACAATATGTTCATTAACCATTAGATGTAGGTGTGTGTAATTGTAGCTAGAATTATTCTTATAACAACATCCTAGTATATTTAGGATACTGTATTTGTTACAAAATAAAATAATAAAAAGAGTTTAGGGGGTTGGAGAAGCAAAATAAAATAAAAGGACTCAAAAGAAGACATTACCTTAAAATCGGGTAACTCCCTTTGGTTTGAGCTCAGAGGCTTCCTTGGGAAGACTTCTGCCCAAAGTGAGTATTCAAGGAGTAAGATAGGGAATTGGAGAGACACAATGGGCAGGTTTTGGCCGAGCCAAAGGCTTTGGGAGTGTGGGTAAGGAGGTAGAGGTGGGGGCCTTTTATAAGAGGAGAGGAGGGGCACTCTTGGAAAGTAAAGAAAAGTCACATTATTTTAAAATTTTATTCGGATTTAAGAGGTCCCACAATGATATAATTCGCGGATAAGGTGATAAGGGTTCTAAATCCACCCATACAATAGGTTTTGTACATGTTTAGGTCTTATATTTTACATTATCATTCCATTTTATTTAAATTTATTATTAATGAGGTAATCGTTGTATCATCATAATGTCATAAATAATTTGATATATTTAATTTCTAAAAATTATAATAAAAATATCATGATGTATTAAATCTTTTTATCTTTCCAATGATAATTTATAATCAAAAATATGACTTGTATAACCCCATGTAAAAATTGTTTTAGTAAAACATCTCATGTTTGTGTTATTTTTACTTTAACATTAACTAAAAAGTTATTTATGTCATTTACCAACCAATGTGGCTCCATGGGGTCCCCAAGTGGACCCATGGCTTGTCTTGGTCGTCCATGAAACATCCAATAAGGGTAGTACATGTGTCTAGGTATTTTCATTTTATTATAATATCATTTTTTCCTTAAATTTCACTAATTACCTCTAATCGCGATTAAAAACTTAATAAGTTACTATTCACCAAAAAAATATTTTAATCTCATTGAACCACATTTTACTTATTAATGAAAACCATGTATGTAGGATTTTTGAAATTCAAAACACAGAGGTGGTAAAAATTCATTTAAACAAAAAATCAGTTTTTTAAGTACCACTTAGTGGTTTCACTATTCATCAAAAATTGATGTTTTTCAGAAAAATACCAAAACTTCACCCTAAGCTATATTTGATATACTGAATTCAAAAATGAAGTACATTTTACAAAATTCAAAACATATAAGTTGCATTAATTAATTTAATAATTAATTCCCGCTGTCAGAGCAAGTAGCGTGTTTTTATGAAACAATAAGTATCAAAATATTGACACTAGTTTAAGTCTGATTTCAAAGTGAAATTAATTAAAACGACCACTATTGGATTTAATGGTAAAAATATTTTCTAATTTCACTTTAAAACCAATTCAAAATATAATCTAATCATATAAATAAATTAGATTAAAAATAGGTTTTGAATTAAAATACAACATTTTACAATATTCATTAAAAAATGAACTTTATCGGACAGATAACAAAAATTTCCACAAAGTAAATTTTGATGTCCTGATTATAATTAAGATTATATTTGGTCCAATAGAATGTACAAGAGTGATCAAAACTATATTTAATGACGGTTCGCCATCAAAAGGTGATAAGTGAACCTTTAGTGAAAATTACGGTATAAATGCCTAAAATTGAATTCTTTCCGTATTTTAAGCCTTTATCTTTTATTGGATAAATGTAAAAACAATTAAAAAACATATATAATCATATTTTAGTTATTTCTATCCATTCCCTCCAATACAATGGCTACATGATAACTACCATTTAAAATAATATTATTATATTACTAGTGTGCAACGTAAGTTTTCAAAAAAAAACTCATCGTTGCGTATCGAGTACACAATTGAACATAGCAACCCCTTTAAAGTAAAATTAATATTTAATTCGTAAATATTAATAAATATGAAAATTCTTTATTCTTTATTTACCTGGGATGTTACATCCTTCCCCCCTTTTGGTAATTGCGTCCTTGCAATTTTATTCACTTATCAAAATAAGTGGGGGTATTTATCCCTCATAGCATTTTCTGATTCCAACTTTGCCTCTTCAACCATATGATTTTTCCACAAAACCTTTACCTGGTGGATTACCTTATTTCGCAACACTTGCTCTCTTTGGTCAAGAATCTGGACTGGTTGTTCTTCATAAGAAAGATTCTCTTCCAACTGAACTACCTCTGGACTCAAAACATGAGATGAATCTGGCATATACTTCCTCAACATCGAAACATGAAAAACATTGTGTACCTGAGATAAACTCTGAGGTAAAGACACTCGGTAAGCAACTGATCCAACTCTCTCTAGAATTTCATATGTTCCAATGAACCTTGGACTCATCTTTCCTTTCTAACCAAATCTCATCACACTTTTCCATGGAGAAACCTTGAAAAAAAAACATGATCACCTACCTCGAAAGATAGATCCTTCCTCTGGTTATCTGCATAACTCTTCTGCCTGCTTTGAGTTGTTCTCATGTGTTTCTGAATCAACTGAACTTTTTCTACCATCTCTTCTACCAATTCTGGTCCCATCATCTTCCTTTCACCCACTTCATCCCAAAATGCTGGAGTTCGACACTGCTTCCCATATAATGCCTCAAATGGTTATATTTGTATACTTGAATGAAAATTGTTATTATAAGAAAACTCAACCAAAGAAAGATGTTGGTCCCAACTTCCCTGATAATCCATCGAACAAGCTCGTAGCATATCCTCCAAGGTCTGAATTGTTTGTTCTGACTGCCCATCTGATTGCGGATGAAAAGTTGTACTAAAATTTAATTCAGTACCCAACGACTTCTGAAGGCCTTTCCAAAAGTTAGAAGTGAACCTAGGATCACGATCAAACACAATGGAGAGAGGAACTCCATGTAACCTGACTATCTCTTTAATATACAAACGGGAAAGTTTATCTAGGGAAAAAGTATCTCGTATAGCACGGAAATGAGCAGATTTAGTCAAGCGATCAACAATAACCCAGATTTCATTATTACCTCGAGATGTCTTCGGTAATCCCACAACAAAGTCTATGGATATATTCTCTCATTTCCACTTTGGCACTGGTAGAGGCTAAAGCATCCCTTTCGGTAACTGCCACTCTTCTTTAACCTGCTGACAAGTAAAACACTTCACAGTAAAATCAGCAATTTCCCTTTTCATTCCATCCCACCAGTAATACTCCTGCAGATCTCTGTACATCTTAGTACTGCCAGGACAAACTAAAAATAGGGAACTATGATCCTCACATAACAACTCATTCTTCAACTGTGAATCACAAGTCACACTTAATCTCTTCCCAAATATCAAAACACCTGAAGATTATTTTTTTTATCCTGAAGATTATTTTTTTTTATTAAAAGCAACACTTTTACGGGAAAAGTGAGAAACCCAAAGTTCAGCAAAAATCCAAACATTCCAAAACAAAACAGGAAAAAACAGGATTCCTCATTCCAGCAACAGCATCAACCACCATCCCCATGCAGGACACTCGGCGATCCCATGCAAGCATGGTCCCTCCCGATGTTTCCATCCCACCAAAACAGCCATGTCCCAAATGGCCTACAAAGATGATGGCAGAGAAACCGAGCCTACCAAGGAGATCCTGCGGGTAGCCAACAAAACCACATAAACCGTAGACATAGGAAAACCACCAAACCCTTGGAAGCAATAGGAAAAACAAACCCAATTAGTCCGGAGGTGACGCCTCATAGGAATATGAAAAATTACCAAAGCATAATCGAAGTCTGTTAGTGCTTTCCTCTCTATACAGATTCCACTTCATCAACCATACCTTGGCACCAGGGTCTTCCCCAATGATGTCTTCAAATCGGTCCGCCATTTTGTCCCATGTTCGGATATATTCAACTTTGCTGATTTTCCGATTGTTGAAGCCTCTCATTAGAATCAGATCCTGTTTGTCAATCCACTTGGCCT
The DNA here is from genome assembly GCA_963277665.1 of Viscum album. Lineage (NCBI taxonomy): Eukaryota > Viridiplantae > Streptophyta > Magnoliopsida > Santalales > Viscaceae > Viscum > Viscum album. Next base: position 1,105,457,411 of record OY728119.1, read on the forward strand.
GCTCACTGTTGACCTCCACTTTGATAGGTCTTCCCATCATATCGGCCTCCTCCTGAGGGATGTTGACATAGAGAAATTCCTCTACCATATCCTCTTCAGAGCAGATGATAGGATCTTTAATGCTTTTTCCCATTTTAGAACTGCTGCCCATTCCATTATTATTCACCTTGGCCCCAACCTGGGGATCCTCCTGCATGAGAACCTTGTCAGATGATGTTTCCTTCTCACCTAGTTTAGATTTTTTACCTGACCGTGTTTCCATTGGCTTTGGTAAAAATGAGTAATCCTTGCGTTCTCTCCCTTTGAACTTTTTAGGTAACATCCCCTCCTCCTGGACCTTGTCAACTCCCGAACCCCCCTCAGTCTGCCCATCCCCTTCAACCTGGTTAGGCTCAATGGAGTCCAAACAGCCAAAGGAATTGAATGTGTCAACACCATTTTGGGTCCAGCACTTCCCTGCTGGTGTCTTGGTGCCTCCCGAAGAAGCAGCACCTTTATCATTTCTAGGTGAACAGACCGCCTCCTCATCAGGACCAGAACCAGGAGCTATGAGAATTCCCTTCTGAGTTTCCACATGAACCCTTACCATCTCGGAATGGTTACCATTTAAACCAGACTCAGCGTCCATACCCGCAGCATTGCACTGAGAAGACTGTGCCAATGGTTGTTTCATACCATTAAGATCTCCGATCAACCTGTTGCATACATCCTTGACCCTGGCTTCAGGTGAGGTAGGAGCTGGCTTTGAAGACTCTTCAATTTGGGTACTGCGATTAGGCATTGAGGTATCCTGCTTAGAAGGAGAAGCCAAATTTCTCTCAAGCATGCTCACGCCATTGTCCACAGGTGTTGCAGCCGCATCCTCCTGCAGTGAACCACTAGAGCCAAAGGGTTTCGCGATGCCCGCTGTTTGCAACTCTGGTGGGGCAATTCTGTTATCAGCCAAGGTTGAAGACTTCTGAAACATTTTACGACAGCCCTGTTCAAGATGGCCCAGACGGCAACAGGACGTGCAGTAGTCATACCAGTTCTCAAAAGACACCGGTTGGTGGCACCGAAGCTCATTTTCCACCTCAATCCATACCTCTTCAACAGGCGGTTTGGATACGTCGACTTCCACACATATTCGGGGTGCCATCGGATGGCACAGTGTTCTCGATCGCTCATCAAAGGCCAAAAACCGTCCAACCAGATTACCTAAGAATTGCAGAATAGCAGGATTCTGGAAGGGAAGGGGAAGACCAGGAAAACTCACCCAGATGGCCGCAGATGGTGAATCCCTCTTCCAATGAAAGTCGTAGCTCCACCGAAGGAGAAAGAAACGTAGACCCCCGCAAGAACGAAGACCTTTAGACCAAAATGAAGCAAGATCGTCATCGTTGGAAAACCGCAGAGAGAAGTGACGATAGTCCAGGAGCCCGACGACGACGCGATCTTGAAGGGGAATAGATTCATTGACGAAGCGAGCGAAACTGTCCAGGGAGGGGCGCTTATGACCAAATCGATCTATTAGGGATAGCCCATGGAGATTAGAAGCCTCGGAAAACTCCTGAAGGGAGAGCGGAAGCGATGGAGCCCCTCGGTGAAGGGACGGGACTTTAGGGCAAAGAGTAATCCGGGGAAAGTCGGGTAGGAGAGAAGGATCCGAGAACGGAGAGGAGTACGTCGGGGCTACCTGGTGTTGCCGGAGAAGGGCGGGCGTGGCGGCCATCACCGCCGCCCGAACGGGCGAGCCGCCTACCTCAGAGCGCCCTCTCCTTTCTGAACCAGCTCTACCTTTTTCTGCAACTCGCTGTCTTGCTTCTGTGCTTGCTTGATTCTGTCTGATAGAGAAGATCTCACTGATACCTGAAAAAAAACAGAAGAACATCCTGCACCAACAACTTCTATGCCAAAGTTCATCAAATCCTTAACCAAAGGATCACTTTCCAAACGCAACATTGCTAATAAAGCATTACATTTTCGACTCAAAGCATCAGCCACTTTATTTGCTTTTCCCGGATGGTAATGAATTGTACAATAATAAACCTTGATTAATTCCAGCCATCTCCTCTGTCTCATGTTCAATTATTTCTGAGTGAATATATACTTTAAACTTTTGTGATCAGTATATATTTCACACTTTACTCCATACAAATGACGCCTCCAAATTTTTAAAGCAAAAACAACAACAGCTAATTCCAAATCATGTGTAGGGTAATTTACCTCATGATTTTTCAACTGACGTGAAGCATAATGAATTACCTGATCATTCTGCATAAGGACACAGCCAAGTCCCTTCAAAGAAGCATCACTGTATATAACAAACTCGCCATTCCTGGAAGGAAGTTCCAAAACTGGAGCATTCACCAATCTTCTTTTCAACTCCTGAAAAAAATCATGACATTCTTTTTCCCAGATAAACATAACACCCTTCCGAGTTAGTTTAGTCATTGGACTAGATAACTGTGAAAAATTTTCAACAAACCTTTGGTTGTAACCTACCAAACCAAGAAAACTATGGCTCTCAGTTACATTTGTGGGTCTTGGCCATTCTTCAAAAAATTGTTTTTAGCAGGATCAACAGTTATGCCATCTTTTGAAACAAAGTGACTGAGGAAAGAAATTTGTTGTAACCAAAACTCACACTTTCTAAATTTTCCATATAGTTTCTTTTCTTTTAAGGTTTTCAAGATAACCCTTAAATGAATTTCATGCTCCTCTTTACTTTTATAAAACACCAAAATATCATCAATAAACACAACCACCATTTATCACCTGATTCAACTGATCCAACACTACAACAAACTCTTCAGTTCCAATTCCGACCATATCAAGTTGCTGATTTGGAAGGTTGTCTTCCTCCTGATGTCATCCCAACATAGCTTCTTTGTTTCCTCTGTGGAAAACCATTCTGAACACATAAATATCTTAGGCTAAGCAACATGGTAATCTTTAAATGCTATATCATTTCAATCATAACATAAATTAACTTATAATTTAACAATTTTCTAACTCCTAAAGTTGTCTAAACCGACCTCTGATACCAACTATAAGGCCCCGGCCTTAAAACTTTCTTAATATTGAATTAAATGAATAATTCACATTGAGGATCTTTTCAGGTTTATAGATTTATAGAATTAGAACATAACTACAACAACTCAAAAGATTACAAAGTAGACACTTCTACTAGGTTTCTATAGAATAAAAAAAACTCTTAAAAAGAAACATGTCTAGTTCCAAGTTTTATATAGCATGACTTTCCCTTGATCCCATCCTTGACCCTATTCCACATTAGGTCCTTTGAAAAACATTTCAAAAAAACTTGGGGTGAGCATAAAGAGCTCAGTAAGGGATACGCAAAGAATGAAAACTGTTAGTTTATCAAAACAACAAGTAAACCATGTGTACATTATCAAAGTAATACTTTTCACCTTTATGAAGTAGTAAAAACTCTTCACTGAATAAAAGATCATTACTTACCCTGTTGTAACCAAAATATTACCATAAAACCCATAAAAAGATCACATAATATATAAAGGTAACTTAGGACATAAACATACTTAAGTGGAATAATCATACGGTCGACTTCCACACATATCACATAATGGAACAGCCATACGGCCAACTTCCATACATACTTAATGGAATAGCCATACGGCCGACTTCCATACCCAATGCATTGGAGGTCATAACGTAACCACCCATCCTGGTATTCATGGGACCACCCGTCATATGGTTTATCACGTAACCACCCGTCAAATTTCCAAGTACCAATATAAAATCATAAAACATAAAACTAATATAAAGGAATGATAACATTTCCACATTTCAATCACAATATATCATTTAAATATATTGACATAATAGAATCCTCTATCAAAACCATTTTCAATACCAAAATACATAAATGAGTATATGGTATTTATTTTATTTTAAAAACATTACGTCTATTTGAGGAAGCCAAAGACCAAATAATACTCGCGGCGGCGGAAAAGGTCGTTGTCACCGCGTACATTAAATGAAACATTCCTTTTTGTCATTTTCTAAAACACTTCGTAGAAAAAGATTCCTTTTCTATAAAAGTAAAATTCAATTGGGTTTATACACCGTATAAAAGAAAGTTGTGTATAAAATGAAATATTCCTCAATGAAAGGAGATTGAGACGAAGTCCCTTACCTCGGGTCCGACTTGACTCGATCGTTCTTTAACGTCCTGAATAATAAACTTGAGTTAATTTATACTTTCTTAAGAACCTTTTTCAAGTTAATTATTACTTTAAAATCACTTATTACCATGTCATAAACATTATGTAATCATTTAAGTTAATAATGTTTGTTTTGTCGATATTTGGTTCTTAAGTAGAAAGTGGACTTCTTACAATTACATGTTGTTCGTGTGGTCAAAGGTTCTTTATATCCAGAATGACATTCCTGATTTGGATATCATATATATCATATATATCCAGAATATACATGCATTTATAATATTACATAATCATTTAGAGGTAAGAAATGAAATGCACCGTTCATGGAGACGGTAAGTTGTACGTATTCATGAAAGCTACTTTCATTTCTTTGTCATATTAATGGAATTAAAACTAAATGAGAGGTATGTATATTATAATTCCAGAATTATATTCATCATTTAGATGTATCATTCATCATATATATCCTTTATATACATGTACTTATAATAGTACATTACATTTGGGGATAAGAAATGAAATGCATCGTTCATGGAGACGGTAAGCCGTACGTACGCATGAACGCTACTTTCATTTCTATCTCATACTTTAATTGAAAGAAATAATAATGATATAGAGGTATATTATAATTCCATTATAAAATCATATATAATAACTTTAATCCCATCCTTTATACGTCCCACATATGGCATTAACGAATCAAATCACTTTGAGGGGGCGGTAGTCCGCACTTCCTTAAATAAAGATATCGCGTTTACCCATAATGGAAACCATAAATGTATGCCCAAAATGAAAAATACAGAAGCTTAAGAAAACCATAAACATATTATATATCATATATAAATATAGTTTCATCTTAATGGCCAAATTTGAAGGTGTTAAAAGAATGTTGAATAATCATCGTTTCGGGAGGCAGAAATTCGCCATCCACGGAAACAGTATGTTCTTTAACCACTAGATGTAGGTGTGTGTAAGTGTAGCTCGAATCCTTCTTATAACAACATACTAGTATATTGAGGATACTTTAGTTGTTACAAAAGAAATGAATAAAAAGAGTTTAGGGTGTTGGAGAAGCAAAATAAAACAAAAGGACTCAAAAGAAGACATTACCTTAAAATCGGGTAACTCTCTTTGGTTTGAGCTCAAAGGCATCCTTGGGAAGACTTCTGCCCAAAGTGAGGCTTCAAGGAGTAAGAGAGGGAAGTGGAGAGACAAAATGGGCAGGGGTTGGCCGAGCCAAAGGCTTTGGGAGTGTGGGTAAGGAGGTAGAGGTGGGGGCCTTTTATAAGAGGAGAGGAGGGGCACTCTTGGAAAGTAAAGAAAAGTCACTTTATTTTAAAATGGTATTCGGATTTAAGAGGTCACACATTGATATAATTCGAGGATAAGTTGATAAGGGTTCGAAATCCACCCATCCAATAGGTTTTGGACATTTTTAGGTCTTAGAGTTTACATTATCTTTCCATTTTATTTAAATCCATTATTAATGAGGTAATCGCTGCATCATCATGATGTCATAAATAATTTGATATATTTAATTTATAAAAATTATAATAAAAATATCATGATGTGGGAAATCTGTTTATCTTTCCAATGACTATTTATAATCAAAAATATGACTTGTATAACCCCATGTAAAAATTATTTTAGTAAAACATCTCATGTTTGTGTTATTTTTACTTTAACATTAAATAAAAAGTTATTTATGTCATTTCCCAACCAAAGTGGCTCCATGGGAACCCCAAGTGGACCCATGGATTTTCTTGGTCGTCCATGACACATCTAATAAGGGTAGGACATGTGTCTAGGTATTTTAATTTTATTATAATATCATTTTTCCCTTAAATTGCACTAATTACCTCTAATCGCGATTAAAAACTTAATAAGTTACTATTCACCAAAAAAATTATTTTAATCTCATTGAACCACATTTTACTTCTTAATTACAACCATGTATGTCAGATTTTTGAAATTAAAAACACATAGGTGGTAAAATTTCATTTAAACAAAAAATCAGTTTTTTAAGTACCACTTAGTGGTTTCACTATTCATCAAAAATTGAAGTCTTTCAGAAAAATACCAAAACTTCACCCAACGCTATATTTGATATTTTGAATTCAAAAATGAAGTCCATTTTACAAAATTCAAAACATATAAGTTGCACTAATTAATTTTACAATTAATTTCCACTGTAAGAGCAAATAGCGTGTTTTTATGAAACAATAAGTATCAAAAATTGACACTAGTATAAGTCCGATTTCAAAGTGAAATTAATTCCAACGACCACTGTTGGATTTAATGGTAAAAATATTTTCTAATTTCACTTTAAAACCAATTCAAAATATAATCTAATCATATAAATAAATTAGATTAAAACGAGGTTTTGAATTAAAATACAACATTTTACACTATTCATTAAAAAATGAACTTTATCGGACAGATACCAAAAATTTCCACAAAGTAAATTTTGATGTCCCGATTCTAAAAAGGAGTTATATTTGGTCCAATATAATGTATAAGAGTGATCAAAACTATATTTAATTACGGTTCTCCATCAATAGGTGATAAGTGAACCTTTAGTGAAAATTACGGTATAAATGCCTAAAATTGAATTCATTCCGTATTTTAAGCCTTTATCTTTTATTGGATAAATGTAAAAACATTTAAAAAACATATATAATTATATTTTAGTTATTTCTATCCATTATCACCAATACAACGGCTACATGTTAACTACCATTTAAAATAATATTATTATATTACTAGTGTGCAACTTAAGTTTTCAAAGAAACTCATCGTTGCGTATCGAGTACGCAATCGAACATAGCAACCCCTTTAAAGTAAAATTAATATTTAATTCGTAAATATTAATAAATATGAAAATTCTTTATTCTTTATTTACCTGGGATGTTACACATATAGTATTTATAAAATCAATATGAAATTAATTTCAAATAAAATATAGAAATGTTATAAAAGACTCTTACCTGAATAGAAATCAAAGGTGGTTTTCCATAAAAATTTCTTTATGAACAGTGATTATATAGGATAGGAAATTTAAAAAAACTATTCATTTATAAAAATAATCATATTAGTATAAATTACATAATTTTTTTGTGATATAGATCATATTTTTTCTTCATCAGAAATTGAATAACAAATACTCTCTTTTGTAATTATATTTTAATGTAAAAACGATTACCACATAGGTAAGATTTAATTTATAACCCCTATGAAATAAACAACATCGAATGTAATATTAAATAAAATGAGTATATGTTCATTAAGTACAAAAAATATAACAGGTTTATTAGAAAGACCTCATACGATAAGAATATAATAAATCAAATTTCCCAAATAAGTTAATTTATGACAATACACACCCACCACGTTGATAAGTATTGAATATAAAAAATATATACCAAATATTTTGAATCATAAACTTAAATACCATTAATTTTAAATTATAAATTATATAATATTTCAACAATGGTATTTCAAACATGTAATAAACATAAATTTTTATAAAACAGCAAACAGTATTCAGTAAAACAATTTAGTGATAATGAACAATTATCCCTTTTGTAATATTTGTGTCAAAATCAAAATAGAGAATGAGAATAGAAAAAAAAAATATAGATATTTAAATACAAGAGAGTCATGAAATAAAATTATAATGAGATTTTATTTTCACCATGAAAAATAAAATATTCAATATAATATAACCATGGATTAAGGAATTCAAATTTTAGATGAACACATGTTACCTTATATCTGATGTGATGTTTAAACATTATAATATACTCTATTGTGAATTTTTATATATAATAATTTTATACCATAATGATTTAAGAACTTATAATATCAAATTTAATCAAATTATAACACTTTGAAACCTAATTATTATTAATTAATTATTTTAGTCATAATATCCAGGGGATTATAATTTCATTTTTAATATTTGTTTCACTTCATTAATTATCAACCCTCAACTTCATTGATTATTCCATCATATCCCAAATAAGAATCATGGAATTTTATTATTATTTTTTCATTATATAAAATTTTATATTCATTATTATAAATAGTTGGTGAGAAATATGTTACATCAATTTAGAGAGGCAATATTAGGTACATACACATGAGTGATGATTCCTCATTTTGTTGGATAGAATGAAAGAAAAGTAAAAAATTAATCCCCATTAAATAATAATTATTATATCATAAATATATTATATATAAATTAAATATATCCTTTTCACCATCCCTGTATAGAATAAATGATAAAATAATTACATCGCTTTGTAGTGTTTTCATTTCAAAAGAATGCACGATCAACATTATCATTATCTAGTGAATGTGATGGTAAGAATATAGATAGTATAATATAATTATAGAATAATAATCATATAATAATTATCATATTTAAAAACACAATATATCATAACTACCATCCATGAAATAGTTTTATGGAAAATGAATCATATCGATTTTTAGAGGTGATAGTCCAAACCTACACATGACTGATATTTTATTTTATTTTATTTGATGAGAAAGAGGTGGGAAATAATTGTTTCATCATCATAATAACATTTTATTATCATTATGTTTATGTATTAATCATGTTAAAATGGATGAAAAGTGTTAATTGAAAGTGGATGAATATAGAAAAGAAAAATTTTGGTTAACATGTATACTTATTGTTTGAGAGGCCTCATTGGATTACACATTAATCCTAGAATGATTGATCTTAGGATAAGACTAGGGGATCTAGGATGAATGAAATGATTCTTGGAATTTATTTTTAGTATTTGTATTATGATCTATAAAGATCAAATTTTTTGAATTTGGTAAGAGATTATGTGCACTTTTATTCCTGAGTGGATGGACATACATGTAATCACCAAAAAGATATTAATAATATGTGGTAAAATTCAAGTGAATGTGGTGAATAATGTCCAATAAAAAAATATACCATTTATATTATTGAAATAATTTTTAAAATAATAATTGGAGATGTTTTTATGGTATTTATTACTTTATACCATAGTTTAACCACCCAATTTAACCCGCAATTACCATAACTGTGGTAAAAAAATGTACTATTCCATATGATAAAAAAATTATTGAACTTACTAAATGATATTAATGATTCTAATGGAAAATATTTAATACATTTACAAATAGATAATTTCTAGAAATTATAGATTTTGATTTTAAAATATGTATGCAAAATGAAATGGAAATCAAGTTTCTAAAAAATAATTTATAAGAAAAGAAACAATTTATATTCATTTCGTCACAAGAAAAAACTCTAAAATGAATGTTAAATTATTTTATTCAAAATAAATTCAATAAAATTTATTCAAACATTTAATTTAAAAAAATTTATTAATTTTTTATGATAAAAACGCTTCGCAAACATATAAACATATTTATGAAAATTTTATTTTTAATCCCCAAAATAGTCTTATACCAAAATAAAATATATTATTTATTCCTAAATAATCCTTTATGTTTTTACTACTAATATTTTTCTTATGTAATATTAAATAAAAAATATATTGTCATTTTTTAATTACTTAATTTAAATAATATAAATTTCATATTAACAAAAATCTATATTTTTATTTTTCAGTAAAAAATAAATTATTTTTAAAAAATAATAATAATAATAATAATTTTAAACTAATATTGAAATTATTATTTTATAAAATTAAATTCATTTCCTAAAATATATTTTCTAATATTTTAAAAAATAATTTGAATTTACATACATAAAACGAAATAAAATTTTTTTTTAAGAAAACAAATTTTCAAAGCCCAGAATGACATTACTAAAAACTAAGTACTTATTTATTGATAATTTACAAATAAATTTACTTTATAAAAAATCTTTATTAAAAATATATATATTATTCTTATTACTATTTATATCCATAATTTAATTTCTAGGTTATAACTTTCATATTAAAGTGATAACATTATTATACCATATCACACTATGATTGAGGTTTGAAGTTCCAAGATAAAAAAGTAATCAATATTATTATTATTTTAAACTATAGTTTTATAGTGATAAATACTCACAAACTATATAATTTAAATCCTAATTTAATTTTCATATTATAAATAAGGGGATCAATATTTTAAAACAACCTTGATTAAAACACACATTGTAAAGAGGAACAGTGAATCTTCCTTTGAAATAGGGAAGTGGGAATCATAATGGTTACCCTAAATAACAAGTAATTGGAATATCAGATAATGATAACATTAATATGATGTGAATTTAGGGAAATATACGATACATGTAATTTTTAAATATTATTGAAGAGTGACAGAGCATATGGTGTTGAGAATGTTAATGAAAAAAACTTAAATAATTGGGGGTTGAAAATAACACTAATTTATTATGAAATATCATTATTAAAAAATCATTGTTGTTTTTAATGTCTATTTTCGTATACTTGGGTAACTATATTACTCTATAATAGAAGAAAATATATTTACATTCTTTCATAAAATACGTAAACATATTTTCATTAATTTCATGTGTGTTTCAGTTATTTTCCACATCTTTTAATCCCATTTTCCAATGATGAATGAAAAATATAATTTTTTTCTTAATAAGATATCTATAATAAAAAAATATAATAAACCAAATGATCTATAAATAGATGATTATTCATTTAACCTCTCACTATTATGTGTTTAAAAAATCTTAATACTGGCTATGAAAACTAATACGAATAAACCATTTTTGAATGATTACTCTCAAGGATTTCAATAATAATAGAAAAATAACTACAACATTTTTTTATAAATAGGTGAATTCAAAAACTACACAAATAATGGTAAACTATAATTAAAATCCAAAAATTCTGTAAATGCCAAAACCATTCAGTAATCAACTTAACATTATTCCCAAATCAACATAATGTAGCTCGTAATTTCACATAAAAAACATGTAAATACCATGATCATATTTATACCTAATAAATTTTTATAACTTGAATCACAATAAAACCAAAATAATAACATATATTTTTTAAAAAATTAAATATTCCCATATTCATTAGACAGAATAACTGACTATCCAATATATTCCCTAAATCCAAAATTTTTATAAATATAATCAAATATTAAGAAAACAACTTTTTAATCTATTAATTGATTAATTTAAATTCCACTAATACTATTAAAATTACTTTTCCAATATTATTCATCGATTTATGCAATCTAAAAATTGTATCTCAATTTCAAGAACATATTAAGGGTTATTTATCCATCAATCACAAGATTTTTAAAAAATATAACATTATCAAAAAATCAATTTTATTGGTAATTATTACCATTCAATTTTTTTTAATCATTAAAAACTAGTACTGAAAAATCATTACATATTTCATGATTTTGAAGACTATAATATCATTGATAAAACATTTACTACAAAATTCTCCAATCCTAATATATAAACTCATAAATCTCCCCACACAATTTTCTGAAAAAACATAGAAACTTCCTTGGTATAATAATTGCCCATATTATTGGGGAATTCACTTTGATAATTACAATGTTCCGAATACATAAAATAGTAATCAATAAATGGAAACAGAAGATGTAATTTATTTAAATCCATTGTACTCTTAATTTTTCTTGAATATAAAATGCTTTATTCACATATTTTTTACAGAATGAACATCTTTATTTAAATTTAGTCATTTAATTGGGTGATTCTTTCCACTTTATAAACATAAATAGAGATGACTATTCTTTTCTCTATAGCCTTTATTAAACACTAATTTTATTTTACTAGGTTTCTTCATAAATAGAAATATGATCACATTGTTTATCATATATAGATATAGTTTCTTAGCCATAATTACAAGATTTAAAATTCAATATCTCATTTCATACGGTTTCTCTTAAGGACTGAAATTTAGTTGTCCATGAAATTCATCATTAAAATAATTCCTATTGGTTATAAACATTATATAAAATTAAAATTAATGTATGGGAATCAATAATTATAGTGATTAATTATATGATAATGAAAAGTATTTCATAGAATATACAATTTTTTAGAAAATTTCTTTAATAAATGATACCATTGTTTAACCATGGACATCCATGATAATTATCTATTTCAATCAATTTAAATAGTTTATAAAGAAAATGTGATTTAGTGAATGCATATCCCCTAATAGTTTCTAGTTAGGTCTGAATTATTAGGACCACTCATTACACACACATAACGATATATTTATTACTCAATCTTCCACATTATGAGTTCTTTCTATTGGTGATTATATTACTTATACTTACCAACATTCTATTATCTATATAGGGACTTATGTTCTAAAAAATGTATATTTCTCTTTTCCATTACATATCATGTTCTCCTCTAATCTATCTTATCCAACGGGTTCACAATTAGTTTTCTAATCATGGTTTAAAAAAATTATTTAAACCTATTCTAATAACATATTAGTTGACCCAAGAATTTCATTCATAAATATTTTATATTAATGGGAAAATATTCATTAAATTTCTTTATGATCTATTCCAGAACCAAAAATGATTAATTTTTTTACAAAATTTGACACATAAATGATTGATACAAAAAAATAAACCTTATGTCTCACTATTTTATTTACAAATAGAACCCTTCATAGACAGATCAAAATAAAAAAACATTATTTACAACTGGGGTAAAATATATATAATAAATTTTGAGATCGGATATTATGCGAGGGTAAACAGAGGATATATCCATCAATTCACATATGTAAGAACATCAAAATAAGAATGTAATTGGAACATGAGTATAACATGTAAAATTCATATTAAATAATTTATTTATCATAATCCTGAAATATTATTTTGGAAGATAATAAGATGTGAATCAAAAAATAAATAAATATCATGATCCATAATTTAATAGAATAAGCTTAAGAAGATATCGTATAGGGTGGAAAACTATGTGTGGAATAATCAAAGTCTTAGAAATTTTATTTCAAGGCTATCCAATAAGGAATTAAACAAATTTCATTCTTTGTATAACTACCCATGTAACTTATTAGTACTTGGGATAACCTCTCAGGATCATTATTTTTGGCATTGGAGAGCCTCTAGTGTTAACTTTGGTCTAATAAAATTTTATTATTTACCCAATTAACTATAAGGATATACGAAAATCCCCCATCACATAATCCTAGTCTATTCATATGTGTTTCATATTTATATGAAAAAATTTATCATTACATCATAACATGACCCATGACAAAGATATTAGGTTTGATAAGTATTTGGTTATCATAATCATTAACCATCTAATGAAGTTATACTGATGGTATAATTTTATTATATACCCAATTAAGTATAAGTAACATCATTTTATATTGTGATATATGAAAATATCTCTAAAATATCATTAGAAATTTTTTTTTTGTAAAATACAATTTCCATTTGGATATCACCATTATAAAATTTAAAAATTTCCATAATACTTAAAAAACAATTTCATTGGACATAACCATGGAATCATACAATATATGCATCAATAAATTTAGTGTTCATGATGGTGTAATTTTTTTTGTTATGAATAAAAAAACATTTCTTCCCTTGTTTCTGATGAAAGTCATTTTCACCCGATGATTGATTGAAAGGGGTTCGATGGTGTGGAATCAATGTCATAAAGTAAACTATGTTTGAATGATGTCCAATGGGTTTTTTTCAAGGAGTCCCAAAATTCCCAACATCTATTATATCCTTGAAGACTTGTGCACCTACATTTCAATGGTTGGCATTCACAGGGTGTCTGGTCCAATGACACTTAATATCTCACATTGGGTGAGAGGATGGTATGTCTCGATCATGAATACATTTTGTGGGAAATGATTTCTTATTATAGGGCTCTCTTATAGATTTATGGTATTTTCTTGAATCATTTGTTCATTAAAAAGTATGTATACACAGGTTACCCATAATTAACGATCCATTATGGATAAGAATGTGTGTAGAATCGTTTTTTTGTATCATATGGTCCTCATCTATGGGGATATTTATATATATTCAACATTATCCATCAATGGTTCCCTTTTTATAAATGAATCATAGGTTCTATGGTCATTTATTTGGATGATGCTAGTTTTCATCCATGCGGTGAGTCACTTTGGTTTTCTATGTCATCTTGGGAGATAGATTTTGTTTTGATTTCAGGATTTAACCCATAAGATGGGATTCCTACATAAATTATTGGGAGGAATTAGAACCAATATAGTTTTGTTCCAATTATAGGATTACATTTCCTTTTATGGTTTTGTGATAAGGAACCAACCATATAGTTCAATTTCTTGGGGCAAGGACATCTTCTAGGAAGGTTCCTAGTCAATGTTTGGTGTGGGACTTATGCTGAGGTGGCATGAGGGACCTGTAAGAGATATTGTATCTTGTGAAAATATGACCCTAGTATACATGGGTCTTGGAGAACATTAGGGTGTATTTGGGTTCTAGTTTTAGACATCAGGGAAGTTTCCAACAAATCCTAGTTAGTTGGGAATCAAATCCCATTTCATCTAGTAAGCTATAGCTTACACATTAATGGAGGCATGTGAGGTTGGGGATTACACCTAGAAGCTTCCCATTTGAGGTATAATTATAGGATCATGTCATACATCGTATAGGAGGCCCAATTTAGTGGAAGTGTTTGGGTATTACACATGAGAGATGCCTATTTTCATTGAATTTGGGGATTACATCTCTGGATAAGACCAATCTAGATCTGGACAGGATTAGGGAATATAGTAGATAAGATCCCCTTTTTAATTGAGTTTGGGGAATATATATATGGAGAAGGCTCTTGGAGCATTTGATTGAGGATTATACAGTTAAGCAGGCCATTCGGTTTGGGGTTAAAATTATAGGGATTCCAAGGGTGTATATGGTTGTGGATTATGCATGGAAGCGGACCACATGGTTTGCGATTGTGTGGATATCATGATCTCTACTAACCAAATTGCCTATATGATTCATTATCATTGTGAGGAAAAGGAGTAAAGAGTAGTTCTCAAGAACACATGGTCTTCTCTATCCATTGGTTGATGTGGTGATTGTGCCCAAAGGGAGAGGGAGTGGGTTTTGGGTTTTTATTTTATCCTCTATTATTTTGATAAGTGAGATAGTTATGTATAAATATCAATCTGTATATGTCATTGGCTGGTGAAAAGGATAAAGTGTGACACCTCTTGCAAAAAAGGTTTGGAGACTACTCCAAATGGGATACCCTATTTTCTAGAAAAATGATGATAATCTAAAATCATGTTAATTTGGTTTAGAAGTCATATGATGATAACTACATGAGTCATCTTATTATTAATGTATAAGTAATATCATGATTTTTATAAGAGGCACCCTATATTTATTATACAGTGTCTTCTATAGACTAATTTCATATATTGAGGACTATGGTAGCATAGTTTGACTTCATGTTTCTATGAAAATTTATATAACATTTATTGTCCTGTGGTTAGGATGAGTTTTGTACTATCTAACATCATCTAGTCAAGATGACTATGAGAAAGATACCTAACAATTCCTTGTGTAGGACATACTCAAGGGTGTCCATTTCTAGTTCAACCTAGGATATGAGTCGGGTGATAGGATTTTAGGAGGCACTTGATGAATTTTTATACTCATTGTATAATATGGGATGGATGTTAGGGCCATGTAAGGAGGAACCCAAAATGTTTTTTACCTTCCATGAAATTTTCATGGTGCGACACCTATTTTTAATTGGGGTCGGTAAAGGTAGTGAACAGAAAAAACTAGAGGGATGGGACTACAGGCCATCATTAATCCCAACAGGTGGTGCAAGGGTTCATCTCCTTGGGTATGTACCAGTAGGCATGAACATTTTTTATAATGGGCACATGGAGATGACCACGTAGAATTTTCCACAAAGGGATGTCCACTTATGAGATGGTTGAATAGGGTTGGACAGAATGGCTTGTCTGTAAAGGTTCATTTACATAGTGGGTTCCCTCATAGAAGAATCCCTGAATTTTCATCTGTGTAGTGTCATCCACAAAGGGTCCATACATATTGAAATTTATTCTTTCATTGGGTTAGAAAATGACACATCATATCGCAAATGACACAGCATCCACATTGAATCTTTTATGGAGGGTATTCTTCATAGGGGATTCATGAAGTATAGTCTACGTAGAAACTTTTTGAATATATTTCCTAACAATTCATTGGGCTCTAAGTGGGGGAATTATTCCACTACCTCATACCACAAATGAATAGGGTCATCTAAGAAGGGTCTCCAACATATATTCCAAGGGATGGTGTCTGGGAATTGATTTAGGTATAAAATTTTTCACACAACTTCTACTAATTTTTTCTATTCCCACTCAGTGTCTCCCTACATTTGTTTTTATAGAGGAGTGGCATAACCAACAACTAGTTTTACCAGTCATGGTGTCATGTGGTGCCTCTATTTTAGGTTTCCCAAGGAGGACTCGTCGGCTCGAGGATGACTTAGTTAGTGGTGAGTGATCGTTCATTGGGATTTAAATAACCATACAAACCATAAAATGACTTTTTATCCTTTTTCGGTGTTATTGGTTTGTGGGATACCTCTCGGAGTGTCATAATGATATTTAGAATGACAGTCCACATAGAATTTTTTACAACACAAGATCAGGCCTTCTTCCATAGTGTCCCGTCCTTTGATCATTTTCTAAAAATATTTTTTGGGTTTATTTATACCATTTTCCTAGTTAATGGGATTCTATTATTATTTAATGTGGAATTTTTAGGACCCAAAAATTTCTCCCATTAGACTGGGATCCAGTCAAGATAAAGAAGAAGTTGTGATGATGAAGAAGAAATCCTGATTTAAATGAATGATCAGATAATGCACCAATTTTTTCCTAAGCTAAGGGACTTAAGGATCTTAGTTTGACTATTTCTAGGGTAACATTTTAAACCCTAAAAAATTTCTATCTTTTATATTAAAATGGTAATTTTTCTTTAGTCCATTATGATTCGAGATTAGTCGGTGTAACGTGTATTTTTCTTACTCTTCTAATTGTGCATTTTCAACCTTACATGTTTTGTGCCTTTTTAGTTTTCTTTTGTATGATTATTTCCTCAACCATAAAAATTATAGGCTTAGTGATATGACATGTGAATTTTTTCTAGGGCTCCCTTTGTGGGATTTACACCTTGAAAGTTTAGTGTATATTTTCATTGGTATTTTAGAGTCGTCGAAACTAGACTACTATGATTGATGTTATGGGTCGAACAACTTTGACCATGAATTGGAGGGTGAGGGCCCAAATAAATCTTACTAATCGAGAACATTCTGATATTTTTCATACATGAATGTAGGATTTTTCAGGACCCTTGTTTGGTTATTTATTAATATGTGACTTTATATGTGGAAAGCGCATGAGTATTATGCTTATGTATGATTTATATCACGATGTTTTTAGGGTGTATGGAGGTAAGAAAACCCTCCCCTAGGTACATAAGACTTTTTAAAATTTATAATGGATTAGAACTATGGTTTATAATTTTGAAAATATACCTTGAATTTTTAAATTGGATGATGTATACATACCTCTTTGATAAGGAAGTAAACACCAGACCTAGTGCATGTTCTCACTTTAGAAAAATAGTATTTATACCAAATTTATCTTTCTGTGAAGAGACTATCCAGATTCTAGATACTATAGAACATGTATTGAAGAATCAGATGACTCACTTGGTAAAGTTACTATAGAAAAATCATAAAAATTGAAGAGGTGACATGGGAACCAGAGAAAATTATGATGACTAATGACCAAAATATTTTTAAGAGGTGATATTTTAGAATTTTTTTGGATGAATCTTTTTTGGAGGGAAGAATGTAAAAACCCAAGATTTTAGGGTACATATTATTTTTAAATAAATTTAATAGCTTGTGTAGTATGCAACATAGACTGTGAAAACAAAATGATCAATTAATAAGAGACTATTATAACATAGTTTTTAAAATAGAAAGAATGAACTATATTAACCACATTAGGAAATTTATATATTTAATTTTATGAAATTAATCCAAAATATTTTTTATTCATACGATACGAATAAATAAAAATGTATAAATTAAAAGGCTATAATTTTTTATCGGCAGTTTTACGTCATTTTTTATAAAAACTTGTTTTAAATCTAGTTATTAACACAAATATAAATTCTATTTGAAAAATTAAATGTCTTATTTGAAAAACAAATATCATAATTTACTAGGGTTAATTTTTTCATATTTTATATTAAGTTTCATGTATCGATGAATGGGGATAAAATGTTTCATTTTAATTGAAAATAAATTTTTTATCTAAATAATTTATAGTGATAAATTATATTTTTAATTGGTTTTAAACAATAATTATATTAATATATTATAATTTAATCCAATTTTGGTCATGGGAATCAATTTCAAATTGAATTTGGATTTAACAACATTTCATTTTTTTTGAAAATTTCACTTTAAAAATTTGTTTTAAATTTCCATCAACATGTTTAATTTTAAATTGATTACTGCAACTTCTGTGTTTTTAATTTCAAATAATGGATAAAATATTTTAAACATGTGGGGGAAAATTATGTAAATAGGTTTCTTTTATTTTTGGGGACTATGTTTATTAACTTTAGTAATTTTTTAAATTAACATAGTTTAAGTTAAATCGATTAATTAATTCTAAAAATAATATTATAAATATTATAAAATCTCCCTTACACTTTCCCAAATCGCATTAGAAAAGTTTGTTTCAACCCATTAATCTTTGGGCTAAAGTTATAAATTTTTTAACACGTTTATATGAGACTATAACATTAATTATATTTTATTTAAAGAGAAGTTAAAGATTTCATACTCATATTTTGAAAAACAATATATTTTTAATTGTAGGATTATAAAGAATTTATATTCGACTATTAATAGTAACTTTAAATATAAAATGTTTATCTTCGTCATGATAATTTATTTTTTATTTTTGAGAAAAATATATTTACCCTAATTACTGACACAATATTGATTAAATAATTATTTAATTAATATAAATATAAAATAGATAATGTTCATCTAAAAAAATAAATATAATTTTATATAATTGATTTTATCATTGAATTTTATAGTAACTGTATTAACCCATATGTAATAAAATCATATGTTTTCATTGTAAGAGTAAAAGACATTAAATAAGGATTAATGAAAATGATAAGGTTAAGAATACGACATAGAATTGTTTAAAAATTATTGGTTTAAAGCATTTAAACCCATACCCATATTAGATCTGTAATAAATAACAATTGATCTATTTGGGATGAAAAACCAATTAATATTAAATTAATATATTGATATTTTCTAAAATTTTCCCACCTCAATTATAAAATAGAACCTCCTCCCTCAGTTCCTAACACCAATTTTTTCCTCTAGCTCGACTAAACCCTATCCATTTCTCCCCTAAAAATCTTTTGAAATATTTTAGTGGTCTTAGTATTCTAGAAATATGAAATCTAAATCCTTTTAGAATAGATCAAAAGTAATTTCACCAAAAAAGAAGTAATTGTTTTACCAATTAATTCAGGTTCATTTCTTCTTCCACTTCATCTTCATATGTTAATTACATGATAATGTAACAACTCTAGTATCATATATATGATGAGATTTTTTTTTAATTTTGATAAAAACATATTTCACCTTTTATCCTTCCAACAAAAAACAAAATCATCATACATGAGTACGTACAACATACCATATCAATGATATGGAGTATTGTTTTCATCACTACTTTATTTAGATGGGTATAATGATATATATAATGTATATAAATAATAAATATGACATGATATCTATTATATATAGTTAATATACCAAAAAATTAATTTTTATTTCACCATGAAGGTAATGATATCATTGCTCATTCGAATGTACGATATAACATCTTCATGACGTGGTGAGATTTATTTTCCATGTTAACAGTTGAAGAATTATTATAAAAATTTATATAATAAATAAATATAATATATATTGTCTTAATATATTTTTTTATATGAAATATATATATATCCAATACTTAATAAACCTGAATTACATGAAAAACATGCATTGGAAATTGAAGCATTTAACAACTGAAACAAGCGTAATCGAAAAATATTATTAACAAAATGATATAAGAAAGACCGTATATGATATAATAAAAATGGATATGATTCTGGAATAAATTAATAACTTTTTTTAAACCATTATATAAGAGTTTAATTAATATTTAACTAATAGAGAGTATAAGTTAAGGTTTAGTTGACAATCTCGTTTTTATTCAAGATTGTTTATATTAAAGTAATAACTAGGGAATATTTTTTTCTCTGCCTATGATTTCAAAAAATGTTTTCAAAAATATTTTTATTATTTTCATATGTTTTTAAAGACTTTTTTACCCTTGTATGACTTTTTATAAAAAAAATTGAAATGAATATTTTTTTTAATCCAAATGAGGTGCTTTATGAAAATTTTGAAAAAACAATGTAAAAGGAATGTTTTTTAACTTATACGATATGAGAGTATTTTACTTCTGTCATAATGAATTAATGTTTTGAAGCTTCATCTATAATTTTACATGGTTCATTTCAAATAAAATATTTTCTTTTATAATTATGTGGATTTTAAATAAATTATTTCAAATTTAAATGGAGTATTTATCTCAAGAAATATTTAATGATTTTTTAGAGTATTATCATCTTTGTCAACATCTTTAGTTAGATATTATGCCTAATTGAGGTTGATCTATTATGATTACATATACCATATTTTGTTAAAGGTTTTATGATCATTTTTATTATGGATATACTATTTTCATATCATTTATAATTTATGGTTAGGGTTTGGACATTTCTTATGCTGAGTTTTTATGTTGTTTCTGTTTCACTCTTTTCATACGGGGAATTCATTAGACTTAGTATGTGATGATGGGCCCTATTATAGACACTTGATACATCAGTAGGTCTCTTGAGAAAAAATAGATTGTGTGTTGGATATTTTCTTACACATTTATGTAGGTTATCTTGGATAAAGCCTTGACAGTATATCTATGATGCCTAAAATTAAAAACTCCCTTATTATGAGATTAATTATTGATATTCCATGTTATTATTTTATTAGTTGAATATCTATGTCATTATTTATATAGAATTATATTATTTTCATTTATTCTTTCTATATTATATTCAAGATTATGTTTGAATGAAATGTAATTTAGATATACACCTTGCCTCATTTTTATACATATTATTCAAAATAGCTTTCATTGTATATTTACCTTTACTGATAATCTGAGATCACCCCTTTCCTATTTTTTTATCCAGATGTAAAGATGAAAATTATGAATTTTATGTATGTTTTAGTTAGAAGAATATTGGAATTTGTAAATGTTTTTTTGTAATTTATGTATTAAAATGTTATGTAAGGTTCATGTATATAATTTGTCTTCCTAAACTACTAAAACAATCAATCCTTCGGGATTTGGATATTATATCAATGCCAATGTAAAAAATTAACCACTTACTTTGGGCTATAGTAGGGGTCATTACAGTTGATATCAGAGGAAGTTAATTATAATCCTTTGAAACAATATTAAGAAAATAATGATTAGGGAACATAACCATAAGATAGACACTGAGGATATGTATAAAAGAATAACCAAGAATTTTTTCAAGGTAGAGATTATGTTGGTATTATTATAAACACATCCCTATCTAGATACTAAAAGTAGACATGGTTCTGGAAGAGATATTCCCAAGGGTAAGAACTTCCACATGCTGTGTTGGGCCAAAATTGACATAACTTGGTACATGACAGAAGGCCTTACTATGCACATGATTGGACAACCCTGGGGGATATGATTATAAAAATTCATATTTTCTTTACAAGCCATTAAAAATGATTTAAAAGTAAATATTTCCACAAAGAAATTTTTTTTATGATTATGAGATTACATAAAAAAAATTATCAATTTTTTTAAGTGTTTTTCTAGATGAAAATTATGCATCGTTATTAATAACTTAATTAGATATATTCCATTTTATAGAAATGGTGGCTATTTGATGGAATGGAAACTATATCAACTCACACAATCCATGTTGGTATTTCCCTCCAATTCAAGATAATAATATTAGATATGTATCTACAACTGGTGGTGAAAAACATAAAACCATATTGGGGCTAGTGAATCAGGTTATAAATAATCAAATTACCCATATGGAGCATATTGATCCATAATTTAGATGAACAATTTTAGACTACTTCATGAAACAATAACAGGCATCATTCAATGTGAGTAAAATTCCATTTATAGTTGGATAATGGATAAGTTCTTTAGTGAAGATATGTCTTGGTTTGGGACGAAATAAAATGCAAAAGGTTATATTGGTAGTTTATCATCTCTTGGGATATGAAGGTCTGTGGTGGTAACTGATTCAAAACACAAAGTTGAAGTAATAATTATCAAACATTGAATAGAAGGATTTTAAGGAACTTTTCTGGGAGAATTATTTTCCCTGTGAACATCAAGTAGATATAGAGATAAAATTATTAAATTTAAGGAAAAAACAGGATGATAATGTTTCTAAATATTAATTATATTTACAAGGATATCAAGTCATACTATGGAATACTTATTTAATCCAAGGAATATAATATGTCAATTCTTTGATTCGATAAACCCATTCTGTAGAAGGTAACTGATCTCCCAAAAATTTATCATCATATTAATATATAGTATCAAGCTCTTTCAATATAAGAAAATAATTATCTACACTTTATAATTAATGGAGATCAAGAGAAGAAGAGGGCCGCTAAACACTATTGAAAAGTAATTAAGGAAAATGGGTAGAAGTGTAGAGTTAACATTCCATTGTATAATAAATGTGTAAAGGAATGTCACGGAACATTTCTACTAGGGTTGATATTTAGTAACAAGTTTTGTAAATAAGAAAACCAATACCATGATTAAATGTGAAATAATTAAGCTACCAACATTAAATTTCATAATTTTAAAGATATGGGACATTATGCAAATTAATGTTCTGTACATCTAGGAAGTATTCCTCAAAAAAATTCAACTGAAAAAGTCCAAGAAAATGTGATCACGTCAATTGATGTTGAAGTTTATAATGATATGGTGGAAGGTAAATTAAGAAACTCCTCAAACATAGTTGTTGCTTTATTTTATTATATATCATCACATTCATGTATATCTTCTTAGTTTTCCATGAAAAATATACATTTTCATATTGATTTAATAAAGGCTTTTTCAGTAAAAAACACTTAAGGGAAGTCTCATTACAATGAAGATTTGTTGGGATGTCCCATTTATGACACGTAAACATGATTTACATAGAGATATTACCATAATACCTATTTTTTACTTTGATATAATACTTGGTATGGACTAGATTTCAAAAAATTATGTGAAATTTTATTACAAGAGGAAGGAAAATATTATTTGATAGGAAGAAGAAGAATACCTTATCTTTAAAGAAGAATCTTCACCATTATATTCTTGTCTATATCGAACCACTATAGCTCAACGAAATGAATTTTTTGTGGTTTAAGATAAATCAATAACTTTTGATGAAGAAGTTATTATTAAAATTGAGGATATAGCTTTTATAGAAAAATACATTGATTTATTTCTTGAATAATTACTAGGAAAACCCCTACAGCATGAAGTTCAATTTTCTATTGAATTAATCATTGATTTACAACCAATATCAAAGACTATATATAGAATTGTCACAGTGTAATTAGTGGAGCTAGAAAAATAACATGATTATTTGGGTAAAAGATGATTTATTCACACTAGTGTCTCTATAAGGGGAGCCTAGGTTCTATTTTTTAAAAGTAGATATATATCCCTTAGGATATGTATTAATTATTTGGTAGTAAATGGTAAAAAAATAAAGAAAAATTATCCTTTAACTCACTTTGATGAATTATTTTATCATCTTCATGGAGCTCAAATTTTTTAAAAGATTGACCTTTATTTTAGATATCATCAACTGTTAGTAAAAAAGGAATAAATTTTAAAGACAACTTTTCAAACAAGGTATGGAAATTACAAGTTTAATGTAATTCTATTTAGATTTAATAATTCATCCTCATTTTTTATTGATATAATGAACATAGTGTTTATGGATTATATTGATTAATTTTTGTGGAATTAATTGATCATATTATAGTGTGTTATAAAAGTTATGAAGACCACGATAATCCCTTTTGGATCATACTTGATACTCTAAGAAAGAATGTGTTGTATAGTAAATTTAGAGAGCATGAATTATGGATTTATAAAATTACTTTTATTTTCATTATTATCTCCAATAATGGAATCTACAATGGTCATGTAAAGAAACATATACTCCAATAATGGACATTATTAATGAGAATAATTGAGTTATGTAGTTTTAATAGTTTAGAAGGTTACTATTGGAATTTCATTCAAAAAATATATTAGATAACCTATTAACCAAAATGACACGTAAAGGGGATAATTTAGTATGGAAAAAATAATTTGAATAATGTTTTGAATAATTTAAGAGAATATTGGTCAATTCTCTGATCTTGACATTACCATCGGGAAATGGTTGGTTTTTGATTTATAGAGATGAATCAAGGAAATGAAATGGTTGTATCCTTATTAAAAAAATAGTATAGTCACCTTAAAATTTAATACATTAACATTGCATTAATTTTTCAGAATACTTAATACATTACCAAAATTCACAAATAATGTAGTAGTCGAGTGCATTTGGAAACAAGGAAATATAAACCTTGGTACATAACTAAGCGAGATTATCTCCCACTAGGTTCTTATTGACTAGAACCCTTATTAGAAACATCAAACATAATACATATCTTCATAATATGGGTGAAAACATAAAAAGGGGTGATATCATATGGTCAATAATGGTAAATAGTGGAGATTTGTAAATATAATCAAGAGTATAAGTTTATGATAACCTGATCATGAACTGTAAAGATCCTTACACTCGTGTAAATAATCACAAACATGATCATGGAATAAATATTGATATTTCATAAGAAATCAATCAAAAAGAAATAAATAACATGATCCATGAAGGTATAACATAGGAATAAAACATGTAATTGTGGAAGAAACATAAAAATATTGTAATGATTTTCATGGTAGTCATGGAATTATTACCAAGGACATCTTGGTAGTATGTGTTCACTTTCCATACCATATTGGTAGTCATGGTTCACTCCCATGACCATCTCAGTGGACATAGTCTCTTATGTCTATCTCATGATATATAAATATTTACTCAAATCATTGGAGGGAGATATAGGTCCAACCCATCTCATAATGAAATCATATATACATGTCCCACAAGATCATAAAAAATAATATCATATCCCATGAAATGAAATGTGTATCATAAATATATAATCAAATCATAACCTATGGAAAAAAGACATGTTTCATTATCATTTCATCAAACCATAACCCATGAATAGAATTCATATTTATAAGCATATAACCCATGGAAGAGAAACAGATTTCGTAAATTTCATTTCAAGAATCATAAACCATTCAGATAAATAAAACTAATAGGTTATTTGGAATACTTCATATACAAGAATTAGTAACACCATTTGATTTCATCTTATATAGGAAATAATTTTAAAATATCTTTTAGAAATATTTCTTGAGAAAAATATTTTTTCTTCATTGATAATGTTTTCTTTTCTAAAAAAGAAAAACAATATTATAGGAAAACATTTCATTAAAAATAACTTTGGAATATTATATATTAATCCTTAGGGAATTATGATTTAATGAAAGTGAAAAAATAAGTTAATTCTATATGAGTTAAAAACCATTCTTCACATACTTTTTCCAGAAAAGTAAAAAAGTACCACATTAGGAATAGTAAAAATGATCCCTTTTAAACTGTTTAACAAATAATAATATATGGGTAAAAACTACTTTAAAAAAATTTATAATAATACTAATAATATTTTGATATAAATTTTTATGAAACATGAACATGGATGATAAATATTTCCTGGCATATACCTACATATAAACAATCTGGATAATAATGAGATTGTGGAATTAACCCTTAGCTTTGATATGAATTATTTCTTATGTTTATAAA
The DNA here is from genome assembly GCA_963277665.1 of Viscum album. Classification (NCBI taxonomy): domain Eukaryota; kingdom Viridiplantae; phylum Streptophyta; class Magnoliopsida; order Santalales; family Viscaceae; genus Viscum; species Viscum album. The sequence goes on from OY728119.1 coordinate 1,105,483,831, forward strand.
ATTACTATCTAATAGATTAAATAATTTTATTAACTTATTATAGAACCATATTAATATAATATAATATAAGATCATATTATCTCCTGTTTATTAATAATATATCATTATTACCCTTCTTTCAGGTGATACATATCTTCTTTTTCGATGAATTTTTTGTCTGACATATCCAAATTTATAAAAATATTATATATTTATTTCATTTAAATAATACTCTTAAGCTAATATAAAACATATTTATGAATTATACACATTTATATAATAATTCTTTATTGGTCATCATGGAGAATGAATCACATCGTGTCATAGATATGGTAGGTCATACGTACGCATGAGCAGTGATAATATTCCTTTAATGGTGAAATGGTATGGGAGTGAATGGTATATATATTGTTCTAAATTAAAAATAATTTTACAATTAAAAGATATATTAATCGTTTCCATCATTATAACCATCCATGTAAAGTGTTAATGAAAAATAGATTACTCCACTACGTGGAGATGGTGGGCCATATGTACACACACATAGTGATTTTATTTTTCGTAGGATGGCTAAAGGTGGAATATGATTTATCCATAAAAATAATAACATCTTATTATATAGTTGATACCTAAATTATTAATTTATAATATAAACAACACATGAAGATGAAGTAGAATACAAAATACTATTGAGGGAGTTGATAAAGGATATTACATCTTCTTCGGTGAACTCCCTCTAGATCTTATATTAGGTACATTAGAGTTGGTCTTTTGAGAAGAAAAAACCCCCCAAAAAATGTATACAGATTTTTGGAGGATAAATGTTTAGGTTTAGTCAATCTAAAAGGATCAATGTGGTTTGAGTAATTGAGGAAGGTGGTTCCTTTTTATAAGTGAGGGGATGGGCACTCTTGGAAACTCTCGAAATATTATATTAATATAATTTTATTTTTAATTTAAAAAATCAAAAAAGTGAGTTATTTAGAATATAGGATAAGTATATTTCTAAATACTCTAAACCAATTATTTTTATACATTTTCATATCACAATAATAACCTTATATTTTGGTTTTAAACCTTGCTTAGACCCTTTAACTTTTACATCGATAACTTGGATTGTTACCTATTAGGGTCAATATAGTTACATTAAAATTCCAAAAGAACCCAAAATGGATCATTGATGACATGTTTAGCCATATTATAGTTATTTGGAGAAATTTTATATTTTTTTAAATTTTATATGATTTAATAAAATATTATTTGTTTTAAAGTATAATTTATGTCAATCTTGATAGTATTCAAAATATGTCTTTTTAAAAATACAGTAACTACATGATAAATTCATAATAACACTTATAATATGATTGTATCATATAAAAGAAACATATAAAATTCATTTATTTCAGTAATTATGTTAACTTATATTTATTTTATTATTTTAAATATAATTTATTTGATATTTAAATTAATTGAATAATTACTGGATCATCATTATATTAAACATTAATTAAATACTTTATTCTAAATATTAAATATAATGTATCATGATGAAGATAAATTTAATATCATTCAAATGACTATTTATAGCCTAATTTTTCTTCTGTAAAAACCTATATTAAAAATGGTTTACATATTAATAATATGAGTGACATTTTTACCTTATCTTTAAATAAAATATAATAAATATCATATTCTCTCCTAAGTGGCATAAAAATGTTATAATTTTATAGTAAGTTTGATTTTGGTCCTAATACATATATCCAATGAAATTAGGACAAGTGTTAGTGTAATTTTATAATATTATAATATTATTTTCACCTTTAATTACCTAATTTACTATTTTACCATGGTAACTAAAACTTTACTAAAGTTTCTATTCAAAATAGAAAAAATAAAAGTATCATATTTATTTAATTGGAAAATCTGATTCCAAATATGGAATAATTTTCTCAAAATTCAAAACACATAATTTGTAGTTATTAATTTTACATTACTCCATTTGATGAGGTGATAAAACAGATTATTAATTTTTAAACATATAAAATATCACAATGATTTTATAACTAATTTCAATGTTAAATTTATTCCAATGACCTATAATAAATTAACTGATAAAATTTTTTATAATTGAATATTAAAATTGATCAAAAATTTAATTTAATGAAATAAATTATTTGGATGAAAAAGATTATTATCAATTAATATTTTTATATTTTTACTATTCATTAAAACATGAAACTTAAGAGAAAAATGAAAACAATTCAATAAAATTAAATTTTTATAACCCTCTTTAAAATATTGTGTTTATTTTATCAAATATAATATATAAAAATGTAAAAATTGGATTTAAAATGGGGTTTACCTAAAAAGGTCATAAATTACATTTTTTGAAAATATATATTTTTTATGCACTCTATTGTGTTGGTTTTTATCTATTTATTATAACATTTATTGGATGCATATTAGAAATATTTAATTGAACATAATATATATATAAATATATATATAGTTAATATGATTCACACATTTAAATTAATTTAATTTATTACTATAAAATGACTTTGGGAGCATCAAAATAAAAATATTTCCATCATATTTAATTAGTGCATATTTTTGTTTCTAATTAATTGCTAACAAATGAATTCATATTTTCATAACTTTGTTAATACTATTCATTTCAACTAATTTTACATTTGGTTATCATCTTATTTAAAAAATAATGAAATTATGTTTCTTGGAATCTTGATGTTGTGTGTAACGTATACCAAGTCAGTATTGCATGTAGCGCAATACAAGTCGGTGTTGTATGAAAAGAATGTTTGATTTATTATAATGAAATACATCCATAAAAATTAAATCATTTGAAAATAATACAGAAACATGGGGTGTTATTGAAAGATTTATTTTATATTCATATGGGCTGTTAGAAACTCATTAATAAAACTATCCAACTCATGATCTTGAGTTAGTAGCTTTAATATTTTCATTGAAGTTATAGAGAAACTATCTCTCTATAGAAATATGTGAGATATATACAAATTAAAATAGTTTGAAATATATTTTATCGCAAAAATAACTCAATATGAGGCAATAGAGAGAGCTCATGCCACTCAAAAATTATGATTCTTCGATACCCTACCACCCCAAAAATGTAAATAAGGTAGAAGATGCATTAAGTAGGGAGTATCATGGTGTTATGAAAAAAAATGAGGATGGAAATGGATCATTTTTTCATAGATTTATTAAATATGTATAGGTTAACTATTAAGGTAGGGGAAACATCACTCATCTATCCAATGGTTTATACACCATCTTCATTAGAAAAGATAAATAGTTCTATTTCTGGTGATGATAATTTCCAAAAGAAAATCGAAGTTTTGAGTGATGGAAAATTTAAAGTCTTCATATATGATGATGGTATTTTGAAATTTGGAAAATGTCATTATGTTCCCTCTATACCTGATCTTAAAAAAAATTATTAGATGATAGTCATAGCTCAAATTTGTTAATACACCCTAGTAACACTATGATATAAAGACCTTTCAATAGAAATATTTTTCTGGACAATATGAAACTAGAAATTGATGACTATGTGTCAAGATATATGGTTTTTCAATAGGTTAAATCTAAGAGACAACATCTTAGAGGATTCATGAAACCTTTTCCTATACCAGTGTGGAAATGGGATGATATTATGATGTAATTTTTCATGTAAGGACAGTGCACACATAGAAGGAATGATGCGATATGGGTTATTACTAATTGTTTTACCAACTGAACACATTTTCATGCTATAAGATAATAATTACCTCTAGAACACAAATCAAGAATCTATATTAATAGTGCATAAAGAATTCATTGTGAACCTCTTTTAATTCTGTTTGATCATGATCCAAGATATACAATAAAATCCTTGAAATATCTTTATAATGACCTTTATAACAAAATTATATTGAGCACCACCTACCACCCTCAAACAGATGGAAAATTAAAAAGGACTATTCAAACATTAAAAGTCATGTTGTGGTCATTCCCACTTGACTTTAATGGTATGTTGGATCAGTATTTAACTTTAGTATAATTGTTCTATAACAATAGTTTACATTCAAGTATTCAAATGGAACTGTATGTATTTTTATAGAGAAAAAGATTTTGTATATCAACTTTCTTGGATGAATTTGGTTAAAGGAAGCTAGGATGACTAGAACATAAATAGGAATCAACAACGAAGGTTAATACTATTAAAGTCTATATCAAAGTACATGAAATTATAAAAAATAGCTATAACGATAACCAAATGAAGGATTTGGAATTTCAAGTGTGATATCATATTTTAATTAAGTTATCTACATTGATTGGTTTTATAAAATTCATTAATAAAGAAAAATTAACCCTAGTATCATCAAACCTTTTTAAATTTTCGAATGAGTTGTAACTATGGATTGTGATTTTTTAATGCCACCTATACTTTCTAAAGTGCACAATGTGTTCTATATTTTTTTCTAAGGAAGTACATTCCATACCGAATATATATTCTCAATTATAAAGATATATAATTGGAAACTAATTAATCTTACTATGAAGAGCCCATCTAGAATATTTAAATTATAGAATAGGTGTTGAGGAATCAGATCAGTCAGCTAGTAAAGTTAATGTGGGAAAATCATAAAATTTAAGTGGGGATGTGATAACGTTAGGAAATTATGTTGAAAAACTACCCAAATATTTTTATATGGTGATATTATATAAATTTAAGGATAATTTCTTTTACAGAGAGGAATAATATAACACCCCAATATTTTAAAGTACGTTTTATTTATAAATAAATTTAATAGCTTGCATAGAATGCGGCAATGAGTTCGAACGGACTCCAATCTATTAATAAGAGACAGTTAAAATCAAGATGTTAAAGTAGCGGGAATGAACAGTATTAACCACATTATAAAATTTTTATATTTAATTTTTTTACATTCTTCAAAAATATTCTATAGACATAACACAAGAATGAATTCAATTTTATTTATTAAAATTCTATATTTTATTAAAGTAAATTTTATCACCTTTTGATGGTACAATTGTTTTTAATCTTTTTTTGAAACATTTATAAAATAAAATTAAAAAAAATACTTTTTTTAAAATTTTAATATACAATTTTTATTTGGTGTGATTTTGGTTATTTTCATATATTTTTTATGGTTTTTTAAATATTGATAATATATTTCCTTTTATTTGAAAATAGCTTGTTCATATAAATAATTTATAGTGTTAAATTATATTTTTAATAGGTTTTAAATTGTAACTAGATTAATTGTTTATAATTTAGTCTAATATAGGTCATTTGAATCAATTTAAAATTGAATTTTGATATAAAAACATTTCAATATTTTGAGTATTTCTCTTTAAAAACTTTTTTTCTCATTCTATAAACAACATTAATGTTAAATTAATTACTGAAACTTATGTGTTTATAATTTTAAAAAATAAATTCCATATTATGAATCACTGGGACAAATTATGTGAATAGTTGTCTTTTTTTCATTATGAATAGTAATTTAGTAATAATTATTTTTACACAGTTAAAATTAAATCAAGTAATTAAGGTTTAAAATAATATTAAAAATATTAGGAAATTACCCTAAAAATTGTCCAAATCTCATTGTATAAGTTGGTGCTGACCAAACACATCCTTTATCTAATATTATAACCATTGGATGCCACTTGGATGAGAGTATTTCATTTGTTATTTTTTATTTAAGGAGAAGTTAAATATTTCATACTCAAATTTTTAATTACAATATCATTTTAAATATAGGGTTATATATTAGATAAATTGGATTAGAAACAGTCAATTAAAGGATATAATGTTAATATTAATCATGATAATTTGTTTTTAATTTTTAATTATTAAATAATTACCTCAAAGGCTTATACAATGATGATGAAGTAATTATTTAATTAATAGAAATATCAAATAAATGATACTAAAAATATTAAAATAAATGTAATATGTTATAATTATGGTCATCCAAAATAGTTATTGATTACCAATACATAATAGGGATGTATTAAATTATTTTTATAGAATATATAATATTTTTATGATATTTTATCAAATTCATTTAATGAATATTATCACAATTGACATTAATTTTATATTAAAAAAATATTTTTTTGAATGATATAAAATTTATAAAAATATGAAAGTTATACAACTTATTGAGATAGATAAAAAATTTCATCCAAGAATAATTTTATAATCTTTTGTAATTTTATAGTAACTATATTAATTCTTAAGTAGTAAAAACACATATTTTCTTGGTAAATAGTTAAAGAGACTAAATAAGGGTTAAAGAAAAATGATAAGGGTAAGAATGTGGAATAAACTTTTCTATAAATTATTATTTGATAGGATTTATAAATTTAATCATATTATATTATATATAATTAGATTTGGAGCAATTTTTAATTAAAAAATATATTATATTATTTAATATGTTTAGAGTTTCCAAACGTGTCCCTCCACCTCAATTATAAAAAAGAACCTCCTACCTCACTTTCTTACACCACTTTAAGCCTTATATCTCAACCAAAACCTACTCCTTTATACTCCATAAATCATTATCAATGTTATGTAGGTCTTAGTCTCCTAAAAACACCAACTCCTGATCCCTTGAGAATTCCAATGGAATTCCACTGAAAAAGAGATAATTGTTCTACTAACTCATTCATGAATATTTATTCTTCTTCTTCCTCCACATAAAGTATTGCTTACATGATAAATAAATCCCTCAATTATCATATATATTATAATATGTTATTATGATTATGGTAAAACCATTTTCCCCCTTTTATCAAAAAAAAATCACCACGCATATGTAAGCACAACATATTATCATTATGCCCTGGTTTAATTTTTTTCATCACAACTTTATTTAAATGGGTATAATGATGGATATAATGGATAAAAATAAAAAATATTACATGATATTGGTTCTTTATAATTATTATACCATCCAATTATTTACCCTTTCCCCATTAAGGGAATGATATTTTCACTTGTGTGTACGTACAACCTACCATCACCACAACACGATGAGATTTATTTTATTTGTTAACCATTCAAGATTGATTATAAAAATATATATAATGAGTAAATATAAGATATATTAAATTAATATATTTTTTATATGGAAGATATATATATATCAAATTATTTATAAAAAGGACTTACATGAAAAAAATCATGCATATGAAAATGGAGTAGGTAACACCCAAAATTAGGGTACAAGAAGAATATTATTATAAAAAATGATATAATAAAAACATATGTGATATCATAAATATTGATATTATTTTGGTGTAAATTGATGATATTTTTTTAACCATTATATTGTATCTTAATGTACATTCCACTAAAGAATAGTACAAGGTAAGGGTTATTTTAAAATATCATTATTATTTCAGACTGTTTTTGTTTAAGTCTCAGTTAGGAAATATTTTCTTCCATTTCCATGTTTTCTAAAAATAATTTCAAAAATATTTTTACTATTATCCAATGACTATTTAATTTATTTTTTACCCATGTTTTACATTTCGTAAAATGGTTTGAAGGGAATATTTTTGTTCTTCTACCAAATGATTCACTTTAGGATTTTTCTAGAATAAATTCAAAAGGAATTTTTTTAACTTATATAGAATTTGTGAATTTTACCCCCACCATGATTCATTAATATTTTGTAACTTCATCTACATATATATAAATGGTTATTTTCAATGATCATGTTATCTTTTTTAATTTCATGATTTTTTTATAAACGATTTTGAAGAAAAAAAGGTGCATTTATCTAAAGAAATTTTTTCTAATTTTTTAACACCACAAAATTTCATAGTAAGTTATCTCTTTAAAATAATTCAATAACTTGCGATACACACAACACCATGTTCGAGCGCACCATGACTTACTAAACTAGCCATTCAAGAAGATGATATAAATATTATTAACTAAATTTTTAATTTTATATACTTCATATAATTTTAGAATTCATATTATGTGTTTCATAGACATAATATAAGAAAAAACTCATTTTTTAGATAAAAGAAGTATTTTAAAAAAATTAAATTTTACCGCCTTTTAATGAGGAACCCTTTTTGAAACCAAAATTTGAATCTTTTATATATTAAATTTAATGAAATTAAATTTTTCCTTATAAGTGGGACATGAAAATTTAGTTTGGATAAATTTTTGGTACTTTTCTAAAAACTTTTCATTTTGGATTAACAGAGAAAAATACAATATTATAATTAAAAAGAACTTTTTTAATCAAAATAATTTATAGTGTTAAATTATAAAATATATTGGTTTTTAAATATCATTAGATTATATTTTTATCTTTTAATATAATTAATTTCATTGGATGTAATTTCACATTTAAACTGGACATAAACAAGTGTCAATATTTTGATAGTTATTATTTCTTAAAAACATGCGTTTTATTTTGACAACAAGAATTAATTTTAAATTAATTTCTACCACTTCTGTGTTTTAAATTTGGAAAAATGGATTCCATATTTAAAATCAGGAGTTAAAATTTTTTAAATATGTAGCTTTTATTTTTAGACATTATGAATATTTACTTCAGCAAATATTTTATTTACCATGGTTAAAGGGTAAATCTTGTAAATAAGGATAAACAAATATTATTATAATAGTATTAAATTACCCTAATATGTGTCCTATTCATATTTTTTGATACATTTCCGACCATGGTCATCCTTGTGTTGATTTTGGGACCTCATAGAGCCACTTTAGAGTGATAATGACACTTTATATGAAATAATTTAAAGTAAAGAAAAAAATGACATAAACATATATCTTTTAGTATAATAATTTTAAAAAGGTGTCATATAAGTTATTTTTTTGACTATAAATATTAATTTGAAATCTGAAAATTTTTCCTACATCATGGTATTTGTTTATAATTTTTAGACATCAAATAAATATAATTATTTATGACACAATAATGATGGTGTGTTTACCTCATTAAAGAATGATTTAAATAAACGAGATTATAAAAATTAAAACAATATCAAAAACCTATCCAATACTCATTGGATGGTTTTATTTCTAACATGAGTCATATTATCGTATACATTAATTTGTTTTTGACCTTTTGAATCCTAAAATCATTATATAACAAAATAATATTTTCAAACATTCCTAAAGAGCCCATCCTCCCCTTATAAAATGCCCTCATGTATAACTCGTTACTCACACCTCTAAATCCCCTTATATCGTCTAACCTCTGCCGAATTAAGCTCCTTACATCCTTATATTCCACTTATAAGCCATACCTTAGGTATAAGGTACTTCAAATAATACTTTTTGTTTTCAAACCAAAGGGAGTTACCTGATTTAAAGGTAACATCTCCTCTGAAGTTCTTTTCTATTATTTAACTTCTCTGACTTACTAAACTCTATGTACTCCTTTATTTTATTACCAATACATTATCCCCTATATACTAGGTTTTTTATTTTAATTATTGGAACTAATCTTACACACACCTCCAACTAATGGTTATAGAACAAAATCTTTCAGTGGAAGGCGAGTTGTTGCCTCCTGAAACGATAATTGTTCAATCTTCTACTACCACCTCTTATGGTGGCCATTATGATGGAACTATAATTATATATGATATTTATGATATTTATTTTATATATAATATTCTTTAATTATCTTTTATTGTATACCTTTATTCTTTTTATGTTGTATATATACTATAATTTCATTGGAGAAAAGTGTGGAATACCGCCGCCTCAAAGTGATATGATCTGTTCATACCATACATGGAACTTATAAAAGATGGTTTTAATGAACTTATATAACATATACAAAATATAATATTATACTAGAATAATAATATACCTATATATCATTTTTTCTTCTTTCCTTTTTAAATAAAAAAATGAACTGTAAGTAGCGTTCGTGCGTACGTACAGATTACCGTCTCCACGAACGTGATGATATTGCTTCCCCATCCTAACCATTCAAGAATAATTTTCATTTTATTATTAAAAATAATATTTAAGATCATTATATCATTCTATATATGAATCAAATAAATCCTATCCATAAGGAACATGACTTACGTAACAAAACATATAAAGGAAAATGAATCAGTTAACACCTGAAAAAATGATACTACTAATATATTATTTACAAAGAAATATTAAAAGATCATATATGATATCATATTTATGTATGTAGTTCTTGTATAATTTAATAAGAACTATTTAACCATTATAAAAGAGGTTAACTTACCCTTGACCATGGAAAACTACTAGTTTAGGGTTAATTTTGCAATCTCTTTTTTATCTAAGGTTATTTCTATGTAAGTGTCTACTGGGACCTCTTTATCATCCACATCCTGGTTTCATAAAATTTTACTTCAAAACATTTTTACTATTTACTAGACTATGGGTTAAATTCATTTATACCCTTGTTTGATGTTTTATAAAATGTATTGAAAGTAATATTTCCATCGTTTTCCAAATAAGGTACTTTATTACCTTTTCAAAAAATTATGGTAACCATGTTTTTTTAACATATTCAACGAGTGTAGTTATTCTCCATCATTATAACACCTTTGATGCTTCCCTTACAATCTTATAAAAATATTTTCAAAATAAATGTTTTATTTTATAATTACATGACTTTTAAATGATTTAAAATAGAAATATATTATTCTCTCAAATAGAATTGATTTCATCTATGTCAACATCCTTTAATGGATTTTATACTTGTTTAAAGTTTATTTATTATCATACAAATAATCCATATTGTGTTGAATGTTTTGGGTTATTTTTTACCATGGATGTGTTATTTTTATACCATTCATGGTTTATGGTTAACGTATTAACATTTTATATTCTATTTTTAATACAAATGTTTATGTTATGTTTCAACCTTTTCATATTAGGAATGCATTGGACTTAGTAAGTGACTTGTAGAGCCTGTTATAGCTCATTGATGCATCGGTAGGTCTCATGAGACAAACTATTGTCTTGATACAAGGCCTTGAAAAAATCTTCTTTGTAGTCTTGACATGAGGCCTTGACTATGTGGTTATGATGCCCGATATTATGTATTCCATCATTAGGAAATTAGCTATTTATATTACATGTTATTATTCGACTAGTATAATATCCATGTGAATAAGTAAATGGAATTATTTGATTAATATTTTCCATAATATGCTGGAATTTAATTTTGAATGGCTTTTGTTTTAGTTTTATATGTTTCCTTAAATGTTTATGCTTACTTATGAAAGTTTCCGCTATATTGTTATCCTTACTGAGAATCTGAGCTCACCCATTTCTATGTATTATTTTTTCCAGGATGTGAAGAAGTAAATTAGGATTAACCAATAGGAATAGTCCAATGATATGAGTGTGTTCAAGGGGGACACAATGTTGTTTTTCTTTATTTCATGATGTAATGTAAAACTTCTATATGTCTATAGTACTTCAAAGGCTACTAAATTGATTGTTCCTCCGAGAAATGATTCTTTGTATCATTACAATGTTATGTGATAATGTACTAACTCTATATAACTGGGGTCAAGGAGTTATCATTGGTATAAGAGGATGTTTAGTACAATCCTTGGAATCTAGATTGAGATAAACTCTGATTAGAGAACATTACCCTAAGATAGACATTGAGGATTAGTATAGAAGAACTTCCCAGAATTTTGGTAATGTAGAAATTTTTTTGTATTTTCCAAGAAATAAATCCCTATGTGGATACGATCCGGAAGAGGTGGCTCTGGAATAGATGTAACTAGGAGTGAAATCTTTGACAAGGAGTTTCGGGCTTGACCCGGGGTATCTTGTTACATGACAACAGGCCTTAATACACTCTTGGTTATGACGCTCCTGGGGGATATGCTTAGGATAATTCACATTTTATTTACAAACCATTATGAAGTATTTATTATTACAAACTTCTTAAATGAATTCATTTTTATGATTATGGATTATATCCATGAACTGTTCAATTTATGTTAACTGTTGTACAAGTTTGGAATTATGTATTTCGATTCATAAACTAATCTTGTGTATGAAATTGGTTTGAAATGGCACCTATTAGAAGGAATGAAAACTGAATCAACGCACATAATCCATGTAGATATTTTCCTCCTACTCAAGATAATTATAATGGAGTTGGTGTTGCAAATGGTTTTGATCAACTTATCATCATACTAGGACAACTCACTCAGGTAATGAAAAATAACCTTACCCATAGAGAGCACCCTAATCCGTAATGTGGAGGGTCAATGTTAGACCGCTTCATGAGGGAACAACCACCAACATTAAATGGAAAAAAAATACATTAGTATATGAGCAATGGATAATTTTTTAGATAAAATATTTCATGTTTTGGGGAGTAGTGGAAGGGAAAATGTCGTCATGATAGTTTATCGCCTCAGAGGAGACATAGTTCAATGGTGGTCATTAATTCAAAACACAAAGGTAGATGAAGAAGTACTGAATATGTAATGGAGGGAGTATAAAGAGCTTTTATTAGAAAAATATTTTCGTCATGACCATCTAGCAGATATGGAAAGGCAATTTCTGAGTCTGATACCAAAATAGGATGAGAATGTAGAAAATTTTGAGGCTAACTTTTCAAGGTTAGCAAGGAAACCTGCATATTATATATGAAACCCAATTACTATGATTGATTAATTCTTTCATGGGTTAAATCCATTTCTTTATCGATCATTATTCTTACAATCCTTATCATCATGTGAAGTTATAGTCTCATGTGCTATCAAGACATAAAAAAGAAATTCTTTATGTCTTATGACATTAATGTAAAGAAAGAGAAGAATAGAATGCTGGATCAATAGATACATAAAATTAAAAAGGGAAAGAAGGATTTTTTTTTTATGTGATAATTTTAGGAAGAAACACCCAAGTTCATGCCTAAAAGGAAGGGGAGTTTGTTACAAATGCAGATAAAAAGGTCACCAGGTTCATGATTGTAAGGGAAAGAAAGAGGTTGTCAATATTGAATGCTACAGTTGTAAATAAATGGGGAATTATGAAAATTAATGTACTAAGCTCCAAGAAATCTTACCTTGGAAAAGGAAAATTTATTAATTCTAATCTTATTCTATTATTATAGTAGAATTCGAATAATTAATGTATTTGTGTTTTCAGATTCAAGAATTATTTCTGGTTATAAGGATAATGTGATATATAAAAGGATTCTACTACGTACTTTTTGTTTTCATTATGATTTTAATATGATGAAGTTAATCATATTTTCAGTTTATGATAAAAATAGATTCATTACATCATTTAGTTAATCTTATGTTAAAATTGATTTTGGAATTTAGAGACCTTTTAGAGAGAGTTTGGAAAAAAGTATTTTGGATAACTATAACAGTTGGAATAGATTAAGATGAACTTTGGATAATATTTCTTAAGGTTAAAACATTTATTAAGATTATTTTTGGAAAATTATAATACTATAGTATTAGAAAAAGGACAACCTGCAGGTCGGGCGATAACCCATCGCGTCGGACAAAGCTGTAGGAATTGAAACTACAACCAAAGTGTGACAAGGCTTTATCACCTACCACTATCCTATAGGAATTCCTAGTTATTAAAAAATATTTTCCTCCATTTAAATGGTATATGTTTATATTTTTAACCATATATGATTAGGATAAATGGAATATTTTTGAGTTCTATTATGTTTTGGAGTGAAATATGAGTTTGTGGTAGGAATTAGTTAAAGGATGAAACTCTACTTGTCAATTATATTTTTTCTTTTATTCTATGAAGAAATTAATTCTTAAACTATTGGGAACTTATCTTAAAACCAAAATTGAGTTATTTTAATACCTTATTTTTTGTTGAACCAATGATATTTTAAATCATCATAGATTGGTGGATTTGAGGCCCTTAATTTTAAATTTGTTTGTGATTGATGACCTCAATAACTCCCTATAAATATTTATGTTTCCTTCTCCAACTATGTGCCTCTAATTTCCACCAATGTTCTCCTAATATAAATGATAATTTGGTTGTAACTTTTTCATTTCTTTTTCCCTTATATTAAGACTAAATTTTATTAACCTAATTTCCGATGTGGGTTTTCAACAAAGGTATTTTTCAATTTGTATCCTTTTATTTTCTAAGAACAATTTCAAATTGAGAGGAATCAATTTATTTAAGGATTGGATAATTTAACACCACAAGATTTCATCGTACGTTATCTCTCCAATATAATTCAATAACTTGCACAACACGCAACACAGAGTTTGAGGGCACCATGACTTACTAAACTATCCATTCAAAAAGTTTTTATGAATAGTATTATCTGAGTTTTGAATTATATATACTCCATATAATTTTAGAGTCCATATTATGTGTTTCTTATAAATAATATAAGAATAAATTCATTTTTATCATATAAAATAAGTATTTTTTAAAATATGCAATTTTGTAGCTATTAAATGACAAACCCTTTTTAAAAACCATATATTTGACACTTTTATATATTCAATTTAATGAAATTAAATGGTAATTTAGAAGATTCATATGAAATGTTCGTTTGGATAAAAAAAATTACTTTTCTGAAAACTTTAATTTTTTTTATGAATAGTTGATAATACTAAATTTTAATTAAAAACAAATTTTTTAATAAAAATAATTTATAGTGTGAAATTATAAATTTGAATGGCTTTAAGTATCATTATATTATATTTTTATCATTTAATATAATTTATGTCATTGGATATAATTTCACATTTAAACTGGACATAACGAAGTGTAAATCTTTTGATTGTTTTTATTTATTAAAAACACGCTTTTTGTTTTGACAATGGGCATTAATTAAAAATTAATTTCTGACACTTCTGTGTTTTGAATTTGGAATAATGTATTAATTATTTGGAATCATGAGTTTTAAATACTATAAATAGGTAACTTTTATTTTTAAACATTATGAATATTTACTTTAGTAAATATTTTATTTACCATGGTTAAAGGGTAAATCTTGAAAATAAGGGTAAAAAAATATTATTATTATTATATTAAATTACCATAACATGTATATTATTCCTATTTTATGATATATGTCTGACCATAGGGGTCCTTAGGTCCATTTTTGAACACCATGAATCCACTTGAGAGTGATAATGACACATTATATTAATTAATTTAAAGTAAACACAAAATGACATAAACATATATTTTTTAGTAAAATAATTTTTACAAGGGATTATATAGGTTATCTTTTTTAATATAAATATTTATTTGAATTATATAAGTATTTCCTACGTCATGTTATATTTTTTTAATTTTAAGACATCAAATATATAAAATTATTTATGATACAATAATGATGCAGTGTTTACCTTAATAAAGAATGATTTAAATAAATGAGATTATAAAAATTAAAAACAAATATACAAAACCAGTCCAATTCTTATTGGATGATTTTATTTCAAACATGAGTCATATTATCTTCTACTTTAAAAGTGTATTGGACCTCTATAATACAAAAATCATTATATAACAATATAATATTTTCAAACCTTCCAAAAGAGCCCCTCCTCCCCCTTATAAAAAGCCCTCACCTGTAACCCAATACTCACACCTCTAAATCAATGTGGCTCAACCAAAATCTATCCAATTAAGTCCCCTAAATATAACTCTTCCTTTTAGAATCCTTACCTTAGGAATAAGGCACATCATGGAATCCTTTTGGTTGAAACCATTGGGAGTTTCCTGATTTAATGGTAACATCTCTTCTAAGGTTCTTTTCTTTTATTTTACTTCTGCAACCTATTAAACTCTCTTTATTACATTCTATTATAACAACACCAGTATCCTCAATATACTAGGTTGGTTTTACGAGAATTATTTTAACTACACTTACACACACCTCCATTTACTGGGTATATAACATAATGTTTCTGTTGGCGGTGAACTACTACCTCAGGAAATGATGATTGTTCAATCTTCTACTAACACCTATTACGGGGGCCATTATAATGGAACTAAAATTATATATGATTTTTATGATGTTTATTTTATCTATAATATTCTTAAATTCTCTTTTATAACATACCTTGATTCTTTTCATGATGTATATATATGATAATTTCATTTGAGGAAGTGCGGACTACCGCCCCCTCAAAGTGATATGACTCATTCATACCATACATGGAACATATAAAGGTTGGTGTTAATGAAATTATGTAACATATATAACATATTATATTATAATTGAATAATAATATATCTATGTATCATTTTTTTCTTCTTTCCTTTTAAAATAAAAAAATGAAATGGAAGTAGCGTTCATGCGTACGTACTGATTACCGTCTCCACAAACGCGATGAGATTCAATCCCTATCATAACCATTCAAGAATAATTTTCATTTCATTATTAAAAATAATATTTAAGAAAATAATATTTTTTTGGATATGAATCAAATACATCCTATCTAAAACAAACATGACTTACATAACAAAACATATAAAGGAAAACAAATCAGTTAACACCTAAAACAATGATACTACTAAATTATTATTAACAAAGATATATTATAAGATCATATATGATATCATATTTATATATGTGGGTATTTTATAATTTAATAACAATGATTTAACTATTTTATAGGAGGTTAATGTACCCTCGACCAAGGAAAATTACAAGGTAACGGTTAATTTCACAATCTCTTTATTATCTGGGGTTGTTTTTACGTAAGTTTCTACTAGGACCTCTTTATCATCCACATTTGTGTTTCTCAAAAATTTATTTCAAAACATTTTTACTATTTACTAGACTATGGGTTAAAGTCATTTATACCCTTGTTTGAATTTTTATAAAACGGTTGTAATGGAATCTTTTCGTCGTTTTCCAAACAACGTACTTTATGACCTTTTTGACAAATTTAGGTAAGAATGTTTTTAAAACATATACGGTGGGGTCTTTTATTCTCTTCCATTATAACACCTTTGAAGATTCCCTTAAAATATTATAAGAATATTTTCAAAATAAATGTTTTCTTTTATAATTACATGACTTTAAAATGATTTCAAAATAGAAAGAGATATTTCTCTCAAATAGTTTTGATTTCATATATGTCAAAAATGTTTAATGTATTTTATACTTGTTTGAAGTTTATTTATTTTGAAAAAATTATTAAATGTTGTATTGAAGGTTTTGTTATATGTCTGACTGTGGATGTTTAATTTTTATACAATTTATTGTTTATGGTTAACGTATTAACATTTCATTTTCTAGTTTTAATTTGAATGTTTATGTAATGTTTCAACCTTTTCATATAAGGATTTCATTGGACTTAGTAAGTGATAGGGGAGCCCACTATTGCTCTTTGAAGCATTTTTAGGTCTCATGGGACAAACTAGTGCCTTGGCACAAGGCCTTGACCAAATCTTCTTTGTATTCTTGGCCTGAGGCCTTGAGTACATGTTTATGATGTCCATCATTATGCATTCCATAATTATGAAATTATCTATTGATATTACATGTGATTATTTAACTATTAAGATATCCATTTGAATACATAAATGGAATTATTTGATTTATCTTTCCATATTATTTTGAAGTTTAAGTTTGAAGGGATTTTTTTTAGTCTTATACATTGCCTTAAATGCTTATGGTTACTTATGAATGTTTCTGCTATATTTTTATTTATACTAAGTATCTGAGCTGACCACTTTCTATGTTTTATTTATTTTCAAGATGTAAAAAAGTAAATTATGATTAATCTTTAGGGATAGGAAAAGGATAATAGTGTGTTCAAGGGGGACACAATGTTGTTTTCTTTATTTAATGATGTAATGTAAAACTTATGTATGTATCTAGTACTTCCAAAGCTATTAAACTGGTCAGCCTTTCGAGACATGATTCCTTGTATAATTCCAATGTTATGTAATAATTCTCCAACTCTAGGTAACTGGGGTCGAGGCCTTATATATTTTGTTAGAGTATTATCATCAATGTCAATATACTTTATTGGATATTATACGTGACGGAGGTTGATATATTATGATTAATTCTGCCATATTTTATTTAAGGGTTTATAATCAGTTTGACTATGGATGTTCAATTTTAATATCATTCATGTATTATGGTTAAAGTATTCACATTTTATATACTAGAGTGTTTATGTTTCTTGTGTTTCACTCATTTTATATAAGTTATGAATTAGTATTAGTAAGTGAAGGGAATGGCATATCATAACCCCTTGATGCATTAGTAGGTCTCTTGAAACAAATTATATTGGGTATTCTTTTATTTATTACCTATTTATGTATGGTTTATTGGTTGAAGCATTGACGGTATGTTTATGATGTCTGAAAATTTTCATTCTAACCTTATGAGATTAGTTATTGATATTTCGTGTGTTTATTCAACTAGTATAATATCCATGTAATTATTTATATAGAACTATATAATTTTTATTTATTCATTAAATATTATGCTCATAATTATTTTTAAATGGATTGTGTTTTAGTTATAAACATTATCTTAATGATTATGCTTATAATTCATAATAGATTCTGATGTATGATTACCCTTACTGAGCATATAATCTCACCCCATTATTGTGTTTTATTTTTCCCAAGATTTCATGATATGTATTTTGACTTATATGTAGGTTAAATCTAGTAGAATAATGTAGTTCTAAAAGTATTTTCTATGTTTTACTATATGTTTTAAAATTTAATTTAATGTTCATATATGTATTCTATCTTTCAAAACTGCTAAACTAGTCAGTCCTTTGAAATTCAAACATTGTATCTATGAAAAGTTAAAAAAGTAACCACCAACTCTGGGCTACTAGGGATGGGGACTTTACAGGTTGACATTCTTTTTTGGGGGGAAATTATGAAGAGACAATTAGGGAATATATTTCACAGTCAAACAATGGTGTCCGAATACATTGACCCATTACATCTCTAATTTTTAGAGGAATGTGGAAAATTTCTGAAATCACCTAGGGTGCATAGTATGATGAATTTAAGGAATGTACTTGTGTAAGTAAAAAACATTCAGGCTGTGATTAGCCAGGGTGTGTAAAATTCAATACATAGATCCGACTCATATATGGGGGTCATTTTTGCTTCAATGATAGATTCCGGAATTAGGAACCCATATTTGATATCTATTGCATTGATCTTTGTTTGTACATTGAATATGGGGCAGAATTTTTTTACCTATGACTAAGAAAAGATAAAGAGGTCTTGGGGTCACTTCCTATCTTTTAAAAACAATAATCAAGATGAACTTAGTCATTAGGGTACCATGTAGTTTAACATCAAGAATTATGGGGATTTGGTGTATCTTTTATATTCTTACTACATGGACCATGGCCACCCTAATGTGGATTGATATTCCCTAACCATATAGGGTGTCCCCTTCCAAAATTCCTAAGACTATGTGAGCTATTCATGGTGTGAGAACAATGGGTGGAATAATTTTATTCCAACACCCATAGGTAATGTAATAAAGGATGGGGGTCTTTCAGATTTGTGGTGGAGGGACTGGGATGAGGAATCTGATCACCACTAAAAATCTTGTCAAAATAGGAATTATGCCACACATAGTTCTCAAAATATTACATGTATAAGTCTGATTCATACACAAGAAGGGTGGATTTTAACATTTTTTGTTGATGGATCCAAGATTAGATATTAGGGTGTCACTATGTATCTTTTTTGGGCAAGAATTAGGACTCATATATATCTATGACCCCGTTTAGTTTAATGTCATGTAGTGAGGACGATGGTGACCCATAGTGAGAAGGGGGAATGTTGCGGCTGGACCCAGATCCCATGATCTGGTTGTCACTATGTATCATATAAATACATTAATCAATCTATATATTGTTCTAAGAGGAATCCCTACCAAGATATTATACATGTACATGGGTGGATTTCATGAAATGGGCCTATCAATACGGCCTTCTTTGGAGTCCCATTCATTAATTTAGTTTTTATTCAGGGGAGGGTATATTTCTTGAATTTCATGGTTGGTTCCAATATATGAGGTATAGGTTTCACTGTGTATCCCTTGGACTAAATTTCTAGCCACATGTAGTTCTTGATGAAAAGATCCTCAAGAGGTTTGACCCATAGGCAAGGATGGTGGAATTTTTAATATTTTAGGTGGTTTTACCATGATATAGAATCTAGAAGTTACTATGTATCACGTGTTCTTAGAAATTAGGAAGAAAATTGTTTTGTATAGAAATTTTCCATGCAGGTCTGACCCATATACAAAGGGGGAATTTTTACCATCTTTCATGGAAAGGCCCAGAACATTGGGTTTGAACATCACTATGTGTCTTCTGATTATATGAATCAATCCTTATATTGATCTTGATTAAATTATCTATGAATTGGTCTAACATTTATTTGGGAACATGGATATTACATATTAATCCCATATAAATTTATCCCATGTGTGGTGAATCAGTTTTTAGGAAGACATTTCATGCTCACCTTAACATCAGGTTGTGTGGATGATGATGTCTTTCAGTTTATTCTCCTATGACATGGACAATAGTGTCATGATTTTTGAGGTCATATGATAATTACAAACTACACGGTTTAATATATAGTAGTTGGAACCAAGTACGATGAATTTTATTATCATTCAATTCGGAGGATACCCCTAGTTTATAGTCATAGAGTTTGGACCAAAGGGATAAACACTCCAAAGGGTTTATACATGATGTGTTGGATTAACAAACACAGCCTGAAAAAGAAACAATAAGGTCCAAAAACCACATACATATTCTTTAGGAGGATCTCAAATAGTTTTAAGTCGTGATCTTGGACTTGGGGTTTCTAGTTCAAGATAATAGAGTTTGTACCTAGAGAATATGGATTCCCAAAATATGCAGTTGTGATGAGGTGGAGTGAAAAAACTTGATGTGAGTGAGGGACCAATAGTCCTAGTTCCAAACCACACTTTCCCAATAGGATTGTACATAGTTTAGAGTCCTGATGCTTCAATTTATATATGCATCTTGACATCATATAGTATAAAAAATAGGTGTTATGCAGTTAAACATCATGTGATCAAGACAAATTATCGTGCAATTTATCATCGTGTTCTTATGGAAATGTGACAATTAGATTACCACCATGGTACTATGATACTTTATCATGATGTATGTGCCAATAATTTTAACATTATTCTACTATGTTTATTTATCATGTAGTTTATCATCAAATGACTAGGATGATTTATTAGGTAGATTATCATCATGAAATCAGGATGATTTATCATTCCATTCAACATTATATGATCCGGGTAATTTATCATGCAGTTTATCATCATATGATCTGGAAGATTTATCTTGTAGTTTATTGGCATGTGATCAATACGATTTATCATTTAGTTTATCATCATGCGATCAAGATGATTTATCATAAAATTTGTCATCATATGATCATGATAATGTGGTCTCATGATAATGAGAAATAATTCTTATAGAACCTTATGTCAGTAAGAGATATGATAATATTTCTATCCCTTGAAATCAGGGAATAAGCTCCATTGGTATATACCTTATGTATGATGTAAGGTCCCTATATTATTTGTTCTAATTTCATAGGATTCATTCCATGTATCAATAGATCCATGAGGTCTAAAACCTTCTCTCCATTGAGGAAATACTGGTGGAGAACCTTTTTGTTAATGGCTCATAAGATCTAGTTTTTTGGACTTTCAAATGATGCATGGTATGTAATTTTTTCTCACCCAATCACTCAAATTATTCTGACCATTTTTGGGATTGGTCATCCACAAATAATATATCATAGATGAAAATTCATAGTGAGGGAAATTTAACCTTTAGGGGTAGGACCTCCATTGTCTCATATACTAGTGAGTATGTGGTCAATTGTATGGTAGTTCTAGTCATGGTCTTGTAATCCAACAAGGTATGTGGGAGCTTTTACGACTACTAATTTTTACCATTATCTACCATATTTTAGATTATATTTGATAGGGACTTATTTAAGTCATCTATATATCTATTATCTACTGCATGATAGTGGGAAGAATGGTTGGACATGATGTTGGACTCCTGATACAGATTCTCCAATTTAGAATAATTTAAATTAGTGTAATTTTTTTAAGTATTGTATGAGGGGACACCAAATCTAGAGATGATATTTTCTTTCATTGAGATTTCAATTTTCCTTTCCCCAAATTTTTTCTGGGGTATAGCTTTGGCCCATTTAAAGAATAAGTTAGTTGTAGTAAGAATTTACTTAAACATCTTGGCCATAACAGGGGGATATGGTCCCAAGACATCCATTCCACATATGGAAAATGGCTATGAGTGCTTGGTTGTGTGCAAAACGTCTTGGGGTTGGTGAATGAAGTTGGCATGAACCTGTATGGAATGGAAATTTTTGATGAATTTATTGAAGTCCTGCAAATATAGTGGGATAGTAGTACCCAAGCCCTTTTATATGGTGGGAAATCATGATCATTAACTGGAGAGATCCATCGGCTCAAGTGTGAACTTCATTCATGAATGAGATTATCTCTTCTATATCAATTAAACTAAAAAGAGACCCTTTGATGGTCCATTTATGGATTAAATTTGGGTGATTTATGTTGTAATACAAACCAAATTTACTTTCTCATATTCATGTTTTCTACCTTCTAGATTTTTCTGAAAGGAGAACTCCCTTTTTATGGAAGTCTACAATGGATTTCATACAGTAGGTGGTATGACCATATGGATCTAAGATGGGGCTACTCTCATTGATCTCTTTGTATTGGTTTGAATGAAAGGTGAAACAATATTATGATGCAAAATACTGATGACAGTTTCATCTCGGTCTAGATCAGCTAGGGATAGAGATGCATTTTTTAGGATGTCTTCCTGGGAATTTTTTGAGAATGGGACATGAGTCAATTTTGGATCCAAAGGGAATTCCACCATTAATCTGTAAATGTGGGTTTTTAGGGGTATTAGATTTCCTTTTTTATATTGTAATCATCATTATATTTCTTAATGACTAGTTTATAATCACCCTTCATCTTCATGTGATTTAATTAAACATGAAGTGCTAGCTCGAGTCCAGAAATGAGGGAATGATATTATTTTTCATTGTTCATGATACCTTCCAACAGCATGAAAGAGTAAGGAAACACTACCTTTGCTTTTGATATTGGAATGATTCCCAGCCCCACATTATTGAGTATGGGGTATTCCATAATCAGTCCTATTGGGATTTTAAATGTACCATAAAAAGAAATGTCCCATATATGGGGGACCTCTTTAATAGATAAAACCTACTCATAAGCTAGTTCAGTGTCTGATAATGTCATTTCTTCCAAGGGGTGGTCATCCATAGAACATGCTAACATCTGGCCTTCAATCTCTTTCAGAGGAACGAACATAATTTGAAAATGTTATAGGATGACCACCCACTATAAAAGAAATCCCTTCAAAATGAAATAGATTAGAATGTATTTGACAGGGTTTTTAGTGGAGACCAAATGGACCTCATAATGTTATAGAGTGTGCATCAATTGTTGGACTATAAATATAAGCACCTGATGACTTTTCTTTAAATATAAATATTGATTCTCAACATCGATCATGGATCGTATGAGATAATAAATATTCTTTTCAATTAAAGCATCATTATTTTGTTTGAGGAAGGAATCTAGGGATTTCTATAAGGCTTCACATACAATATAGTTGGCCTTCCTTCAATAGAAAAAATCTTAACTTTCAGTCTTAAGAGATATTTCTTGAGATTGTTTAATGCCTCCAGAAAATCATCATTCCATTCATATGTAACATACTTTTTCATTAACCTGGTGAAGTGAAAATATTCTCTTGTGAGGTTGGATATGAATCATCAGATATAGGCAATGTTTCCTTGATGTTAATCTAACTTTATAAGTGTCGCAACCAGAACTGAGCATTTATTTTATTTTATGATTTCTTTGGCTTTAAATTATTTTTGTTGTGGTTCACGTTCAGTCTTGGATGAAAGTTTTGAGTTTTGATAAAAAGTACGCATCTTGGGTTCGACGTCGTCGGACGCGCGGGCGGAGCGCGACACCGCGTGGCTTTGCCCATGCAACTGTGTGGCCTTTTCGTCTTTGAAGAATTAAAATAAATTAGAAAATGTCAATTTAGATTGTCTTTTAATATTTTCATGGCTATTAATAATTATTTTTATTATTTAAGACAAAATAAATATTTTTATCATTTGTATTTTTATCACTATGATTATTATTATCATTATTATTTTTATAATTATGTTATAAATAAATAATTAATGAAATTGTTAATGTTGAAGATAATAGTATAATCATTATTAAATATGCTTTGTTATTAATTTTTATTATTTTTATTATTATTATTGTAATTTATTATTATTATGATTTTGATTTGTTTTATTTAATTTTATTTTTCTTTTATCTTTTCTTTTCTTTTTCTTTTAACCCTAGCGGGACGCCCCCTCTGTTTTTTTTACCCCTCCCTTCTCTCTTGGACGCCACCCCCAATCTCTCTCTCTCTCTCTCCTTTTTTTCTCTTCTTCTTTCCCCCTAGCCTGCCTCACGCTGATCGCGTCCAACCGCGTAGCAGCAGCCCTCCGCCTCCTTCATCTTGTCCTGCCGCAACAGCAGCAGCCACTTCCCCTCCTCCCATGCTCAACCCGGCGCTTCGGCTCCCTCCCCTTCTCCAGGCAGCCGACACTACACCTATCCTCTCCTCCATTTGTGCCAGCCGACACCTGCAGTCCGGCCGTCGACTCCCTCCTCCCTCGCACGACAACCCATCACCCCCCCGGCTCCTGTTCGGCAGCCCCGTCGCGGGCACCCGCCAACCTCATCCCACTGCTGGCGCCCTCCTTCCCTTCTACCTCCAGTGGCCACAGCACCCCCCCCCCTAGCAACCTCGATCGGTCATCGCACCTCCCTTATCTCCTTTGGTTGTGCCATCTGATCTCCGCAGCAGCAACCTCCTCTGTCTGCAACCAGGCCAGATCTCCCTTGCCCAGCCCAGCTGCCTCCAGCAGCGTAAGTCCCGACACCCTCTTGTGCTTCGGTCACGACGCCCCGGTTCCCCCTCTCGGTCCGTCGCTGCGCCCCGGCCAGCCCGCTCGACCTCCCCTGCCTTCGCCCCTCCCTTGCACCCTCTCTCTTCCCCCTGTAAAGGTTTGTTTTGTTTTAATTTTAATTTTAATTTTATTATTATTATTGTTATTATCAATATTATTATTTTTATTTTTACTTTTATTATTAGTATTATTATTCTTATTATTCTTATTATGGTTGTTATTATTATTACTATTATTATTATTATTACCATTATTTTGTTATTATTACTTTTATTCTTATTATAATTATTATTATTATTTTGTTGTTACTATTATTATTATGAGTATTATTATTATTATTATTACTATTCACATTGTTATTGTTATTATTATTATCATTCTTATTAATATTCTTATTGTTATTATTATTATTTTGATAATATTATTCTTATTCTTATTATTATTATTATTATTATTATTATTATTATCCTCATCGTCGTACTCTTGTTGGATCATGGGTTTTAATTGATGGTGGGTTTTTATTTGTTGGCTTGGGACTTTTAGGACCCGCGCATGGCGTTTCTGAGTGAGCACCATCGTCGTGCCTTGTTTCTGAGGTTCTGTTGTTGTCGCGCTTCAGTTTCGAGGTGAGTGTTTCTTCTCGCCGCTTGGTTTCACATGCTCTAGTGAGTTTTTGTATGTGTCTGAGTCCTTGGTATTGTCTATGTAGAGTGTCGGACTTTATCACGTGGCTTTGGACACACGTTGTGCCATCACGCATTGGTTCCAAAGTTGTTTGGTCGTCATTCTTTGATCTTGAGGTAGGTTCCCTTTGCACTGCTTTTAAAATTTAAGTTATATTATTTCATGTAGCTTTCACACCCTAATTGTTCAAAATAAATATTTTATTAATTTTAATAAATATGAGATAATATACGATAATTAATTTTTAATATAAGAGGGTTAATTTTTAAAGGGTTATTTAGTGTCAAAAGGAGCCGTTTATTTTATACATGACACATGAAACATCCTTTTGACGAGCGGACACCCAATATTGAAAGAATGCCCATTTGGATTTTAAACATAATTTATGGAATATAAAATAGAGTTTTTTTTTAATGAGAAATGATTTATTTTGAAGCGTGAACAAGTACTTTGGTTCTTTTAAGAAGTTGTCTGGTTGGATCTTAAAGGTTATTTGGAAAACAAAAGAATAAAATGTTTTGGTTTGGTTTGGTTTATAAAAATATTGTCAGCCTGTGAAGTAGTGTTTTTTGGGGTTCTTTAAATGGTTTTAACTGGGTTTTTTCTTATAATGAAGTTGTACTTTGTTTTTTTGAGAAGTGATTGTGAAATGTATTAAATGCTCGTTTGGAACTTTATGGAAAGAGATGAATTTTTTTGATAAAAACCCTCTTAGGACAACTCTCATGCCTTGGTCCCAATTAATTTTTTGGGAGGCCACACTTAGAGGCTCCCAGGTACGTGAGTAGTTTAAAGGCAAGAGGTTGTTCCACGGAGTGGCTTGGGGTGATGCATGTTGTGCTTTATATATATATGTATATGGTTGGATGCTCGGTTGGCATCAGTTGGCTGACCCTTTTTTTCAAACACTTGAGACATGGGAATCTGGCATATTGAGAGAATATTCTAAGAATGATTGCTGCACTGGTAGGTTATGGTATTGACCAGTGGCCCATAGTAGGTGGATATATTGGGTTTATTAATATGGGGTTTTCCCTCGACCTGCCCGAGAGTGGATGGTCGAGCGTATTGTGTGTTTTGATTTCATCCTGACATGTCGATAAGGATGATTTCTCATGTATTGGTGTCTTCTGGTTTATTCTCGATCTCCTAGGTTCACCCATGTCTATTCAGCTTTTGTTGCTCACATGTATACCTACATTTCCCTTGCTGTATGTTTTACTTTGTGCATTCTGGTGTATTGTTTTCCTTGTAAAGTGATGAATTGCTTTTGATTAGGTTTCAAAAAAAAATTTCTCAAATGAAAGTGTTTAATCCCCTTTGTACAAATTTGAAAATTTAAACATCACTTTCCCCTTTCCTGAAATGTCATTGACACTAATGAGTTGAACCCAAATTTTGAAAATGGCTAAGGGAAATGGTTCATACTTTGTTTTTAAGTAGAATATTATTAAAACATACTTTTATAGATTGTAGTTCAAACTTGAAATGATGTTTCTTTTATTTTAAAGGTAGTGCATTGGGAATAGATATCAGGCTAGCCTACTGAGTTTTAATACTCACGCCTATAGTTCTTTTTTGTTTTTAGTGTTTGTGCAGGCTATAGCTTGAGTGTGCTCGCCTAGGGCGACGCTTGATCGTTGAGTCGGAGAGTGACCCGCGAGGTCGCACGGAGTTTGTTTAGACGTCGTGTTTGGTCAGTTTGATTTCTGTTTGTTCCTGTTTAGTCACTTTATTTGGGTTTTCCTTTCTGCGATGCTCTGTATTATTTTCGATGTCTTATTTTTTTATATTGGGTGAAATCGTTCCCACAGCCTCTATTGATGCCATGGCGCTTGTCGCCAGCCCGGGAGGATCGGGAATGCCTCACGGGCCATGTCGCGGACCGGTTCGGGTGACCGGTTCAGGGTCGACCCAGTTTGGTTCGTGACAAAATGGTATCAAAGGGGAGGCCAGCTCTTAGTGAACTCACTTTTCAGAGCACCCTTTGTTATTTGGGATGTCAAGGTAGATAGAGTAGGATTGTCGGGACTTGAGGGGTAGGTACGAGAAGAGCATCGCGAACTCTTTCCCGTACCGATCCTCAGGTTTCCAGGGGAAGTCCAGCTTAATTTGTTTGTTTGTGTTTTTATGGAAATGTTTTGCGATTGGGATACGACAAAGGGAGTTTGGGCCACTAGTCCTCCTAACCCGCACGGCCTGGAAAGCCACGCAGAGCTAGGGGCATGGTCCAAGAAGACTCTCTGTGTCAGTGACGTGTTTGGCATATGGCCACCAACCATATGGTCAAGTCACCCACTAACACTAGTCCCCTGTTTGAGTTGTTTTGGGTTACCCTTGATTTTTGAAAGTGGTATGAATTAGAAAAGTTGGTTTTGAAAAAAAAATTTGTTTGAAATGACATGTTTAATTTGTAGATTGTTTTAAAAGAAATGGTTTGAATGAATTGTTTTTGGAAAATGAAGTTTCTTTGTTTTGGCCTTGTTGTTCCTATGAGTGCTCACATGCATAGTGGTATGATGGAAATGTGGATGGATTTCGGGTATGGTGGTTGGATGCCCAAGGTGGCATGAATACTTTCATGTGAGTGAGACTCTAAAAAATACCAATGGAGAGGGTTTAACCCACTAAGCTTGTTTTTAATTAAAGATGTTTTCAAAGAGAAAAGTTTTGATGTTATAACTTTCTTTCCTATGTTTTGAACTTATCACCTATGCAGTGTTTGATTTTGAGGTTTTTATTCACTCATTGAGTTGGCCTTGATTGGGTTTTTGACCTTTCCTTGTCCAGCGGTTGTCCTTTTAAATATTTGATGGGTGATCGTAATGCGGTTGATCAACCTAAGGATTTTATGCTTGAGTTTCAAAAGTTGGATCCACCTCTCTTTTATGGTCAAGAAGAAACATCTGTGGCAGAGGAGTGGATACGGAAGATTGAAAGGGACTTTAACCTCATTGAGTTGCCCGATTCGTTGAAGGTCAAGTTTGAGACCTTCATGCTTGAAGGTTCACCGTGGATGTGGTGGAAGTCAGTGTCTTAGAACAAGCCCCGTCAAGAGTTTACTTGGGAGTTCTTCAAGGCTTTGTTCGCCAGTATTTCTATGAGGAATAAAGGGTGAGAAAGGGGATGAAGATGTGTTGCCTACAGCAGGGTGACAGATCCGTGTTGGAATATTTCCAGCGCTTTTTGGAGCTAGTACCTTATGATTCAGAGTATGCCACAAATGACCCCATGAAGGCCCGATGCTTCGAGGCGGGTCTCCGCCCTGATCTGCAGTCGAGGGTGTCAGAGTCTAACCTAAGTTCTTTTTTCGATGTGGAAAGACAATATTTTCATGTCGAAGCAGTGATAGCAGGACTGATCGAAGTAGTTCTCCCTCCTTCGATCCCTATGAGCAGTGGTGAAGCTTCTGTAAAGGAAATGAGTAAGAAAATAGAAGTGGATGGATCAGGTCATGGAATCAAGAGGCCTCGGGATCTTTCATCAACCTCTTCGGAGCGAGAGATTATTGTGTGTTATCAGTGTGGCAGGCGGGGTCACAAGAAGTCGTCGTGCCCAAGTGCTCCGAAGCCCTGCCAGGCATGTGGACGCCTGGGTCACTTGCGACGATTTTTTCGTGGCGTTGCAAGAAAGCATCACAGAGGAAGTTCTCATAAGTAATGTGATGTTGGGTCTTTGTTCAAAGTTCCTGGTGTAAGTTTCCGTTCAGTTTAAGGGATCTTTTATTGTTGCAGTTGTACTGATGATGTTTGGGTTTGAAATGTATGGGATTTCATGGGTCTTTTGACAAAATCCGGATTTGAATGCTGGTATGTTGTCAAATTTTAAAATCTTGTCCTTTCTTTTGTCAAATGAAAATATGTATGTTTCTCCTTGGGATAATCAGGACCTGACTGCAAGGCAGAAGATGCTTCATCCATCATAGCTCCAGCCAAAAGGTCTCGGAGTGAAGCCAGTGCGTTGTCAGGAACCCCCGGGGAATTTTAAAGAGTCTGGTTAAAGTTGTACCTCTACCGTGCGGTGAGATAGTTATGGTGTTGCTGCTCTGGTTTCTCTGTCGTTGTAGTTCTTTCTTGTCGCAAAGTGCGTGATGGACTTATCCCTCGTGTAACGTCGGGAATTGTGCCTTTTGGATGTAAGTCGTTGATCAATGACTTTGTGTGGGCCACTGATGTAAATCAGTTGCGGCCCTGGTTTGTGTCCATCCCGAAGTGATGGGTCGTGAGTAGTCGTACGTTGTAGTTTCAGTGATCCGATCCTTGGGCCCACCCTCCCCGCCCATGGGGTTAGGGTTTACAGTTCGTATGGAGTTTTGATTAATTTTTTATCCCATTCAGACGGGATTGAATGTTTTAAATGTTCTTATTGTCCTCTTTCTAGCTTTGGTAAGGACTGATGCAGGTCTAAATTGGTTTTCTGGTTGGGCGCTAGTAAGTTAGTTCTTTATGGTGGGGAGACCCACCATGAGTCTTTTGAGTTTTCTCTTAAGTCATCATCGGGGGCTAGTGGAGTCCTTATGGTGGGGAGTCCATTCAGGCCTCCCCTCTATTGTTGGTCTGTTTTGGGAAGAGGTTGACTCCTGTAGATGGTTGATGAAATGTCCTTTGGTTAAGAGGTTGGATCTTGTCAATTTATAATCCTTAGGCGTTGATCGATCGGCTGGATAGTGTGGTGGCTTTCCGGGGGCGGAAAACGTTATGGTGGGGAGAATTGTCGCAACCAGAACTGAGCATTTATTTTATTTTATGATTTCTTTGGCTTTAAATTATTTTTTTTGTCGTTCACGTTCAGTCTCGGATGAAAGTTTTGAGTTTTGATAAAAAGTACGCATCTTGGGTTCGACGTCGTCGGACGCGCGACACCGCACGGCTTCTCCCATGCAACTGTGTGGCCATTTCAGCTTAGAGGAATTAAAATAAATTAGAAAATGTCAATTTAGATTGTCTTTTAATATTTTTATGGCTATTAATAATTATTTTTATTATTTAAAATGAAATGAATATTTTTATCATTTGTATTTTTATCACTATGATTATTATTATCATTATTATTTTTATCATTATGTTATAAATAAATAATTAATGAAATTGTTAATATTGCGGATAATAGTATAATCGTTATTAAATATGCATTGTTATTAATCTTTATTATTGTTATTATTATTATTGTAATTTATTATTATTATGACTTTGATTTGTTTTATTTGATTTTATTTTTCTTTTATCTTTTCTTTTCTTTTTCTTCTAACCCTAGCGGGCCGCCCCCACAGTTTTTTTTTACCCCTCCCTTCTCTCTCGGCCGCCACCCCCATCTCTCTCTCTCTCTCCTTTTTTTTCTCTTCTTCTTTCCCCTTGGCCTGCCTCGCACTGATCGCGTCCAGCCGCGTAGCAGCGGCCCTCCGCCTCCTTCCTCTTGTCCTTCCGCAACAGCAGCAGCCACTTCCCCTCCTCCCGCGCTCAACCAGGCACCTCGGCTCCCTCCCCTTTTCCAGGAAGCCGACACTGCACCTATCCTCTCCTCCATTTGTGCCAGCTGACACCTGCAATCCGGCCGTCGACTCCCTCCTCCCTTGCACGACAACCCATCACCCCCCAGCTCCTGTTCGGCAGCCCCGTCGCGGGCACTCGCCGACCTCATCCCACCGCCGGCGCCCTCCTTCCCTGCTACCTCCAGGGGTCGCGGCACCCCCACCCCCCCCCTAGCCGCCTTGATCGGACATCGCACCTCCCTTCTCTCCTCCGGTTGTGCCATCCGATCTCCACAGCAGCAACCTCCTCTGTCCGCAACCAGGCCAGATCTCCCTTTCCCAGCCCAGCTACCTCCAGTAGCATAAGTCCCAACACCCTCTTGCGCTCTGTTCATGGCGCCCCGTTTCCCCCTCTAGGTCCGTCGCTGCGCCCCGGCCAGCCCACTCGGCCTCCCCTGCCTTCATCCCTTCCTTGCACCCGCTCTCTTCCCCCTGTAATGGTTTTTTTTTAATTTTAATTTTACTTTTATTATTATTATTGTTATTATCAAAATTATTATTTTTATTTTTACTTTTATTATTAGTATTATTATTCTTATTATTCTTATTATGGTTGTTATTATTATTACTATTATTATTATTATTACCATTATTTTGTTATTATTACTTTTATTCTTATTATAATTATTATTATTATTTTTTTGTTACTATTATTATTATGAGTATTATTATTATTATTATTATTATTATTCACATTATTATTGTTATTATTATTATTATTCTTATTAATATTCTTCTTGTTATTATTATTATTTTGTTATTATTATTTTATTCCTATTATTATTATTTTTATTATTCTGTTGTTGTCATTATTATTTTTATTTTTATTATTATTATTATTATTATTATTATTATTATTATTATTATTATTATTATCTTCATCATCGTATTATTGTTGGATCATGGGTTTTAATTGATGGTGGGTTTTTATTTGTTGGCTTTGGACTTTTAGGACCCGCGTAGGGCGTTTCCGAGTGAGCGCCATCGCCACGCCTTGTTTCCGAGGTTCTGTTGTTGTCGCGCTTCAGTTTCGAGGTGAGTGTTTCTTCTCGCCGCTTGGTTTCGCATACTCTAGTGAGTTTTTGTATGTGTCTGAGTCCTTGGTATTGTCTATGTAGAGTGTCGGACTATATCACGTGGCTTCGGACACACATTGTGCCATCACGCATTTGTTCCAAATTTGTTTTGTCGTCACGCTTTGATCTTGAGGTAGGTTCCCTTTGCACAGATTTTAAAATTTAAGTTATATTATTTCATGCTGCTTGCGCACCCTAATTGTTCAAAATAAATATTTTATTAATTTTAATAAATATGAGATAATATACGATAATTAATTTTTAATATAATAAGGTTAATTTTTAAAGGGTTATTTAGTGTCAAAATGATCCGTTTATTTTATACACGACACATGAAACATCCTTTTGAAGAGCGGACACCCAATAATGAAAGAATGTATGTTTGTCTTTTAAACATAATTTATAGAATATAAAATAGAGTTCTGATTTAATAAGAAATGATTTATTTTGAAGCATGAACAAGTACTTTGGTTCTTTTAAGAAGTTGTCTGGTTGGCTCTTAAAGGTTATTTGAAAAAAAAGAATAAAATGTTTTGTTTTGGTTTGGTTTATAAAAATATTGTCAGCCTGTGAAGTAGTGTTTTTGGGGGGTTCTTTAAATGGTTTTAACTGGGTTTTGTCTTATAATGAAGTTGTACTTTGTTTTTTTGAGTAGTGATTGTGAAATGTATTAAATGCCTGTTTGGCACTTTATGGAAAGAGATGAAATTTTTTTGATAAAAACCCTCTTAGGACAACTCTCATGTCTTGGTCCCAATTGATTGTTTGGGAGGCCACGCTTAGAGGCTCCCAGGTACGTGAGTAGTTTAAAGGCAAGAGGTTGTTCCACGGAGTGGCTCTGGGTGATGCCTGTTGTGCTTTATATATATATGTATATGGTTGGATGCTTGGTTGGCATCAGTTGGCTCACCCTTTTTTTCAAACACTTGAGACGTGGGAATCTGGCATATTGAGAGAATATTCTAAGAATGATTGCTGCACTGGTAGGTTATGGTACTGACCAGCGGCCCATAGTAGGTGGATATATTGGGTTTATTACTATGGGATTTGCCCTCGACCTGCCCGAGAGTGGATGGTCGAGCATATTGGGCGTTTTGATTTCATTGTGACATGTCGATAAGGATTATTTCTCATGTATTGGTGTCTTCTGGTATATTCTCGATCTCCTAGGTTCACCCATGTCTATTCAGCTTTTGTTTCTCACATGTATACCTACATTGCCCTTGCTGTATGTTTTACTTTGTGCATTCTGGTGTATTGTTTTCCTTGGAAAGTGAT
Source organism: Viscum album (assembly GCA_963277665.1). Lineage (NCBI taxonomy): Eukaryota > Viridiplantae > Streptophyta > Magnoliopsida > Santalales > Viscaceae > Viscum > Viscum album. Next base: position 1,105,517,537 of record OY728119.1, read on the forward strand.
GAATTTATTTTGATTCGGTTTCAAAAAAATTGTTTTCAAATGAAAGTGTTTAATCCACTTTATACAAATTTGAAAATTTAAACATCACTTTCCCCTTTCCTGAAATGTCATTGACACTAATGAATTGAACCCAAATTTGGAAAATGGCTAAGGGAAATGGTTTGTACATTGTTTTTAAGTAGAATATTATTAAAACATACTTTTATAGATTGTAGTTCAAACTTGAAATGATGTTTCTTTATTTTAATGGTAGTGCATTGGGAATAGATATCGGGCTAGCCTACTGAGTTTTAATACTCACGCCTATAGTTATTTTCTATTTTTAGTGTTTGTGCAGGCTATAGATTGAGTGCACTCGCCTAGGGTGACGCTTGATCGTTGAGTTGGAGAGCGACCCGCGAGGTCGCACGGAGTTTGTTCGGACGTCGTGTTTGGTCAGTTTGATTTCTATTTGTTCCTGTTTAGTCACTTTATTTGGGTTGTCCTTTCTGCGCTGCTCTGTATTATTTTCACTGTCTTATTTGTTTATATTGGTCGAAATCATTCCCACAGCCTCTATTGATGCCCTGGCGCTTGTCGCCAGCCCGGGAGGATCGGGAACGCCTCTTGGGCCATGTCGCGGACCGGCTCGGGTGACCGGTTCAGGGTCGACCCGGGTTGGTTTGTGACAATAATGTTTCAATGAGGATACATTACATAGATAGTATTTTTCATCTTAGGGTAAACTTCAATTCCATAATGGCATATAATGAATCTAAGAGACTTCCCAAAGTAATTCCAAAAGAATAACATTTCAAGGGTTTCATTCTAAGGCTATACTTCCATTACTTGTTGATGAAGATTTCATGGTCTACCAGGTGGTTTGATTGTTGTAGAGATTTAACAACCAGGTCATCAACATAGTATTCTATAAACATTGTCTGGATGGGTTTGAAGATTTGATGCATGGAAAATTGGCACATGGTACCAAAATTCTTCATTACAAAGTGTATAAAATGATAGAAAAATTCTCCCTAGGGGACTAGATGGATGTAACTTCTATATCTTCTCAAGACCTTTAGATTTGATTATATCTATAATATACATACATTAAGGATTGGTCCTCAAATCTAGTTTTTGTTTCAATCAGTAGTTTTGTGTTCATGATTGGGAAATCATCCTTCGGGTAGTGCTAGTTGAGATCCCTAAAATTGATATAGGCTTGTATTTGATAGTTTTTCTTCTCAAAGGTGACTATATTGGCCTTTCATTTTGGATATTAGTCCTTTGGAATTAAGTTAACTCTGATGAGCCTTTCAAATTCACCCTCAATATTGTAATAATTTTTCAGGTGTGTCCTTCTTACTGCCTATTTATAACCCCAGTAGTCCTCTGATAGTACTAGGTGGTGAGTGTCCACCTTAAGATCAAGGCCCAGAATTTAGGTATAGTTATAGGAAAACACATCTCAATGATGCTTCAGGAAAGAGTTAAATACCACTTGTTCATTAAGAGTCATGGCTTTACTGATCAAGGTGGGATGAATAACTACTTCTATATATAGATTTATTACTCTAAGTTCATAAACAGTGTTAGAGATGACATTTTGAAATTATATAGGGGTTTCTATAAGTCCCTATTCCTCTTATTCTTCCTTTACTTCATCTTCATTATCTTATTCTATGGGGGAATAAATCCATGATATAAGTTCTCTTGTGTTTAGATAGGAGTCGATATCTTGATATTTGAATGATTATGAAACTTCCAATGCCATAGCTGATAGACAATGATTTCCTTGAAACTCTGAGGAGGATGGAATGAGGGATGGTGGAGGGGAATCTTTAACCAATTTGAGTGATGAGACAACCCTTTCTAACACAACTGTCGAGACATGGATTTTCTAATGATATAGGGATAAAAAAAATTTACTTTTATCCAAGCTTAGCTTCACTACTGTTTAGGGAGTCAGTAAATTTTCAACACTGCTAGATTCATTTGTCAATATTTAAATCCTAGAAATGGATGAATACACAACTGACTTTAGTATCAAATATTCAATATGATTAATGGGTATCACATATTCATCACCAATATATTTGAAGGGGTCATGATAATTTCCATACTTTTTTTGGTAGTGAAATAATTAACACCATCAATCAGGGGACATTTCCATTTCCCCTAATACAATCTTACATCCATATAAGGCAACTCATTGGATTCGAATGGGTAATTATTAGTGTGAAATGTTCTGATAATTCCATTGTTTAAGTATCTGATACATTGATGGTATGATGAGATTATTTCTGTATGTTGATGAAACTGTGGCCTTCTTAGTAAGATGATAATGGATTTGTTCTACTTGACCACTAGAAATTCTAAGTCGACTATGAGGTCTTAGAACTGATCCTTGAGCATGATTTGGCCCATTGGACTCTAATCACTTTTTTCATTGCCTTTTCATAATATGGTGGAAGATGATATGTTGTCCTCATTTTTGCCCATTCGATGAAGTTTTCATATTGGGATGGGGTTAACTCTTATATCAATGAATAATTTTTAGACATTGACGCCATTTATCCTATTGGGAACAAACAAATTTCCTAATTTGACTTGTTATAACGTCTTCACAATGATTTATGAAGGATATAACTTTGTAGAATTTTTCATAATCATCCTCTATCTGATATACCTCAGTAGTGACCCCATTTATTCAAACATGTATGGGCTTATAAAATAGTCTATGAGAACTTGCATGAGGTATTTTGAAAAACTCAGGGCATCTGGTTCATAAGTTTGGTTGGTACCAGGGATAAATATTTCATGATTTCATACATTTTATCCAAAGGATGGTGATTCACATGGTGGGGATTATCTTTCATAGGTGATTTTGAGGATTGAGTATTTGATTTAGTGGGATCATCCCTCAAGATTGTGGATGGAGTTGCTCTTGTATTTGGTAGGTTGGGCTTGGAAAGTATATCTACCTGCTGAGGGTTATATGAAACTTATTACTCCATAGATTGATATTATATTTTTATTGGTCCCGGGTGGATTCTTGTCAGTTCAAGGGATTTTCTTGTTCCTATTGGACCCACTGAAGAGCTCTTATATGAGTTTTTGTAAACATGATAGTCTGAGCAGGGGTGTGTCTACAATTATGGTTCGTTACATGGTTGGGCCTTATTTGATATCCTTAGATCCTGTGACCACTTTCTCTAGTTCCCAAGTTGGATTTATAGAACTAAGGTTCATATCCATACTCATCGTTAGAGAAGGGATCAATTAATAGGATGAAATTAAGGGGGCCAAAATTTAATTCGTCATCCAATGATGACTATGCATGATTGGTCGTTTCTAGTGATTATGTCTTGTATGTTGGTGGACCTTAATCCAAATCCGAGGGAATAAAATATAAGAGGGTCAATCTATATTTGGGTTATTTTAGGTTCATCGTCTTACTCTTTCACCCTATATTTTTGTCTAGGATTATTTTCTAAGGGAGATATTATGGTGGTTTTCGTGGATGATGGAATCGATTGTGTTGCAGCTAAAGTGGATAGGGGAATAATTGGTTGTTTCAATTGTTCTTGTAGAATTCCATGAGATCGATTTATTGTTTTTAAATTTATCCAAATATTTAATTTTTATTTCCTTATGCTGAAAACTCCATTCATTTCTCCTCCTTCTTCAGGTACAATGGTGGAAGAAAATTCCCATTTTATTGGTGGCCTTCCAAAATTTACTTATCCATAATCTATAATTTTCTAGAATATGTCTTTGAGGAAGACGCATTACTGAATGGTTTTTTCGAGTATCTAATGAAATGTTATATATTTTGGCTAGTCATCAAGACCTACTGGGTCTTCTATTTTTGGTTTTGGAAGATGAAGTAATTTATTGTCAATAGTGGCTATAAAATAGACAAGGACATGATCCACTAAGAATGAGATAAATTTAATTTTTTCTCCTTGAAATGATTCTACTTATGTCCCCTCAACATTTCATGGTTAGTAGTGGTTGATTTTGATTACCTAGGGGTGATGAACCATATGGTGTAGGATTTGGAGCTGGAGCATGTGTGAGAAATGGATTAATTGTGATAGATGACACCTTAGCCTTTCCCAATATTTTCCACATGACTGGTGGAGTTATTTGGGACTTGAGTTTAGTCTATATTTTTACTCCTTCTGTTATTTTGTAAGAAGATGGTTAATCTTGAAACCCGCCTATATATTTCAACATAATGAGCAGCGTTCAGAGATTGTCATGAAGGTTACCAATGAATAGAGAAATAATATCCTCTTATAGAATTGTTCAGTTTAGATAGTAGGTAAACCCCTTCCATATGGAATTGGAATATGAGACACTCTCATTTAATCAATTTCTTCAGTTTTATAGGTCACTGATTTTTATATTTTTCATAATGGAGATAAATTGGATAAAGAAATGCCGATATAGGTCTTCCCATCCCATGATTGATTGAGGTGGAAAACTTCTCTACCGGACGAAGGTTAGCACATGCAGGGTTCGCATGAAGCATCTACATTTCGCTGATTCTTATTTCTTAGGAATTCGTAACATGGGATTACAATTGGAGACATAGTGGGTCTGATTTTGTTCAGGGTAACCTGATGCATTGAATATTATAAACATAAGATTCCTAAAAAAATTAGTGGCGGGGTTTCACTCACCCGGTTGGGGTATGGTTTATGTTCCAGTTGTGCAGGTGCACGATTCTCCACTACAGATTCTAATCGATCTCCCAATGACTTGATTGTGTGGATAAACTCTTTATGGGTGTAATTTAGAACTTGATCTTATACTGATCTAGAAATCAACAAGATTTTTTGTGTTAGTTATGCCATTATTTGAGGCTGGTATCTAGCCAGGGAAATCTTTTTATTGTTTTTCTAAAACAAATTTGGTTTTCTTCTTCATGGAAGTAAATTATTGTATCCATATATGATCTGGTATAGGTAGATAAATGTTCTAGCTGTTGTGTTTGGTAGATGTCTTGTACTTGCTTTAATTTCCAGGATAAACCCTAGTGGCTAAGGCACACCTATTTTTAAGTGTGCATTGAGGCTGTTCCCAAAGAGACTATTCAATAGAAATTCTTTCTCATTGTAACTCTACATCTATTCAACTCAACATGTTCATATCTTCCTCCTTCTAGGTGAATTTTTATTCTAGTGTAAGGAGCTAATCATTATCGAGAGGAGGAGGTGGGTTATACATGACCTTGATTTTATTATTCTCTTTGTTAGAGATTCTCTTTTGAGGTAGTGTGGTATTAATTGAGGGACCACCCAATGTTAGGGAGATTCTCTATTTCTGGGTATGAACACCTTCATTCTTAGTTTGGATCACATCTTAGATGGAACCAATAAATCATTACTATTTTATATTTTAATTATTTATGGTTCCGTATTGCGGAGTTACATCCACGATGTTCAATAATTTATAATGCGTTGGGGGGATTTTATTGGCTGCAAGATGGTAGGATGGTGGTTACTATTTTTTCTATATCTCTTCTTTCCTTTTCTAGAGTCCTCTTCTAGATTCATGGAAATGGGTGACTCATAGGGAAAATCTATTAATTCTAGTCATATGCCTCCCTACTATGGGTAAATGGGCCATGGGACGAGGTGTACTAAAAGACTATACCACTTTTCATTCTATCTAAATGCGAAGATTATGATTTCTATTAAGGAGTATCTTGAGGTAAAAATGACCCAATACCTATGGGATGGGGTTTCACCTATTCTATTATTATGGGTCGTTATTTATAATTTTTTGGTCATATGTTTTAATTTTGTGTTAAAAATGACCCCATCCCTGCAGGCTCGGAGTAATCCCATACTATAGTGAATACTTCCACTATTTCTGCTCTCTTGATCTCACACATATTTATTTGTGCATGATCTGGATATGATTTTGGATCTTAATGTGAACGGTTTTCTTCCAAGGAAATTGGAAGAACTTAATGGTCAGATTCCTTTAAGATAGATTCCTGCAGAATGTTCTTAGTTTCCTAGTTCAATATTTTTTTAATGGATTTCTTGCATTGTCCTGACATGTTGAATACTTATTTAAGGCCAATTTTTATAGAGAATGACTCCTTTCCTAAATGAGGGTTTTTCTTGATAGCTACCTTGGAATAATGACAATGTAAGATATCATTTATAGTGGGTAATACTGGAAGGGGCCTGAGGTAAAATGTAACAATCCATGTTCCCCTATATATATATATGAACACTAGGTAGGGAATTGACAAATAAATAACACAAATTATTTAGTGCATTTGTCCAAGTTAGTTAGAGAACATTCTGATGCCTATCTAATTTTTGTCATGATTAAGATGGAAGGGATTCCAGGTCTATTTTATGATGAATGTCTTGCAATATTTTGACATGGAATTCATACCCATTGTAAGGCATGAATTTTCTTCCTCGTGGAAGTGAGTTGTCTAGAGGTATAGGTGAATGTTATGTATGAATTGTTCTAACAAATCCATTGGTATGCAGAACTAAGAAGTGGATGTGTGCCAAAACATGACGAGTATATCATCCCTATAAAATTTCAATCTCATGGGTTATTTATCCTTTTATTCCTTTGATAGAGAATCCTCTACTCAATCTATCCAACATGGTAACTTTATTAATATTTTATCATAAGTAGTGGGGATAATGGAGGTCTTATTGGTATTTGAATGGTCTGAGGGTGGCTCAGATGATTATAGTTGTCCAAGGCCATCCTCGGACCGGTAATGGGTATCTCTTGACATTTATTGGGTATCAAACAAGCCTGATCCTATCCATCCAAAAACCTCCACATATGAGGGATTTCTGGTATTTGAAATGAAATTTGGATGACCATCAAGCTTACATATGATGTTACCATAGGGAGGACCATTAGGGTGGGAGAAAATAAGTGGAGGACCTTCTTGTTGAAATAATATTTCTTTGCGGGGAGGAACATCATAATGATTACGATAATAGAGAAGAATACCATCACAGCTCGATGTCGTACTATACATTAAATTTTTGTAGCATATACCCTTGGGAGGACCTTTAGGTAAGATGATAGAAAGGAGATAAACTTCATAATATATTTTATTATGGACATAATAATGTCTCACATGATTATTATCATAATATATGATCTTATGATTGGTTTGTTCGTTCCCACAACGTAAGACTTTAGGGTAGGTACACTAGGGAGGACCTCTAGAACTGTGGGTAACAATCTTGTAAGGAGTACCATTGAAACTGCTACTGGAACTTCAATAATTTGGTAATGAGTCATCAAGATCTTGATCCACCATTTGTTGATGTTTCATGTCCTCAAGAATTCTAGCATCCAACAGATTTGGGTCTTGAATCTTCTCTTCATTTTCCAACTACCATTGGTGGGATTTCACTTTAGGTTCTATCTTATAGGAAACTATATCTTCTTGTTGTATAAAATAAACTTCATATAAAAGTATCTATTTGATTGAATCTTGAGGTGCTTCTAATATACACCAATGAGCTTTTGAGATCTAATAGAGATATATTCCTTCCCTGGAGTATCTATAATAGTGGAACAATGTTCCCCAGTTTGAACGAGTATTGTTTCATGATCCTATTGTCCATTTATCAGGTTATATTTCTAATGAACCTCTTTAATTAGAGTAGGGTTTCATGAATTTTGTGGAGTGACCACCTCATTATGTGGATGAATCACCCCCACTATGGGAGGCAAGATAGTGGGCCTCAGTCCTTTCTATTTCTATAGACGTGATTTCATCTTGGAATTTCTATTGGATGTGGTCAAGAATTTATGTATAGTCCTCCATCATTTCGAAGACTTGTTAAGATATATACTCAGTGGTAATAGTGATATATGCCCACTATGGTATCAGATAATGAATATATTTCTTCTTTGGTCCTCCATTTCCAACCATTAAGTATTGATATTCCTTCTGTGTGGGGGTAGAGGTTTGACTCTTCCCTTGATTTGAAATAGGGATGTAATAGTGGGTTTCTGCAATTGGTACTATATTTACATTGAGGTATTGTTATGAAAAAGAATGAATTTTCATTTGCTCATTTATTTTCATCATATTTAACTGATGGGATTGATAAGAATCCATATAAATTTTCCTCAGCTGGTATTCGATTGCCACTATATTTTTCTAGAGGGGTCTATATTGGTGTACAGGGATTTTCTTTGAACCTTAGGTTGAAGCCCTATTTGGATGATGGGATTCATGTGCATTAGCTGGAATTTTCATATTCTTATTGTTTAATGCCTCTCTATTTGGATTATGGGCTTCATATAAATTAGTAAGAATTTATATATGATCATACTTTGTTGTTATCTTATTTTGATGATGAGCTTCATATACATTAGCAGGGATATAAATCTGCCTATATTTTTTCTTTCTATCTGCATGACGAGGTTCATGTGCATTATAAGAAATTTTCATTTTCCTATAGTTGGTTGCTACTTAATTTCATTGATGGGATTCATGTTTTTTAGCATCAAATTTCATCTCCTCATAACTGGTTTCCACTCTATTTGATTGACGGGCTTCATGTGAATTAGCTGAAATTTTCATCTTCTCATAATTGGTAGACACAATATTTGGATTATGGGATTCATTTTTGTTGGAAGGCATATGAATTTTACATCCGTTTTTCTCCCTATATAAATTCCTGGATTGGTGATCTGTAGTAGGAATTTTTTCATGCTCATAATTTTCAATCATATTTGACTAACTATCTTCATAAAGGGAGCTGGAATATACATATGCCCATAAGTTTTTTCCATATTTACATTATGAGATTTTTCACCAAGAATAATGATGATGGAATGTTCTATATTATCTATTCATCACCCTTTGTGGGCCTCCCTGAGGACCATAGTCTATTTAACCTCGAATGGGTACCACGTGTAAATATTCTCTTCATGTCAAGGATGTTGTGCCACACATAATTAGCAGTGAAACTTTATTGTAGGGACCCTTGGGAGGGACCCTTGTACTACATGGATGAAGTAATTAGAGATTTATTCATCATAAACTCTAATATAAGGGAGGAAAACATTATCACGTTCTGGGTATTGGCTCCCAAAATGGTGGGTGGTAGCTAGTGGGGTCATTTGGTTATGTATTACTGATCGTTTATGGGAAGATGGATAATAGGTATTCATGGACTAAAGGGAATTCTTAGCTTATTTTGTGGTGGGGAGACAACCATTAAGTTGGTTCTCCCTAACCTATTTATTTCAAACATAGTGTAGAATACGATGGGTGTGAGATGGCATCCTCTGTTTGGATGAGGACCCATCTGGTGTAGTGGCTGACGCACTTGTTTGTGAAAGTTGGTAATACTCCATTGGATCGAAGAGATCTCTGAAAAGTGACTTCAATACATGTGACAAATATATATAGGAAAACCTCATCAAAGTAGTATCTCATGAAAACTTGCATAATTGAGGGCCTGGTTAAGAACTCTTTTATTTTTGATGTGAAAGGGGCATGATGCGGGGTAACACTTCCATATTGGTTATGGATTCTCATCGGGTTCACCATTTTGTTTTCAATGAAATTTATTTTCACAAAATGATTGATTTAAAGGGGTTTAATGGTGTGAAATCACTAAGGTTAGATAAAATGTATTTGAACTATCTCCAATGGGTTTTGTTCATGTAGATGAAGACACCCAAATACTTTCATATAGATAAAGACTCATGGACTTTATTTCCAAATCCATGTGTACATTGGGTATCCCAGCCAAAAACACTTATGAACTCACATTAGTCTATAGGATGGGAATTCAGGATTATCCCACCATCTTGTGGCAAACAATCTTCTATTCTAGGACTCTCTTATGGATTTAAGATATGTTCACAAATATTTTTTCCATTTTCAAGTAATCATACATGGACCACCCTAAATTAATGATTTATTATGGATAAGAATGGATTTGGAATCATCTATATGTACTTTAGGTTCTCCATCGATGGAGATACATATATTTATATGGGTTCCTCAATCAATAGAACTATTTTTAGGAATAGATCAGAAGTTCTTAATTCATTTGTTAAGATGATGATGGTTTCAGGCTATGTGATGTTGTACTCAAGAGTTCAATGACATCTAGGGAGAGGAAAGTTGTTTTGAAGTCTGTATCAAATGTATAAGAAAAACTTCATATGTATCCTCCTGAGAAGAATCAAAACCCAAGTAGTTTGGTGAAACATATCAATATAAACCGCAATTTATATTCATATTATAAGTACCCAACCATGTAGTTAAACTTCATATGAAAAAGATGTCCATGTAGAAGGATCCTAGTCAATGTTTGGTGTGGGACGTACGATGAGGAGGCTCGAGGGACCTGAAGGAGATATGGTTCCATTAGTAGATACGACTCTATTGAGGATGTGTTCTAGAGAACATTAGGGTGGATTCGGGTTGTGGATTTAGTCTTCATGGAAGACTCTTACATATCCCAGTTAGTTGGGAATCAAATCACACATAAATCATAAATTTGGGGATTAAATCGTAAATGTAACCCATGTGGTTAGGGAGTACACTTGGATTATTACTATTTGAGGTGACATGATTTGGTCGGGGATTACACCATATAGGAGGCCCAATTGAGCAGACATGGATGGTGATTATACATGGACGATGGCCATATAAATTGAATTTGGGGCTTAGACCTATATAGAATGCTTGTTTGGATTTAGAAATGGTTTAGGATTATACTAAATATGAGCCATGTTCAAATTTAGGTTCGGACTTACATCTATGGAGAAGGTCCAGGGAGCATGTGATTAGTGCTTACACAAGAAACCAACCCATTTGGTTAGGGTTTACTCTCAGATGGATTCCTATGGTTCATATTGTTAGGGCTAATGCATTGAATCAAACCATATGGTTTGGATCATGTGGATTTAATGATCACATAAAACCTATAAGACCATGTGATTCATGATTGGTGTGAAAATAAAGATTACGTAGTAGATATAAAAATCGCATGATCTTCTCTATATGTAAGTGGAAGAGGTGTGGGAGCCCAAACGGAGTGGTATTGGATTGTTCTCATCTCATATTTTATTTTGATAACTAAGATAGTAGCATATAGAAATCTATATGACTATGACCCAGGTTGGCAAAGAGGAAAAGAGTGCCACATACCATAAGAAAGGCTAAGGGCTTCCTCTAAGATGGATTCCCTATTTTCTAGAACTATGATAATAATATTAACTCATGGTAATTTATTTTTTTATCCATATCATGATTATAGAATGAGGGATTTTATGATTGATGTATAAGGTATCTCATGATGCTCACAAGTGGCATCCTATATTTTTCATATACGGTATAATAAAAATTAATGTCATGTAGATATAACTATAGTAGAAAAGTGAAACATTATGTTATGGGGAAGACTTCCATATAGTCTAACATCATTCCATCAGGATGAGTTTCATATAGTTTGAATTCATGTAGTCCGGGTGACTATGAAGAAGATGCTTAGAAATGGATGGTGTGGTACTGACGCAAGGGATACCCTTTTTTGGTTCAACCTGGGATTGGAGTCAGGTGATGGGATTTCTATAGGCACATGTATAATTTTTTGACACATGATACTATATGGGGTTGACATATGGATCGTGTAAGGTGGAATAGAAAATGTTATCAACCCACACCAAAATGTTCACAGTGCGACTCTCTATTTTCCATGTGGGTTGGTGTCGGTAGTGAAGGGACTGGTCCATAGGCCCTATACTAAAGCCCGACATGTATTTCGAGCGAGGGTGTGGGGTCGAATCCACCAAGGTATCGACCAAAAGGCACAAATGCTTTTTAAAATGGGGACATAGGTATTGTCTCATAAATTTTCACACAAAGGGCTGGCTGCGTAGGAACTATCCTCATAGGGTAGGCCACAAAGTGTTTCTCGAAAAGGTAGGTTTCTACATAAAGGAAACTATGATGCATTTTATATGACACCTAGTCAGTGAATTACCATCCGCATAGTGTAAAAAATGGATTTCCTCACAATGCATTTTCCTCTATGTAGGGGAATAATTCCACCACCTCATACAACAACTAAATAGGATCATGTATGAATTGTATCTTACATATGGTATGCAGGATGGTGTCAATAAAGTGCTTTGGGTGTAGGATTTTTTCCACACATTCTATCAATTCTTTTATCTGTCCACTCCTCGACTCCCCTCTCACTTTTTTATAAAGGAGCTGTGTGACACACTACTAGGTTGACTGACCATGTTGGGCCACATGGTCTCTATTTGTGGGAGACCAATGAGGTTGTAACAAACTACGAATGACTTAATCAGTGGGCAGTGATCATTTTTAGGTACAGAAATCACTTTTTGGACTCACAAACCACATTTTTTCATTTGTGGGCAATAGAAATTTGGGGGAATCCTCATAAAGTGTTAGAACTCTCAATGTAATGGTAGTCCACATAGAATTTTTTTTAATTTTAAGGAAAAATACATCCTCCATGGTTTCCCATCCTTTAATAATTCTCTTAAAAATACACATAATTTTATTTCTACCCCTATCCAAGTTAATGAGATTCTCTTCTTCATGCTTGCAGACTTTTTAGGACCAAACATTCCTCTATTGGTAAAAAGTACCTCATTTAGAAACTATTTTTATGATTCCTTTAGTAAATCACATAGGAAATCAAAAAAAATTGAAAAAATTTTAATTAAAATATAGACATAGTATTATATATTACAATAAAAATTAAAACCAATGTTGTATTTCCTTAAAAATAGATTTCTATAACATTGAGTACATATGCAGAGGGAAATTAAAAGAAAAAATATTATTTCAAGGAATAACCTGAGGATAATTAATGAAAAAATATTTTGGATAGATATATCATAAAATTCATTCATTAGAAACCTAACCATATGATATCCCTGTATAAATGATATTATAACGTAAAAAACACTTTCCCTTTGATGATTACTGATTCATAACTCCCTTAAAAAAGATAACATAATATAAAAAATACCACAAATTGAGGGATACGAATTATAAAACATATCAAATGGGTTTTTGGTATACCTTATTAATGAATATAGGTATATTTCATAACATATGTCCCACAAAATAAAAATAAAATGAGAAAACATTACCACATTTACAACATTCAAATCAAAACCCTTTGAAGAAACATTTTAATTAGAATATTGGAGACCACGAATAAAGAAGGATCCACTGTATAAATTGTTTAGGGAATATTAAATAGACATAATAAAAATAAATAATCACATAGAGATTAACTTTTCTCAATGAAATAATATTGAGATGAAGAAATGCTCCTACTTTTTAAATTATTTAATAAAAACCCCATGAGAAGATGAAAATAGAATAAGACATAGAACATAATTACATATAAGAGAACCATGAAAAAATGAAAATTGGTTTTTATTTTCACAATGAAAAATAAAACATAGTCTGTATTTTTAAATGTCTAGAGAAATTAATATTTCAGACAATGAACCCCTTAAAATATGTTCGAAAAGAATCATAATTACTATGTCCTCATATTTAATAAATAGAGATATATTATATTTTTACATCGGAACCATTTTCACACATATAAATCTTATATGAACCAATTATAAATTTTCCCCACATAATGGGTAATAATTTATTAATAAAATCGTGTTTTTTGAGTGATAAATCTTTCATTTTTCATGTATGTTTCAGTTAGTAATTATTATTACACCTTAACTATTGTAAAATCATCACTAAAATATTATTAATGTAATTTGTATCATATTTAATCATAATATACATATTTATAAACTTTTATATATCGTTTTAATGAAATATAATAATTACATCACTTTTTGGAGACAGTTTTCCATATGTGCATAGAAGTGTTTTTCCACTTTTCATTGGAAAAAAATTAAAATAATAAAACGAAACTAACCATTATTATATAATTTATAACATATATGTTCCTTAAATTTAACATTATTATCATCAATGTTAATAAAAAATATAAAACAAATAACAATTCTTTTTTATAATTTGTAGTCTACACATATGCATGAGTGATGTTATCATCTGCCAATGAATGGGATGGAAAGATGGGGGAAAGTAACTATAATTAAAAAATAATTATTTCATAAATATAATATTTAAAAATTAAATCCATTAAATTAGACATTATTTATGGGTTCATATATATTGGAATTGTTCCATTTATAGGTTAAATTGATAACTCAACTTTTTTATTATGACGATGACTAGGTAACCATTCTAGGAATACATCGGTATAATCCCTCACAATTAAAATGTATTCGAGAATTAAATTTCAATTTATCTCAATAATTTGTACCACATTTTATTTCTCGTAATGAAATAAAATCCCTACATTAGATGTTGATTCATAAGTTGATTCATCCTCCTCCTTCAACATGTATAGATTCGTAGGGGGTTTATGATATGGAGGGTGATTTCCTTCTCTTGAAATTTTAGGATTTCTATATAAATAAAAATAAAATTAATTCTTAGAATTGCAAAAAATTATTCTAAAAATAAGTATAAAATCTTTGATGTAATTTTCACCCCATAAAATGAAGGGATGATAGATATACTTTGGATGAAATAATTGAACCATTCAATGTCTTCCCATATAACTAAACATCAATTTTTTTAGTTGGTACATGAATTGTTCTACTAAACCTACATGATATAAAATAATATATAGGACCATAATAACAAAATATTTTAACTTTTATTAAATTAATAACATGAATACCATTCGCCACATTGTTGTTAGTATCCACCTCAGTTGTTTTAATGGAATATGATCTCCCTTTCTATTTATGCCCGGGAGGTTGTTTTAATCAGTTTCCATTTAAATATCTTAGCTTAATGAATCATTTATCATACTTTACATCTTACTTATTGTTGAAACATTGTAAATTTTTTTGAGGAATGAATTGTTAATTAATATTTTCCATCACATTGGTAGGTTCCACCCATTTTCAATCACTAACCAGGTTAAATTCTTCCCCTCTCCAAAGGTACTTCATAGTCCCCTTCTAAAAATTTATAGTATTCTTCTTACCTCACATTTTATAATTGTTACATTGGACATTATTTCCACCATTATATTTCACTATTTGGATTCAAAAGTTAAACTCTATTTTCCACGTCATATCTCCATGATAACAATCATATTTACTAATCTCTATTTCAAATTTGATGGAATATTAGAAAATTTACTCATACATTTTGATTTCTTGAAATTACAAATCATTTTAGAGACATTTCTTTATACCACCACAAAACTATTAAAATTTAATTTTAAGGGATATGAAAAATTCAGAGGCATATAGTACAATTCTTATAGTGTTTTTTTCATATAGACTTGTAGATTTAGTGTCTATTTGATTAAGGATAAAGAAATACCTTTCCATTTTAATTTAGGTTGTGTGAGGAAAATATTATTCAAACTTTTAAAAAATATCATTCCACTCCATCTCTTAGATATATTCCTCAACTTATATTTTTTTATCAATATCCACCATTTATCAGTTTTTCCATCTATATGTTCATAGAGCATTGAAAAATAGAAAATATATTTTTAATGAATTTAAACCATTATTATTTTTACAAAGGATTTTATTTTCACTAAATGATTGAGGCATTTCTCATATAAAGGTATCAATTGAAACTTTCTCTTTCATGGGTGGATTTGAGCATTCCTCCTGATTCACATTTTGTTTCAAAACATCAGTTAACTAAGGAGGTATTTTCATGATGTTCCGAAATCCTTCAATAAAAATAGACATTTCATTTTGGAAATCATTACATTACCCATCGCATTTTTTTTAATTGGTTTCAACTATATCCTCCCATTGACTAAAAAAATTGAAAAATTAGTTATGAGTATTTTCAAACTGTTACACACATATATGGAAAACTGTGAACATTAAAGGGATAACATGTAAATATAATCTATTCATTAAACAATGAATTTATAGGTTTCAATTTAATTTACTATTGATCTATTTCATAACATAAAATCAAATGGTATTTTTTCTTCCCTCCATAATTGGTTATAAAGAGTTTGTGAATATCTAAAACATATCCCCTGAGTTTTCCAAGTTTAATTCATAGTATGGCATGTTTTTATGCACTGAGTAACACTTTAGTGAATTCTGATGTGCCATTTTTAGATTTATTACACATAATTAAGACTATTCTTGAACCAATTTAATCTGAAGTATCTTGAAATTAAAGTACTTTTTCAGAAAACACTCGCTTTGTACTTCCCCAATATTGTAGGATATTTTTCTATAATTGGTATTAGCCTTAGCCTAATACCTAGGGCTTTCAATAATGTTTTCCAATACTAGTTTCAGTGGTAAGAAAACTGTTTTCATGATACCCACTATTGTGAACAAATCTTTTTACAAATATAAATACATGATTTTTGATCATTAATATGCAACAAGAACAACCTCAAATATCATGAGGACTAGTGTCTTTGTTATTCTTTGATTATATTACATAAAATTGTACATAAAACATGGAATTGTAATTTTATTCTCTATAGTCAGCTCCACAATCCATTATAGATCCTAAAACTATATAAGATAACTTGGGGAATACATGAATGAAATGGGTGATATAAAATTCCATTAAAGGAATAAACATTATAAGGAGGAAGAACATGAGAGTCAATGGTATAAATGATATCATTAAATTTAAGGAGAATGAGTAATCAAATGGAAGAATGATATAAAGTAAATGGTATCATAAGATCATAGTATCATAGGAAATATGGAAGTAACATAAAACATGACATAATCATAAGTTAAGGATACCCACTGAGATGACATCATATGGTGGAAATAGTTTCATAATGGATTAGTCTCTCCTTAATTCCATACATGATGCTCATGATATTAAAACATTACCCAATGAATTGGAGGGATATATAATTCTAGTACCACCCATAACATTCTTACCATGTAAATGAATATGTGTTCCATATAATCAAATCAATCAAAAGTCAAAAAAATAATAATTACCCGTGTAGTAAAATAGGTATCTTAATTTTATATCATATCATAACTCAAAGAGATTTATTAAAGAAGGAATTTGAGAAATGGTTATAAGGAATGTATTGACCCATAAAAATAATGTATAATGATATCAGTATATATTTGAGAGATATATAAATAGTATTTAAAATAATTCTATATCATTAAAGATATAGATAAATTGAATTATTGAGACAATGTTAATCACTGAATAGAAATAGTTGTTTTGTGAGATCCCTATCCTCAAGCTATATTTATCTTATGAATTCTTCATTATCATGAACAGTAAAAAATTATAAATTATATACCTTTTTAGTAACCTTTTTCAAATTTATAATTTATTTTATATTAATTTTATCATGTTATATTCAATTACTTATCCATTTAGGTTTGGATCGGATGTTTTAACAATGTTCAGCTGATATATCCAAAATCGACTTGGTAAGTTGACTAAGGTAAAAGATATTATTAATTAATCATATCCATAATTATAATAATGACATAATTAAAAATTTTATACATAAATTATAACTTTAAAACCAATAATGAATTTTTTCTGTTAAAAATGAACTATATTGCAATCATGGAGATGGTAAGTTGTATGTACACATGAGTAATGTTTCCCTTCTTGAATGATCATGATGAAAAAAATTTAATATTATTTTATATTAATAGAATTATAATTTTAAACTAATTAGCAAATTATATCATTAAATTCACTTATAGATACCATCCATGTGATGAAGTAATAAAAAATTAATTACATCACTTCGCGAGGAGGTAGTCTGTTGTACACACCAATGACGTTATCATTTTTAGTCGCTCAAAAGGAGAGAAAGTATATGATATAATAATTTTACATAATTATTTTTATTTTATTTATATAATATATATTAATTAAATCCATCATTATAAATATCTATTAGAGGTGATGATGGATAAAAAAATTACATCGGTTCACGAGAAGATAGTTCACCTTACACATGAACAATGGTTTTTCCCATTTATTGAAAGTGAAGATGGATTTATGTTATAAAATTAAAACAATAACATATTTTTATTTTTGAGATACATAATATTTTATATGATCAATATTTTGTAATATATTAAGGAGGTGGAACAAAAATAAAACAAGGATTCTTGGTTAAGAATGTTACCTCTTCTTCATACCACTTATTTATGATTATACCTAAAGCCTTACTAGATTTTATTTTTGATAAATAGAGGGGTTTTATTATGAGGTTGAGCAAGTATGAAATTGATTGGGGTAGGGATTTTATGAAATAATGAGTTTGAGAGTTGTGTTAATGAGAGGATAGGGGTTAGATTTTGTGAGGGAGGAGAGGTGAAATTCTTGTAAATACTAAAAATGATTCAATAATGGTAAGTCACTATCAAGAAAAGTGACTCCAAAATAAACAGACAAAGGAATGATGGATATATAAGTCCTAAATGTATTTATAATATTCAAAATAAACATATCTATAACATTTTATCCACTTTACCACTAAAGTTCATAACTTTTACCCTTTTACTTTGTTACCACTTAACTATTTTTTTACTATTTTACTATTCATTATGAAAAACAATTAAGTTGATATTATTAAATAAGATTAATTACAATGTTTCCAAATATAAAATAGATTTCCCAACATTCATTTCTCCAAATTTTCATAGAATAATATGAAATTATACTTGAATATGTTTGGATAATGTTTTTTTTCAAGAAATTCATTTTTCAAGCACAAGATAATCTTATAATATCTATATGAAAAGTAATGAAAATTAAATAAATTTTAATTAATATTTTAAGATACATAATTTATGTTTACATTAAAATTGTTCCTCATTATGGGATATATTAATTATTTAAAAAGGAGAAACATTATGCACATTGATATAGTTTGTAACGAAAAAAAGTGTTTTAAAGAAAAATAATTTACATAGTATAAAATCAAAAATAAAAATTATTTAAATAAAAATAGTTGAGTTAAATAATAATTATGATAAATTTAAACAATATTTAATAATAATGAGAATTTTAAATAAAATAATTTATTAAAAATAAATGAATGTTTTACCAAAAAATAATATTTTTCACTATTTACTGAATAATCAACATTTTCTAAAAAATCCCAAAACTTCCCCATAATTAAATAATAAATTAAAAAATTATTTTTATTTTATAAAAAAATTATTTATTTTCCAAACATTAGTTATTGTACTTTCTCACAAGATAAAATAATTTTTTTTAAGAAAACATGTTTTTTGAAGAATATGTGTCCACATTAAAATTTCGAATCTTAATTAAAATGAATTTAAAAATTAGGAATAAAATTTTTATATATTTATTAATCTATATAATACTATTCATAACCATTAATTTAATGTCTAGGTTTAAAATCCATTTTTAAATAATCATGGTTTCTTTGGGTTTGGTGTTGTGTGTCGCATATGATATCGAACATAGTTTTCCCTTTTTAGAAGCTAGGATATTACACAATATCTCATACCAAACCTACCAAAAAACATCATATATCCATCCCCTTATATATTAATCTTATGTTATTCTCTTAATATTATACTAATACGTATTGAGGGGTAATCCAAAGGAGGTCTCTTAAATAATAGGTAATCGTCTTTACCAACTCATTAAAATTTTATATCCTCTTCTACTTCTTTTATATTTCATATACCCATCATTAAATAATTAATAAAATATAATCAATATACTTACATGTTATTTTTATTTTTTTAGATCCATTTTCCACCTCTTTTCCATCAAATAGATAATGAAATCATTGCATGTTCGAACGTGCGACCAACTATCTCAAATGGTGGTGTAATTCATTTTTCATCACCACAATACATGAATGGCTTTATATATGGAAATGATGAATCTATATTATTGTTTTGAAATAATTTTAATTCTATAAATATAATATATCATTTACCTTCTTACCTTTTAACCTTTCAATAAATGTTATTGTAGTTTGTCTATACGTTTGGACTACCTCCTTCACGAAGTGATGTGACTTATTTTTCATGTAATCCTTTCATGAATTATTAATATGTATATAATGACTATTTATGATATTTATATTATTAAAATAATTATACAGATATGAAACCATGAGAAATATTCACTGAATAAAACGATCAAACTAAATCTTAGATGAAAAATGAAACAATTCACACTTAGAAATGACAATTTTATTAAATATTTATTAATTAACTTGTGTTTAAATGTTTTAAGTGGATAATATATAAATTGTAATTATTTATATGTTTTATATATTCATAATAAATTTAAATTTATTATATATGTTTTTAAAATAACTTTTGAAGCATTGTAGACCTGAGATGAGGGTTTATTTCACAATGCCATCATTATTCGTGATTGATTGTATTTATGTTTCTGTTAGATTAATTACATAATATTTCTATGACAAACACAAGATATTTTTTTCTAAACTATTTTTTTAGTATCAATTAAACTTTTACATTATTTTTTCCTCAAATAGGCTCAAAGAATTATTTTAGTGAAAACCGAAAACAAAAATTATATCTCTTCAGTATTAGTTTTCTTTTATTTTAAAATTCTCAAAAAAAAATGAAGAATGTTCTCAATGTTCTCTAATGATTTACTAAATTAAATTTTTCCCCTTTAAAATTTCTATAAAATTAATTATAGGGAATATTTTTTCCTTGAATGAGTCACTTTTAAAAAAGTTGTCAATGAAATCATAATTTTAACAGATACTTCTCAAATGGATTTTTCAATCATCATGAATATTATATTACTTTAATATTAATTCATAATATTTTATGGTTCTTTTCAAAGATAATGTTTTTCCTCGTATTTTATAACTTTTATATATTTTAAAACAAGTTTTTTCAAAATGAAAATGATATATTAATAAATTAATATTTGGTTAATCTTTTTAAAGTATTTTTATCTATGTCAATATACACTGATTAATTTTATGATTGAATGGGTATATAATTTATTAAAATAATCCACCATATTACTTAGGATGGATTCTAATCATGTCATATTTGTTGATTATGGAGAATATTAACAATTAATTTTTTAGTTTTTCAATATTATTTTATATTTGAATTATGTATTGAATTTTTATTCACCACTTTCATCTGATTAATGAGTTAAACTTTTTAAATAATGGGAAGGGCCCATTATATCCCCAAAATTAATCAGTAAGTCTCAGGATAAAAAAATTGGGTATTTTTCATATTCCATACCTATTTATTTCATGAAGCAATATATATTATCCGTCAACCAGTATCCCAAACCTGTCCTCATATGACCCAAGGGGGATTCTTGATCCATGTGGAAAAGAGATAATTTCATGGACATAAAGAACTACATTTGGTATAAATTATTTAGTAAAGAACCAGGAATGTTTTATTAATTATACAACATAATTTTTATATGAAAAATTAATATTGTATTAGAAACGGTGAAAATGACAGTTCATATTAGTTCCAAGGTACCAAAAACAACATAAATACTAAGAAAATACTATATCCCAACACTATATTACATGAAGTCACAACCATAATCCCCCTTCATACTAATGATAAAGTAAACTACCACTCTATAGTGAATTTCCATTACATAGATTATATAATAGAATTTATACATACATCCAAATATGTATACTGGTTGTGAGAAAAAGTTCCCAGTAGGAACTCATCAAGTGTTTTATAATAATAATTTATAAAATTATTCATTTATGATATAATAAATATATAAAAACTTAGGATATATAATTCTATATATTTTTCAACAAAACATGGAAGTATTATTTTTTCAAAGTTTATTAAACATATCAATAACTTAGTTTTCAATGCATTTTAATAAATAACCCAAATAGTTCTTTTGGTGGAAATCACTACTGAAAACAAACCCATATGTGATAATTGTTCAAGGTCAATGAGAATAATCATAACATTATCATGATTTATATGAAACATATTCTATGAATTACCCTAGAAAAATTGTTTTGGGATGTAATAGTTTACTCCTGTGAGTGGATCCTTGTTATAATAAAGATAACATAGTGCAAAAATAACTCTAGAAAAACATGTCTATAGAGAATGTGTTCAATCCTGAGGATGGATCCCAACATCATCATTGATCATAATAGATTTTACTATATTATAACCAATCCATTTAAATTTCATCTTTGAAACCATAAAAATCATTCTATAAATCCATTATAGATAAACACATCTAGGGAGAAATCTATTTCACATCCATTAATGGAAACCAATTTATTTCATAAAACATTGTTTATTCACATTTTTTAAAACCATTTCCTTCAAAAATGAATAATTATTTCCAAAAATATATAATCTAAATTAAAATATCGATCAATAATGGATTGTATAATAATGTTGTTTTATGAAACCACATATCTTGAAACACTTGAAATAACAAAACAGAAATAGAACCAAAAGGTATAATTATACTTGAATCCTATGAACTATTGATGGACCTTTAGTTAAGATTTCCCAACCATAATTATCTAAATTTTCATGTTCTAGAATGAATAAAACCAAAGGGAAAACGTATCACCATAAAACATGAACAACACGCCTAGATGATTGGAGATATGGACAGAACCCCTCAATTTTAAAATGGATATAGATGAGATGATGGCTTTGAACAACCCTAGGATAACCAAGAATTAATCCTCCAACATTAGGGATAAATCCAAAATAAAGGGCTAGAGGTCATATTGAAAAATCCTTAGGGATACTCAATATTTTATGTAAAGTACTATAAGTGGGATGGTATTAACATTCTCTATAGTTTATAGGAGAAATAAGGAAACATAAAACAAATTAACATGTCCTACTCTAAAATAGAAAGGGGATTGATGTAGAAAAAACAATGGTGAAAGGTAAGGGACTACACCAACATAGATCCTAATCAAATGTATTTTTGGAATCCATTCTTGGATCAATGATAATGTCCTATAAACCCATAAAAATTTACCATTCCATAAGGTATCTACCATGTCATAGACTTATGAATATAATAAGATGGATATACTGTATCCTAGATCCATGGTGCAGTGTCCCCAAAACAAGTAGAACAGGCCAAGATCCCTCTTACATTATTCTATTTTTTATCCATCAATCTATGAAACAATTATTATAAAATTTAAGAATCACTAAAACAATCTTACACATCATTGTACCTACACCACATCACTTCAAAACCTCTATGGTAAAACATTGACCCCTCAACATAAAACTAGATTCCATGTCAATTATAAAAGGATTGGGAAAATAAATTTGAAATAAAACAATAACATGTTCAAAACTATAAACAAAAATAAAATATAAAAATTATCCCCACTATATTTCATTATTCTTAAAGAAATATATGCTAAAGATGTTTTGTCCACATAGATATGAGGCCACTTCTCCCTCATCACAAACTCCCACTCCAAATATGCCATTGAATTAGAATAATCCTACCACAGAACACAAAACAATGGTATATAATTTTCATTTAATACCTTCACATGATAATAAATAACATGAAAGTTTTTCTCAGTCACAAACAAGTTAGATTCTGTATCAAGGTATTCTAAATTCATAATATTAATCAATTTTATTTGTTACTTTTTGAGTTCAGACCCATAGATGATGTTGTCCATTGAAGAAAATAGCAGCAATAAATCCAAATATTATTCCACCTTTCAAATCAATTTAATGACCTAAAACATCCAAACATACATATGAGTGACCATACATAGGTTTCTAAGACAAAAATGAACCATCTTAGTTGAACATTTTAATAACACCTTATCGCTAACCATTAACTTCAATTAAAGTGAACATCAATCTAAATAAGACTTGTAGTTGCATTAATTCATTAAAAAGAATTAGAAAACTAACTACTTATTTATTATTTACTCTTGAAATAAACTATGTCAAATCACATAAGTTTATATAACTTTAGACTAATATTGTGTATAGATGAAAGGATTATAGTAAAAATCTTCAAAAGGTTTCAATTTTTTTGAAAATAAGTAACTGTTATTGTATGAAAATACACCCATATATAAATGGATAACCTAAGATCCAATAATTTCAAAGACATGTGCATGAAGAATATCTTACCAAATTTGATTTACCCTTTCTATTATCCCATTTATTAGGCGATTATATGACATTATCATCTGAACAAAGTTCACATTGCCTCCTGGTAGACCTTCCAATACAATGATTTTTAGAGAATGTACCTATAAAAAATAATGGAAATAATAATCACATTCAACAATAAGATATATATCGTATATATCATACTAAGGATTTTTAAATTAGTTTTTTCACATATTGGTCTGAAATGAGATGACTTAGTTAACAATTATATCTCCAAAAAATTGAATTCATACCCTAAGGTGATTGAGGTTTACCAATGTTTAATATATCGAAATCTCATTCCACTTACAGGTTTTAATGGGAAGAGGATGGAATAAACTATAATGCTTCTAGTGATCAGATTCTATCTGATATTATGTATAACATCAAGATAATGATTCAGATGTGTATCATTTCATATAAGAAAACCAAAACTAACCCTTAATTACATAAATCATTTTTTGGAGCTAAGGTAGAATGCCCCAAAATAATGACGGCCATTTAACGACATGAAATTGCTTGAATTCAATAGAAGAACATACAAAACAAAATATCATGATAATATAACAACCTACTAAGAGAAGATAAAACTAAATCAAATTTTCTTAGAGTATATCCAATGTTAATGTTGACTAACTTCAAGTATTCAAAACAAAATCTTTTTTGAATATTCAAATATTATCGTTAAAAGTTGCAACACAAATATTATAAGATATAGTAAATGGAAATTATTTCCATGAAAATATAGTGATGTTATTTTCTAAATGCATAGAAAATAATGGTGAGTTATAAATCATGAGTTGGAAAATTCTCTCAAAATTTCAATGATAGTGAGAACAATAACCCACCATATGATCTATTTTTAAAATAACACAGTCAAAACCTAAACCTAAAGCATCATAATAAACTATATAGAGAAAACCATCCTGTAGTAAATTTAGAATTCATTCTTCAATTAAACATTGTACTACTTGATTATAAGATGACTAGGACATTTAATCCCATAATAACAACACCGCCTTCTGAGTGATATCTCTCAAATGTGAAGCATACTTCAATAAATATTTAATGAACCACTGATAATACCCTTCCTAACCAAGAATCTATTAATATTAAATGTATTGGGTGGTTTGTTCCATGATATAAAAATTATCAAATTTTTGGTATCTATTAAGATACCATGTTCTGTGATCATGTCTTTTAATAAAATAACATCTTTGATCAATGATTTAAATTTTGAAAGTTTTCAATATTAATGGTGATCAATAAAAATTCCCAAAACATAAATTATTTGACAAATAAAATATCCCTTGTTAATTGAACAGAAAATGTTTTTATCTAATAACACCATATAAAAATTTTCAAGATGTTAGAGTGAAATCCTCGGTTCTATAAAGATAATCAGAATGTTAGTTAGGCCAATTGGCATTAACATGTACTCAAAGTTGTCACACCTAATCTCGAATGAGGTCTTTGGAATATCTAATTCATTGATTCTATGTAAGTGATAACCAAAATTATGATGAATTTTAGAAATTCAATTTTCCACTTTCAACTATTTGAATAAATCCTTTATGAGAGGGAAGTAAAATATTTTCAAGACTATAAAATCATTGATCATCTAATAACTAAGGATTAAATGATTATTTTTTCCATCCTTCTTGGAAAAAAGAATAGAGGAAACCCAAGTTGATAAAATTGGGAATATAAATTTTTTGATACTCAAATAGTAAAACTATTTTTGTATCTCATTCAAGTTATTTGGTTTCATATGGTAAGACAACATTGATATCAACTAAGTTCCTGAAAACAAGTCTCTCAAGAACACTACATCTTCAATTAGAGGAAATTTAAAGAATTCATCTAAAAACAATAGGAAACTATCTTACTACTAATGTACGATCATAATTAATATAATATTTCCCCATCCTGACAATTGGAAATAAATAGCCTACCATTTTTGAAAAAAAAATTCCCACCCAACTGGTCCTCGAGACTTATTCTCCTTAAAACATATGTAATTTCATATCGAGGGAAATAAGAGAAACCTGGTGATAATAACATTAATGTTATTATAAAATTGTAATCTTTCATTTCACTATGATAATAACATTAAATAGGTCCTAGTAAAAAAATGTAAATCCCAATACATCTATATATTGAATGTAATAAAATAATATTTTGGAAATCTCAAAACCTTATTCCTTTTTCATTTCTAAATGAATTTATAATTCAATAATGAATGGAATGAGTTATGTTGTATGGTTTAAATATCTATCATGTGTTACAATATAAAAGAGTGATAGGAACGTATATCAATTAATAATTTCACTAAGTTGGAATCAGTAGAAATGTTGGCTTTCATTTTCCCTTGAACTACATTAACTTATACTAGGGGATGTTCCATTGCATATAATTACTACATTAATGGGAAATGTGGCTGGAAACCTAGAGTATATAAATCATCTAAATACACCAAATATCCTACAGTTTCCAATAAGTTTTCCCACACGAGGAAAATTTATATCTCAAGACAACATATTCATGAAACTGTGACTACCACATGAATTTCAAACTTCAAGTGGCATAGGGAAAAACAATTCTTTTTCCCTATCTGAAAAAACAAATAACAAGGAATGAAACAAATAGGTGATAATGGATCGCATAGAGAATTATTAGGATTAGTACCACTACTGAGGCAATGAAATTCACTCTGTATTCTTTTTTTCATTAAATGATCCATTGTAACTACCAATAAAGGAGAAAGTATGTCTTGTAAGGGATTATTTTCCTACCATGTAAATATCTACATCCATAAAACTATCCACAATATCATCATAGGTTGTCATATTCAACATGCAAACATGTCACTAGATATCAGATCAAGGACCCATATAAAACCTATAGTTCTTCATCTCCTCATTAGATTTCACCACAGGAGAAAATAGAGTGTGTTCAGTGCAATGATTTTTATACTCTATCACTATTTGGTTCCCATCTTCAAGGGGAACAAAATTCATTTACTTCACTATGACCTTAGATATAAAAAATAAATTATCTGTAAAAATGACCTTTATGAATTTTCAATATATAATGCCATTCTTCGTAACTAGGAAAACTAATTCACACTACTATGTACCTAGACATTGAATATTATTGGTATTTTCCCACACTCTGACTATATCAAGCGTCTTAGAGAATTCAAAGATCCTCTCAATAATTCCCAAGGAATATTATGCATCCTAATGTTTGTTCATAAAATGTAAAGAGAGAAGTTATTATAAGTGAAAATCTTAATCCCTATTCCAACCCCCATCTATAATATTTTCCACCTCAATAACATAAACATGGGTAGGTTTTACACCTTGTTCCATAGTTCAGACCAATTACACCTAATATTTATTCAAATTCTGATTAACTAGTGTTTTTTCCTATCATGATTCTCCAGGAAAATCCTATCAAGGATTCCTTAGAAGTATTCTAGGGGCATGTTACTACACCTAACCAGAAAAATTGACATAAAAACATGTATTCCATGAAATAATTTAGATTTAAAATAACATAATTATAACATAATATGAAAGAGTGATAAGAAAATTAGAAATTCCAAGATTAACACTCTAAATCCCAAAAGACACACTTCTCAACCACATTTGGTAACTTAAGGCTCCTTATGATGAGATTTGTCAAGTAACCTAGTTATAATATAATACTTATGTTTCTAAATTCTTATATATTTTTTACCAAGACATACAAAAATCCATGCCAGCAAAAAAATCTTAAAACCCCATTTACTCTAATTTTAACAAACCAACCTAGATTAAAAACCCATTTATAACTTGAACTATTCTTAATAGGGCCTAAAGGGCATTCGAGGTCCCCATCATATGGTGACTACTACCATGGTGTCTAGATCTACATTTAAGAAATATTTTTACAAAATGAACCAATAATTTTATTCTGAATATATTAAATAATTTATTTATTTTAAAACCAAATTAGTGGCTAAAAAGTAAAAAATATTTAGCCAATATAGTATTAAAGGAACATAAAACAACCAATATAATCAGAATACAACATTCCAACTCTATTAGAAATGATCTCACAACGAAACACCAACACTTATCTGATGAAAAAAACCTTACAATACTCTACAATGTCTTTCTAATATACGCATCATTTAAATAAATAACTACATACACCCAAACAAGTACACAGAGTGTGAAAAAAGGATCTCGGCTGGATCCCACCAAGTGTTTCATAAGAATACCTCAAAAAAACCATTTTTAATTAAGTAAATTGAAATGAGGAAGGAGATACTATTTTATATATTTTAATATTAAACGTAAAAAAATAATCCCTTTTCAATGTTTTTAAAATTTACTAATAACCCATTTTTTAAATATTTCTTATGAAAATCCCAAATATGCATTTCAAGGATAATCAATATAGAAAATGATATAATGAGTAACAATTATTCCTGGTCAATGAGTATCCTCACAACATTTACATTCATAGTTAGCCACATGGTGTACACATTACCCTAAAAAGAATTAATCGGGTGGGTTAAGAGTTCACTCTCAATAGTTGCACCCAGATATAACTTAGGCACGCTGGTGTACAAATTACCCTAGTTGAAAATTCCTTGGCAGAGGGAGTTCATCCTCATGGACAGCTCTCTACCTCATCATCTATCACATTTGGTTTTACCATTTTTGAATCATTCATTGTTTATTTCAACATAGTAACTTCAAAAATCAGGATTAGATACATTTCTATTAAAAAATAATGAAATCAATATAATTCAAAAACATCACCCAAAACCAATGCATTTCATGAAATAATTTCTTCTTCTATTTTTAAACCATTTAAAAACATTTTCTAAAATAAATCTATTAATCAAAATTCACAACCATTTTAGGAAAAAAAATAATGGATCAAACAGATGAATTTTCTAGAATATGGTTGATTACCGAAACCAGCAACCTTGAAACACTTGGAAAATCCAAAACCTAGTGGAAATCAGAAACCAAGAAAAATTAATTATCCTATGAACTGAGAAGGATTATATGTTATGATTTCCCAATCATAATTTCCAAATTTTTATGTTCTAAAATTAATCAACTAAAGAAAACATTTTCATCATAACTTCAAAATGACACACCATGAGGATTATGGAACTGTACAAAACACCCGACTCCACAATGGATTGAGAGTAGATTATGAATTCAATAAACACTATAATAAAAAATAATTTAACTCCATTTGATGACCCATCCTAGTGGGGCCTGTGTCATGACTCCTCAAGCCTGCCTCTTTTAGGCAATTGGATGGAAACTTGCACCGAGTAGGCATGTCTCTAACATGGGAGGCCTTATCCTGAGTACCAATAAACAAAAACATATCATCAATACTATAAAATAATGAAATGTATGATATATTGAACAACCAAGCATGTATATATATGAATCCCAAAACTAAAGTATTAAAATATTTAAATGAAATTAAATAGGGCCAAATACAAACCCACCACAAAGGCTCTGAAAAATGTCTAAAATGAAAGTAAAATTGGTACTGGTATCAGAATATTGTAACAACAAACCTTGGTATGCTCGGTCCCACTAATCATCCTCTTGTTCTTTCAATGAATATATCAAAAGGTAGATCATCTTCACAAGACACAACATGTCAGGGAAAATCCCCTACTTGGGTGAGTATAAAAATACTTTGTAGGACACCCTAAAACCACAAAGCATATAACAAAGGAAATGTATAAAGATATAAATAGGTATACATCTAAAGCACATAAAACAATAATATCCCAATTTATCCAACATGACACACAAACTAGAGGAAATTACCAATTGAAATGATAGCCTTGGATTCAAGTTTAAATGTTCCACATAGCACTCATTCAGGAGAACATACTCTTGAGTCTCATAACACTGATGAAATCCATCTGATAGGTATTTTTTATCAAGTCTCATCATATAAAGTACATGTTGAATGTATGAAGAGATGTGACGCATAGATTAGGATAACTCCCAAGGCCATGGGGTATACCAATAACCCAATCTGGATTAACCCACTAAGTAGAGGATCTGTGTCCATGTATTTTTTGTCATGATCCCACCAAAGACACAAAGATAAATAGGGGATCTCACTTTAGACCTCATCAAATGTTTCCAAAATCTCTATCAAAGAGGTCTTTCTAAATGGGTATTTGTCCTAGGAGTATGAGGTGATTCCAAACTCACCTAGAGAGAAAAAGTAAAGGGAAAACACCCTAACTAAACTTATCCAATATACTTAGTATTAAGGATCCAATCTATGTTCTAAGGATTACACATCATGTATTAGGATTACATGTCATTTCCCTTGACCTTGGGTCTCTCCCATGTAAAATTATTGTGTCTCTTTCTCATCTTCATGTTATCATGCACGATGTGTCTGCTACATGAGAACTCTACCTGTGTACTAGTACACTACTTAAATAATGTACTTTTTCAAGACATATTAGTGTAGGGGAGTACACGGCATGCTCAAACTTGTGCACTACAACTCATTTCTATGTACACTCTCATTTAATTACTCAGTCACTAGGTGAAGATCCCATGTCATGTGATAGGGGAACATGTTTTGTGATTATTAACTTTCTCCCAAAACCATACACATGTCATAGGGGGACCTTCATGGCATGTGGCCCTATGTTACATGCCAGGTATCATGGTTTTTTTAATATTCTATGATCTAGTTTTTTTTGTTGTCATCCATTATACTAATGTTCAATCTGGTTACATCCTCACTAGAAATTCAATATCCATGTTATGAAGTTCCACACCATCACAAAACAACAATATATATATCCCTTTGATTAGTTTAGAAATTAGCCTCATTCATCATTATTCATTGGTGATGAATAACCTAAAATCTGGTATGCAAAACCATCTTATTCACCTCTACATCTATCATTCCACCATCATAATGTCATTCCAAGCCTATATATACAATATCAGATCATTTCATTGTGAAAAAAGTGTTCAATGATTGATTCCTTTATATATGTGCAACCACGATCCAAATAAATATCACCCATGGTGAATTAAGAATCACGGGAGAAATTCACAACCAAAAACATTATGAATTAACCTCATAAAATTGTAATGTTTGCCTTAATCCACCATCATTATAATGACCATCGAAGAATAAAATATTACATGATAAATTCCACCAATAAACCTGATAATATATATCATCACAAAAATGACCAATATTAGAATCAATCTATTGGTCAATTGGTCCTAATTAATTATAGAAATTATGAAAAGGGAACTAATCTAATCACAATAAAAATTCTACCTCAATTTTTATTGTTCTATAATGAAGAACGGGGTTTTTTCATGATCATTAGTTAGATCCTATAATTATATTTCACATTGATCATCGATATACAATCACATTATTATTTTCTAGAGATATATCATCCAATGCCCACTCCAACGGTTCTCCAATGGCTCTAAGGTTATACATCTAACCCAATAATTATTTCGTAATAGTATACATAAAGTCTCTCATCATTGTGTTAATGAAAAATGATTAAAATAATTTATTTAATTATATTGTTCATTTCCACCCTTGTGATAAATTTTCCATAAATGTCCTCCACCAACCAAGATTAAGTCGTTCCTAGGGTAAAACACCTTTAGAAACTAAAAAATTCCTATGAATTTTGTTTCTAATCCCTGATTCAGAAGTTATTCCACTTTTTCAAGAAAACTATTTGTTGGTTCTATTTAATATATTTAATAATTTCATACCTTTATTCCATGCCTCAGAACCTCAAACTGTATCAGCACATGGTCTCAAAAATAATCTATAGAATATCCTAAAATAGTCCATGGAAAATACAATTCATAAAATTCTCCCCACTAGGGGACTTTATGTCCAATTATACAAAACAAGTTCCACACAAAAAGATGTGTGTAATGGACATGAATTTGAGCCTACTGCTCCCATTTTTTCTTCGGAAAATTCCTATGAATCCACCGGAGATGAACTAAAGCAATCAAAAATACAAGAAAGATATTATCTCATAAATCATTAATATCTATTGGGTACTCATAAATAGTGGCACTAACCTCAATGTGTATCTCTCCCCAGTCAATAATGTGTTATGGGTTATGCGCATACTTTCTCATTTGTGACACATGGAAGATGTCTTGTACCCAGTCTAACTTTAGAGTTAGAGCTAAGTGGTATCCACCTCTCTAACTCTATGTAGTATCTATATGGGACAATAAACCTCAGATATGACTTAATTCCCTAGCCAACCCACCAAAATCCATGTCAAGGTGAAACCCATATGAACACATAGCCTCCCCCGTCGAACTCTAAAGGCCTTTGTTGTCTGTTTGTGTAAGACTTATGATGGATACATATAGTCTTCATGCACTCATGGATAATCTTCAACTTCTTAGTAATTGATTTCACCACCTCTAGGCACATCACTACTCAATCTTCGCAGTTAGTCCAGCGAAGTGGTGATATATAGGGTCACCTATACAAAGCCTTACATAATTTCATACTGATGATTTAATAATAACTATTTTTGTATGAAAACTCTACCAGTGGTAGGTGATCCTTCCAACTAAGGCCAAATACCAACATATAGTCTCACACCACATCCTTCAAAACATAAATGGTTCACTTTGGATAACTGTCAATTTGGGATGGAAACACTCCTCTCAAGCATTAATAAGTCCCATAATCCTCCAGAAATCCCATTTAAAACCGAGATGTGAAGTGAGCACCATGAATAGAAATGGTATTTTATGGAACTCCATGGAGTCGAACATATCCTAAAAATAGAGGCATCACAGCTCTCTAATGAATTCTACTCCCAAATAGCTAAAATGTGGGTTGACTTGGTAAGCCAGTCTATGATCACCCAAATGGATTTGTGACCCATAGATGTACCTGGTATGACCAACATGATATCCATGGATATCTGATCCCACTTACATTTTAGCACTAAAAGGGTTTGAGCTAAACCTGTGGGAACATTGTTGTTAGCCTTCACTTGTTGGAAAGTAAGGCATCGAGAGATAAACTTGGTAACTCCCTTCTTTATCCACGGCCTCCAAAACTGACATCAAAGGTCAGGTTACATCTTTCACACTCCTAGATGTACCACTAATGGAGATGTATGTAACTCTCTCAGAACCTACTACTTAAATGTCACTGCTATGATCATAAATCCTCTGAAAATAATGACATATTCCCCACCTTTAGACAATCTATCTGGTAGATGTTTAGTGGATATCTGAGTGCATAGGGTCTTATAGTCATTATACCAAAGTTATACCTCCATGACTTGTTCTAAAATTGGAGGGTTAACAACCATATATTGAAGGTAATCTACTTGATATTAATCCACAATGGATTACTTAAATGAGGCCAACCAGTCTATCATTGTTTTTGGAAAATGTGAATAAGATCTCCTACTGAGATCATCTTCTACCATGTTCACATTCCGGAGAGTATAGAGAATTTTGAAGTCAAAATCCTAGGGGAACTACATCAATTGCATCTATCTCAAGTTAAAATCCTTCTAAGATAATATATACATGAGACTCATATTATTAAAATATATGATAAATCACTCACCAATCAAGTAGTGTCAAAACATCATTATTATAAAGACAACTACTGCTGACTCAAGATTGTAGGTCATGTAGTTCTTCTCATGTAGTATCAACTAACATGAACCATAGGCAATCACCACTTACCTATACATTAAAACACAAACAAGAACCATCCTAGATGCATCAAATTACACTAACCACCTTCAGCAATCTCAAAATGAGAGCACTCATCAATTTATACCTCAAATGCTGAAAATCATGTTGGCACCTCTCTATCCACCTAGAAGGCTCCCCCATTTGGGTCAAAGATATCATGCATGTTGATATACTTTATAATTAAAGTATGAATCAATGGTAACAGCCTCCCATCCAAAGGAAGTATTGTACCTCTCTCATGCTCATGGGTGGCTCCCAAACTAACACTACATTACCCATGGCTAGTTCAACTACCACTTTATCATTTTAGATAATTTTTCACAGAAAGTGGACCATCAAAATCTAGAATTGAAAAGATAAGATATTTTTATAAATATGGTGCACTCATATTATGTAAAAAACAATCCTTAAGTTTCTCATATAATCCTTCTTAGACATCGAGTATACAATGATATTGTTGATGGAGAATACCACAAACTATTCTAATAAATGAAGAATGATCTAGTTCGATATCCCCATGAACACTACTGGGGTGTTCGTAATACCAAATGGAATTACCAAGTTCTCATATTGATTGTAGAAACACTTTAATTTTATCTTCAGTATATCCTCATCCCATAATCACAACTGGTGATATCTAGACGAGAGGTCAACCTTAAAGAAACATTATGCCCATATCAAATAATCAAAGAAGTCATTGATCCTTGGTAATTGATATTTGTTCTTCACGATCACTGGTTTCAATTGTTAGTTGTCTACACATAACCTCAAGATCTTGTCTTCCTTCTTTACAAGAAAAACTAGGGCTTCCCAGGGTGAAACACTAGGTTTAAAAAATCACTTCCTCTATAAATCCTTCAACTACACCCTCTACTTGCAATGCTCTATGAGATGCATTAGATATAATGGAACAAATATTGGAGTTATACAAGGTTTTAGATCAATTCATATGTATACCTCTTAGTGGGGA
The DNA here is from genome assembly GCA_963277665.1 of Viscum album. Classification (NCBI taxonomy): domain Eukaryota; kingdom Viridiplantae; phylum Streptophyta; class Magnoliopsida; order Santalales; family Viscaceae; genus Viscum; species Viscum album. The sequence continues at coordinate 1,105,552,580 of OY728119.1, forward strand.
GGTAATCCTGAAACTACCTTAGGGAAGACATCATCATACTCTTCCACTATTTTAGGAAACAGAGAAATCATTACATCCACCACACCAAGTGTCATGCAAGATAACTAATGACTAATCGAACACATCCTTTGATGAAAAAGTCCATCCTATGTTTCATAGGTTTCCTTTTCATTGAAAATGGAGAACCTAGTTCCATCACTATAGACACACGACATCCTTCACCTGAAATAGTCAATATGGTCATGAACTATGGAAAACCAATCCATATCTTAGACTCCCCAATTGTAATGGTCGAGATAAGGTATTAACTAGAATCTATAAGTCTGATAAAATATATGTACCAAGAATGGAATGACAAGAACTTTTCTCTATCAATACAAAAGCTAAGGGAGAAAAGACACATATCATGCCACAAATAATTCCTATATCCTCTGGGTTATAAGATCTGATTGCCTATGACTATCCCAACCCCTATCCTCCTGCACCCTGAGTTTGGTGTGGACCACATGGGGGTGGTTATGGTTACAATTAAAAGTGTCTACCACCCCCAAATTCTATCCCCTCTCCTCTACCACATACTTTATCTTGTGGACTACTCTGCTCCAACTATTGTTTGTACCTTGATGGCCCATCCATGGTTTCCCTATTATCTATACATTGGGTCAGACAATATCAGGAGAGATTTCCCCTTACATCACATGAGTATCACTGCCATTATCTTTCCTGAATAGACCCATCCTGAAATCCCTTAACTACTGAACCTCCCTCTTGGGACCTCCTCTATAATAATGTCTCACATCCTGGACATTAAGAGAGACGTCACCTCCCTACTGCCCAGGTCTCTCCTCTTGTGTGCCTAATACTAGAAACCATTATTTGTATTTACACATCCAAGAAACACTCAACCACTATAGCTCACTCTAGAAACCTAACATATGTAGGAACGCAAAGAGGGATAAAATTGGATCAAATGTATCCATGTAGACCTTTCATGAAGGTATAATCCCTAAAGAACTGATCTCAATCCATATCCACTCAGTACGAGGAGTGGTTGGTTATCCTCAATGAATACTCAGCTATTGTCATGCTTCCATTCTAGAGTGTAAAATTCTCATGGATATTTACATACCTCTATATCGCTAGAGAGACCTCATATGTAAATATATAGTCAAACATGACTATGGTTGAGTCACCTATTCATAAATCTGGGTCACTAACCCCCACCATCACCTTACCAGTATGTGAATAATTCTCTCTAGTAAGACCACCATCTGATCTACTATTATGTGTAATAGAGGGAAAAATATTTTCATCACCTCAAACATATCCTTATCCACATATGGGTAAGAATCTCCTCGGATCCTGAGGGGTCTCTATCACTGAAACTGGTGAATTTCTCTCATCCCACACACCTCATCCGCTAGTACTATAGGTACCATAAACTTCCCAAAAGGATGTATATATGGTGCACCACCTAGAGGTAGCACCCCAAGAATTGGTCCCAATATCGATGCCTCATCACTAAGGGGATATTCCACATGATCATGACACTGAATACATGCTATCATACATTGTGGAGTCATCTTAAAATAGACAAGATGCCCCACTTTCAATGAGTGTATCTGAACAGATGACTCAATAAGGACATGGAAATCACAAAACATTATTATATGATTCATGTACCATTTTTTTCCTACAACCAGTGTTAATATGTATCAATTAAAAAATCAGGTTATCATAGTCCTGGTGTATGGATACATCAGCTACTGTACTAACACTGGAGTCCTTGTCCTAAAAGACGAACTGGAAATACTAAACATTGTTTCCCCAATCCAATCTCACATACTCTAGTACTAAGGTGGAACTTAATCCTTTGATATCACTCTATCATGAAACATCTCATTGGATCCCACTTCACGAATCCCCAATCCCACCTAAAATAGGACATGGTATGGAGACTAGAGATGAGTAGGCATATCACTAACATGATAGGCTTTATCCTAAGTACGTGAACAGGCACACATCTCTAAGCCTTTAAAATAATAAAATTTAAAAAGTAATGAACAACTATGTATGCATACAAAAAAATATTATATCCTATGTATGATGGAAAGTAAAGGAAATTAAAAGGTCCAAATAAAAACCCTTCACAAAGACATTTAAAAAAAGACCAACCTGAAAGTACAATTGGGACTGTTGTCAGAATAAAGAAGGAATGCACATTGGTCTATCTAGTATCACTAACCACCATCCAGTATGGGTCCATTAAGGACTCTTTCAAAAGGACAATAATCTATAAAATATATTACATGTGAAGGAAATGCTTATCTAGGGGTGACTATAACAGTACCCTGTAGGACACCCCATTGTAACAAAGAATAAAAAAGGAAATATAGTCATATCTATATAGTTATATGTAAATAACACATATAATAATAATATCTAGATATAATCAACAAGAAAAACATTCTAAAGGTAAGTCACAACCCTAATGACAAACATGTATTCAAGCTTGAAGGATCCACATAGTGCTCATCCGAGAGAACACAGAGCGGATTCTGACAACAATGATGATATTTGTTCAAGAGGTATTGCTCGCCATCTCTAATCATATTAATTACATACTGAAAGTCTAAATTGATTTGATACCAAGATTAGGATCCCTCCCAAGGTTTTGGGGCATGCGAACAACTCAATCTGGGCTAACTCACAAAGTAGAGGATCATTAACCATGTAGTGTTGGACACGACCATACCAAGAACTCCACCTAGGGTATGAAGACAAATAGAGGTTATCACTTCAGGCCTCACCAAAGGATTCCACTAACTCTACCTAATAATTCCAACTGAAGGGGTTACTATCAAAGGATTAGGAGGTGATTCCATACCTTCTCATAGGGAAAACATAAGGGGAATTCACCCTAACTAATATTTTCCAAGATACAGTTGAAATGGGATCCAATACATGTTCTAAGTAGTAAAAGACGTGTATTTGGGTTACATTCAATATCCATTGATCTTAGGTCATTCCCAAGTAAATTGATTATTTCTCTTGCCTATGTCTATGTAATATTACACGACATATTGATTTCATGTGTACCCTTTCTCGGTTCCAATAAATGGCTTAGCCCATGTACTTTTCTAGGATGTGTCCATGTAGGGGAGTACATGGCATGTTCTGATCCATGCACTCCAAAATATTTTCGTATACCCTTCAAGGTTCACGGAAAGTCACTGAGGATAGGTCACTTATCCTATGATCCTCACCTTTCTCCTGAAACACTAGTCACTATGTAGGGGGGTCCACACAGCATGTGGATCTGCATTACACGTACTGTATCATGGATTTTTTCAAATTCCATAATCAAGTTTCCATGTTTTCATCCATTTAGCCATCTATAAATCCAACAACTACCTACCTAGAAATTTTGGATCTAACAAATGGACAGTCATGCATTCATCGAATAAGAAGATCCAACCCTCTAATTCATTTTTAAATTTTCCTCATTTAGCATTCTTAATTGCGTGTCTAAGAACAAAAAATAGGGAATCCAAAACCCCATTAATTACAATACTTCCATCATCTCACCACCATAATTTCATGTTGATCCTGAATCTATAATATCGAATCATTTCATTAGGAAACAAGTTCATAATGATCAATTTATCATGATATTTTAATCCATTTTCCAAATGTTGAATTCCTAAGGTAAAAAAATAATCAGGGGAGAAATGCACGACCACAAGCATGAGAAATAAACATCATCCAATGTTTATGTTGGACTTGATCCATCACCATTAGAATAAAAATATAAGAATCAAATAACACAAATAAATACCCCCAAATAAACCTCACAATAGATCCCATCCTACAAAATACCAACCAATGGATCAATCAGTTGTTCATTTGGTCCACATTCATCACAGAAATTAAAAATTGGTAAATAATCCAAAAAAAAGAAATTACCTTCCCCAATTAAAATCAATCACTGATAAAGAACATAGATGTTTCTTGATCGTTGGTGAGACCCTTTTATTTTTTACTACATCGATCATCGATATATGATTTGATTATCATTATCCTGAGAGTGATCCTTGAATGATCTCTCCAGAGGTTCTCCAGTGGCTCCAGGTTAATGCGGCTAACCCTAGATTTATATCATAATAGACGAGTTAATGACTATCCAATCATTATGTCAATGAAAAAAATTAGAATAATTTATTTAAGAATTTTATTCATTTCCAATCCCACGATGGTTTTTCCACAAAGGCCATGCACCAATCAAGGTTATGTTGCACCTTGGGTAAAACCTGCATTCTGAACTCTAAATTTCCCTCATATTTATTATTTGTGAACCTATTTATATGCTATTTATGTTATTCATGAAAACTACATACATGTGATATTTAATATATTTAATATATTTAATATATTTAATATATTTATTCCAAGAACATCGGGCCTCAAAATCTCACACCATATCGGGGCCTGGTCTCAAAAATAATCCCTACAATATAGAAAACTAATACATGTAAAATCCAAGCCATTACACTCCAATATCGGGGATGAAGATAAGGCCTTAGAGTCAAAATGTTCTCTTAAAAATCCCATGGGTAACTTATAATTAGAAGAAATGTTCTGAGAGAATTTTGGGTTCCAGGGTTTTTAGAATTTATTGAGAAAACTGGGAAACCTAACGATATGGAAACATAGCTAGTCTATAGTGAAATGGCCATTTATGTAGAAGAAAACCATGTTATAAGAAGGGAATATTATGTATTGGATCGTATTCCAAAGTATTTCTGAATTCCACTTTCTGATCAAAGAATAGATCTTATAAACTAGGTAAAAGGGACCATGATGTAAGAAGGTAATCATACGGAATAATTTCAAAGATTAAGAGAAGGCTACATTTCAGTACAGCCACATGCCATAGTGACCCTAAAATTGGAAGAAATGACTAATTTCCTCTTTCTGGGCCTCTATGCCATAGCCCTCAAATAACTTCATAAATATGATGAAAATGGGAGAAACAATAAATCTATTTTCTATTCCATATAATTAAAACCATGTCACAACCATTGTGTCCAATGTGCAAATCAAGCATTAACACCATAAAACTAAATTCAACTTAATATAAGATTCGATCAAAAAATACGGAAAATATACACTAAGATAGTCTCATATAATATTAAATCCAAGATTTTAAAATTAAGATATGATTTCATATAAAAATTCCTTAATGGTAAGATTATTATATATATAATTATGTATTCTATAATTATGCAACATTTTTTAGCCATTTTATTTTTAATGTCTCTATTTTATCCCTATATTCATCTCCCTTTTATGATATTATTTATATAAAATATTTTATTATTATTTTTCAATATAATATTATTCATGATATATTTTCCATATCATATATTCTATCTTATAGTTTCCCTTAATATAAATCTGAGATCAACATAAATTATTTTTTTCATTTACCAGGGTACTAAGAGGGGATCTTGACATGAATTCATAGATATAATAGAATTAATATTAATGATTTAATAAGTAATTTAAGTTATATGTCATGTTTTAAATATTTATTTAAGAATTATTTATGTATCTAGTCCCATATTACTGCTAAACTATTCAATCATTTAGGATATAATCCCATTTATATTGAAAAAATTAACAAAAACTACCACTGCCTTTAGGTTACGAGAGTCAAGGTGTTACAAAAAAATCATTATCCCCTGGAATTTATAATGTTCATTTTGGATTCCCATAATAAATATTTGGTTAAAATTTATGGTTTTATACACTTCAAATTATTGTTTCAATTCAAATTAAATAATATAGTTTTAATATCATGAAGGATGCAAACATAATTTTAGTGATTTTGGATATCGTTTTCCCACTATATAAATGGAGACTTGTTCTATGATATGTTAGATCCTAAGATTGGGTCGTATGGAAATAACCATGATTGTTGGCCATATAAAATCTATAGACCTATGAATATTGAGAAAAGTTCTATCCAACACTTGAAAAAGAACACACACCATGAAATATATCCTCCCTTGGTAATGGTTTTAAATTATGAGAATAATTTAATAGAAATATTGTAATATCTATTACATTTATGAAAAATATATTTAGTAAGATTGAGTGGGTGTGATTATAAACTTGAAACCATTTCATACCGATGTGTACAACATTAAATAGTGGGTGATGCTATGATTTTAATGCTTTAAAGGAAGGAGTAACTCAAAGAAAGTGTGGATTCAAAAATATCTCACATATATGAATGTAAATTAAAAGGAAATTATTATTAGATCCATATGGGACATTAATGAGTGGTACCAAGATAAGGATGGTGAATTTAGTTATGAAAAATATTACTATTTCCCCCCAAACCAATGAAACACTCACTATCAAAACCAATCTTGACCTCACTTATTAGTCGGGGAACTCGTCTGTTCAGCGGTTAAGTGATGATCAAATTAACTATTATTTTTATATTAGAGTTATTTAGGTAATATGGATGATCACTCAACCCTATTTTAATTATTATCATAAAGAAAAATCTTATAAAATAAATAAAACACGCAAAAATAATTTTACATGTTTCAGCCACACTGGTCTATGTCCATGGATCACACAACAATGTAGTTTTAATGTGAAAAACCCTAATAATAATATTTTAGTTGTAGATTTATGATATGTAAAATATATTATTGGTTCAATACCATTAAAAAATTAAAGGTAATATCACATACACCCTATGTTCACTCCTATTGTCCTCTACCTTTTCTCATTTATTACAAATGGAATTATTATCATCTCCTAGGACAATTATAACTTTACATTCTGGTTAATACTTCACTAACTAGTTCCCATTTATCTTTTGACATCTCTTTAACAAAATGGTTCTAAACATCACTTTTATAACTATGTTACACTCCCTACTGAACAGGTTTTCAAGGAATATCACCTTCATAAAGGTATTAAACAAATCCAAATCACTATCTATATTTTTTTCTAATGTGAAAACAAAATAATAATTTTTATAGAACTGTACACTTTTTCATGCAACTCTTATTCTTTCACACTACTTTCAAATATGACACAAATCTCCTTATATCACAAAAATAACCATCTAATTTAGAATTTATTATGTAGGAAAAATCGAAAAATTCATGATACCATTAATATTTTATGAATGTTCCTTGTTCATATAGACAGATGTTACTATATTTACACAAAAGATGATATAGTTATTGCATGAAGCAAGCAGTTTTTTAACAATGTTCTGTTTTTCATGAATAGAACAACATTCATGAGACTGTCAATGTATTATGAATACCACATAGTCTATTTAATAACATGTTAATTTCATCATGGATGTAATTTAGTTTTACTTATTTTCATAATAAATACCTTCATGAAACTCTTTTTCGAATCTAATACTTCAAAAAATCAACATGTAATTCTTGAAAAAATGAGAAGGTAGCCCACAATTTATATACAGTTTCATAAATATATTAAACTAACTTGCCCAATATTTTATTGGACTACTAAAAATCATATATTTGTTGTCAGATTTAGTTTAAAACTTACCATTTTTTCACAACTCTATCTTTATTTCCTGGGTTCATGAAACTCTATCTTCTTCACACGACTTAGCCATCACAAACGCTTCATACTTTCATTAAGGCCATAAATTTTCAAAATGTGGACAAAGAAATCTCAAAACAAAAATTTGTGAAATTTTTCACATGCTTACACTACTTTCATATTCATGAGAACATTCACAAAATTCATTCCTTTGAAATTTTTCGATAAATCCATTTAAAATCTATAATTTCACGCAACATCATGAAACATGTTCTAAAATTTACACAACTTTTTAAATTTCATAAAATTACTATGTTCTTTAATTTTCCTAAAATATATTAGAATCAACATATTTAATAAAATTTTGATTTTCTTGAGTCTTTTTCCTTTTAGTCGTTTCCTACACAAACATCCCATATGTGGTCAACGAGTTCTAGACCTATTCATTTACAAATATATTTTGATATTCAAGGTCCTAGAACATCACCATGATATTTAAAACATGCATCCCTGTTTGGTTTCTTCGTATTCTTGGATATCATTAACTCTTATCTCTATCTGGTCAGGATTAAAATTCTAAGATAACGTAATTCTTATTTCAATCCCCTACATTCCCTTTATTGGGGACAATATATTTTCATAGACTTGTTGACATGGTGAATAGAAAATTAAAAATTCTCCATCATACCATTGAAATATCAACATGGTAACTAACACACCAATATGAAAAGATTGAGTATAATAGGGTTGATAATGGATCCCACACACAACACCTTGAAAAATTAATTCTCATTACTTTCTAATAATTCCTCTTTTCTGCTTTCTATAAACATGCTCATGATTCAAATTTCTCTATCTCAATACCACCAAAATCCAATTATTGATACCATCTATCTGTGAATACCAATTAGAATTATCAACTTCTATTAGAGATCGATATCAACTATTCCATAATGTGTTTCACTAGAGGTTACCACATCTATAGAACCACATGAAAATTAATTTCATCATAAAATAAATACATTATTTATCTTCTTAGAATGAACATCTTTAGAGTAATAATATTTAGAGACTCCAAATACTACATCCTCTATGAATGGTTTGGTATGAAAAAGCTCAGATCAATGATCATTATACTCTCAGTAGAAACTATACCTAGAGTCATGATCATTTCTTCTCCCCCATTATCATTAAATCCAAATTATAATTTGTACCATGTGAACTAGTTTTAGAATCCTGATAAAACACATACCTTGGGAAATAGTGGGAGAACTTTTAGTATTGTAGCATTCTCCCCCAATATTCTTAATGTCATATAACATAGTTTCTATCTATAATTACCATTGAGACCAGGTATTCTTCTATTTAATTACATCTCCTTTATCAATTTTGTGAATTGAGGTATGTCTAATTCTCCCCATATTTCAACATGGTCCTTGCATTTGATAAGGTGATACAATGCTCCGCCTATGATTTTACACTCCTACTCATGTTAGGACCACTTGTTGGATTGGTAAATTTAGGTCATCACTTGCATGATTTCTGCACATTTGACATTAGGTGTGAGAAAATTTTCCAATACAAAATAATCATTAAGATGTAGTTTCTTTCAATAAGATTTTCAGTTGGTGACCTTACCACTTAGGAAAGAGATATCAAAAAATATCTATCCTTGGTGAGATAATAATTAGTGTATCAAATGAGAGATAATGTCAATTACCCTATCTCTATCAGTTTCACTCACTTGAATCCATATATAAAAAGTATCCATATAACAATACCTTATTTCATTTAATTCTATAAAAAAAATCCATCTGTTCTAAAGACCTAGCTGATAAAAATAATTGAAAATTATCCAAAATATCATATACCCCAATTTACGGATGATAAAATTTTTTAAATATTTATCAATACCAAATTTTTGTATAATTACTCATTTGTTCAAATTTTTAGACTAATTTCTAAATTTTACTTGCAAAATTTTTGTAATCTCTTGTCCATTGGAAGTAATTCCTTATTTTATGGGGATACCGTCTAACATATTTTCATCTCAAAACTAACCGTGGATTTCTCATCATTGACACACAATATATCATTAATGTTTATATTGATATTTAGCAATACATAATGTAACACCCCAAGCTTTCATGGTATGCTTCACTTTGAATAATACAATAGCATGTGTTATATGCAACTTCGAGTTCTTACACACCAAAACCAATCATACTAGCCGTTAAGAATAGTAATACAGACTTTTCGAAATTTTATAAATTTTATCTTTCAAAATGAACTTCATTTTTGGATTCTGAATATCGAAATTATCTTAGGGTGAAATTTTGGTACTTTTCTGATAACTTTCATATTTTGAAGAATAGTGAAAATTGCTAAATTTTAATTAAAAACAAATTTTTTAACAAAAATAATTAATAGTGATAAATTATTAATTTGATTGATTTTAAATTATAATTAGATTATATTTTTTCCATTTAATCCAATTAAGGGTAATTGGACATAATTTCACATCTATACTGGATATAAGCAAGTGTCAATCTTTTGATAGTTATTATTTCTTAAAAACACGCTATTTGTTTTGACAATGGGAATTAATTTAAATTAATTAATGCAACTTATATGTTTTGTATTTGGTAAAATAGACATAATTTTTTAATTCATAATATCAAATATATCTTAGGCTGAATTATTGTTATTTTTTTAAGATACATCAATTTTTAATGAATAGTGAAAAACACTGAGTTATTAGTTAAAACCAATTTTTTTATTTAAATAATTATTTATTTTATTTAAATTAATTTATGTCAAAATAGATACATAATAATTATATAAGTTAATTTTAATTCATTGGATTTATTTTATAATAATTTTAGATATATAAAAAAATTATTGAACTTTTCACCGTCTTTTACCCACCTCGTAGGAGAATTTGAAAATTCCCATAAAACTTAATTTTATGGCTTCTGTGAGTAGAATTTATAAAATCTGAGAGACAATATTAATAACAAGGAGTAAAATTTGGTTCAATAAGATAAAAATATCTTTTGGTGAATAGTAACTTTTTACTTTCATTTACCGCGGTTAAAGGTAAATAGGGTAATTCATGGTAAAATGAATATTGTCATAATTCACAATTACCTTAACACATGTCCTAACCTTATTGGATGAGTAATGGCCAACCATGGGCATATTTGGGTCGTTTTTGGGGCCTCATAGAACCGCTTATGAATGATAATGACATTTTAGATTAATTAATTTAATGTAAAGGCAAAATTCACAAAAACAAAAACCTTTTAGTAATTAAATTTTATATGGTGTTATATAAGTAATATTTTTTACTATAAATATTCATTATAAAGATAAAATTATTTACTAAATAGTGGTATTTTATTTATTATTTTTAGACATTAAATAATTTAATTTATTTACGACACAATGATGATGTAGTAATTACAGTATTAATAAAAGATTAAGATAATTGATATTATAAATTCCCAAATGAATGTCATTTGACACTTTTTATGAATTAAAATAATTTTCTAGGTTAATATGACATATTAGTATTGTTTATATGAATTTTTTTAGAAGTAATAATGATGTTATAAATTTATCAAAATCAAAAAACCCAATAGTTCCAAAATTGACATAAAAGAGTTTTTAAAAAAAATATTATATTATTAATTAATATTATATTCCTAAAAATATAAGGTTCGGCCAAAGTACTTATATCATGATATTTTTATCATTAATGGGCCACTTGGTGGTCTATTAGAAGTTTATCATAAGTTTATTAACCATATAATAGAAAAATACAAAGAGACATGGTAAATGTCAAACAAATTAACTAAGAGTTAAAACTAAACGATAAGGTTAACAAAGTGACACAAACCTATCTAAAACCTATTGGTTTAGTTGTTTTCGACCTATACTCATATTAGACTTTGAATAATCCACTTTGGAGCTATTAGAAACCGAATATGATTTTATTAAAAAATAATACTTTAAGTTTTTCTTAAAGAGCCCCTCCCCCCCCTTATTAAAGGACACCACTTCTATCCAATTCCTCACACGTATAAAGCCTTTTTACTTGTCCAACCTCTTCCCAATTAAGCTCCTCACATACCTCTCATCCTCCTAGAAGCCTTACCTTAGGTAGAAGGCACTTCAAGAGTCTTTTTTGGTTCAAACTAAAGGGAGTTACCCAAATTAAAGGTAACGACTTCTCTTAGCTTCTTTTCTTTAATTTTACTTCTCCAACTCCTAAACTGTTTCTATTCATTTCTTTTGTAACAAAACCAGTATCCAAAATATACTAGGAAATTTTTATGAGAATTATTTGAACTACACTTACACACACCTCCATCTAATGGGTGACGATCATAATGTTCATGTGGATGGCAACTAAACGCCTCACGAAACGATGATTGTTCGATTATCTCATACCACATATCATGGTGGCCATTATGATGGAAATATAATTAAATATGATGTTAATGAAAATTATTTTGTATATAATCTTCTGTAATTCCATTTTATATCATACCATTATTTTTTTCATGTTGTATATATATATGATAATTTTATTTGAAGAAGTGCGGACTACCGCCCCTTGAAGTGATATGACTCATTCATACCATACATGGAACGTATAAAGGATGGTGTTAATGAAAATAATTAACATATATAAGATACTATATTATACCGTAATCACAATATACCTATGTATCATTTGGTTTTGATTCCTTTTAAAATGAAAAATGAAATTGAAGTAGCGTTCGTGCGTACGTAAGGATTACCATCTCCACGAACACGATGAGATTCATTTCCCCATCATATCCATTAAAGACTAATTCTCATTTGATGATTAAAAGTAATTTTTAATGACTTGATATCATTCTGGATATGAATAAGATACAACCTATCCATAAAAAATAAGGCTTACATAACAAAGCATATAAAGGAAAACGAATCAGTTAACACTTGAAACGACGATAATACTAAAATATTATTAACAAAACAATATTAAAAGATCATATATGATATCATATTTATATATATTATTCTTGTATAATTTAATAACAATGATTTAACTGATATATAGGAGGTTAACTTACCCTCAACCAAGGAAAAGTACAAGGTAAGGGGTTTTCATCTCACTCCTTATTCTCGTGAGATTCATGCCATATTGCCACTATTACCATTGGTGTGGTGTATTTTCTGTCCATAATTGTATTATTTGTGTAATACACTTTAATTTATGTGTATTTAAATATTCATTGTATTATACCTCTTTCATGGGGTGTATGTTTCATAAGTTACCAAATTGGTAAGGGTTAATTCATCAATCTCATTATTATCCGAGATTGTTTATGTGTAAGTATTTACTAGGACATTTTTATTATCCATGTCCATTTTTCATAAAAATTATATCAAAATGAATATTATAAGTATTTTTGAAATCTAATATTTATCAAGGTCGGAATTTTAAATTTTTTAAAGATTTATCTTTCTAAATATATTTAATTAATTTCCATTTTTTCAAATTGATTTAAAGGATTTATTTATATAGACATGAATGTTTTGAAATGATAATTATTTATAGAAGATTCAAAGTGGTTTGAGACACTTTGATTCAAAAATATATTTTAACTTACTTCCTTTCTAAATGTGTGTCTTTTAAATGATTTAAAAAAAAGAGATATTTCTCTCAAATAGTTTTGATTTCATTTATTTCAATATCCTTTGTTGGATTTTAAGCTTATTTGAAGTTGATTTATTATGATACAAAACTTCCATATAGTATTGAAGGTTTTGTGATATGTTTGACTGTGGATGTGTTATTTTTAATACCATTCATTGTTTGTGGAGAAAGTATTGACATTTCTTATGCTAGTTTTAATATGAATGTTTATGTTATGTTTAAACCAATTCATATGAGGAATGCATTGGACTTAGTAAGTGACAGATGGAGCCCGCTATAGTTCCCCAATGCATCGGCAGGTCTTATTAGATAAACTAGTGTCTTTCCACAAGGCCTTGAAAAAATCATATTTGTAGTATTGTCACAAGGCCTTGACTATGTGGTTATGATAGTCTGACATTATGCGTTCCATCATTATGAAAGTGGTTAGTGATATTGCATGAGATTATTCGACTAGTAGAATATCCATGTGAATAAGTAAATGGCATTACATCATTTTATTTTTTCCATATTATGTTGAAGTTCAAGTTTAAAAGGATTTTGTTTTAGTGATACATTGCCTTAAATGTTTATGCTTATTTGTGAAAGTTTTTGTTGTATTGTTATCCTTACTGAGCATCTGAGCTCACCCCTTTCTATGTTTTATTTTTCCCAGTATTCCAAGAAGTGTATTGTGATTAATATGCAGGGTTATTCCAAGGGAATAATGGTGTTTGTGATGGATTATTTAGGGTTTTTTGTATTTTATGAAGTGTAATGTAACATTCATGTATGTAATCTATTTTTCAAGACTAGTAAACTGATTGGTCCTTTAGAACATGATTCCTTGTAATCATGCCAATGTATTAAAATAATACACTGACTCTGGGTAATTGGGGTTAGGTCATTACACATTACATACTCTAATATCTATATAATAGTTTGATGATGTCACATGTTAGATAAAAAAATAAAATAAGAGAGAACATTTTTTTCACTACTTCCCTATTTCTTATCTTCTTAATCTAAAGATAGAGTGAACATGTTATTTTTAAATCAATGAATTATGGATCTTGACACCACAAATCATCAATTTAATTATAAACATTCAACTCCTAATGTCAATTTTTATGACTCCTCTTTATATATGAATTTCTTATTATGTCCTCATTAAATAAAATTCAATATGCTGTAAAAAAATTTCTTATACATACATGAATTAGTTAGGACTCTAGAGAATGTCACAACACTGCTTCGTATGTATTGACTAAATTTCCCCATAGAATATATATCAATAAATAATGTAAATTTTTGATATATGTTAATATTATTTAAATATATAGGAAGATTAAATTTTTTCTCTATAACTATTTGAGGAACAATGCTAGTATTATGAAAACAACCCTCTAGTTTAACACATTGCTTTTCCAAATTTCATATTCATTGGAAAAATTTCATCAACTCCTCAGCCTATTATTCTTACTTATCATTGTTAATGGGAATATTCTTCAATGAAATGGAATAGTCTCTTTATTAAGTGATAAAACTCTCAAAATATTTATTTCATTTGTTTTCTTTGGAATTCCTCACTCTGGATTGAGAATTTATTATTCTTCATCGCCCAAATAAAAAACACTTCTAGCATAGTTAATAAACCAACAAGGATCTACTAAAATGTTACTAATTAGATAATTATTATCCACATATTCTTGGGTCCATGTTTATCCCAACATGATTTTTCATCCTTCAAAACGCATATCATACTTTGGGATGTTTCTTTCATATGAGTGGATTTTGGATTCCTTTCATTTCTCAATATATTCTTCTAGTTTTTCCTTGAACCTTCCAATACAGTATTTCATTTCAAACTCTTAATCAAACTGCTAATTTTTCTTTTCATGGGAACCCAAAAAATTACATACTTCTATTCCCTTGTGTTACATAGTGCAATCCTCATTAGGCATGACTGGAATCTATCATGTTTTATAGGGAATATAGAAACCTCGGTTTTTCTTCTTCCTAGGTGAATCATTCATTTCATGAACATATTTTTTTATCATAGACGAAACATCTTGTTTATTTTAAAACTATATTTGTTTTCATTCTTTCATGGGTGGATTTCATGAGTTAACTCATTTTTTTCCCTTCATGTTACAATTCTTGGACATATATCCCCAGTTAGAAGAAATAAATCTTATCCTATAAAAATCATACCTCAAAAATAAATTCCTTATTTGAGATGTGGTTGGAGTATATTTCTATTATCTATTAAGCCCTTCCAAAAATAAGATATGAAACGTGGTATATCTTGTGATTCTTTATTAGTAACATATAACATTTACCTTCCAATGAGAGTCAAATATTTTGGATTTTTAAAGATATTTACTCTAACTTGTGGACTCTATATTTCTACATTTTTTGGAAACCAGTTTTTGAAAATCGAATAGGAGGGATATTCTTTTACTCATTCTAAAAATTTATCATAATTTTAAGTCTATTTATATTCCCACCCTTCTCCTTTAGTTTGAAAATCATATTCTTTAGATTTGATCTTTCATCATGTTTTGTATTTTACCCTCTCTTCTAGTTTTTTCTTGTTGGGCGATAATTATAGATTTTATAACCTTCTATATGGAAATTTTACTATCCATTTCATCAGATATATCTTCAATTAATTCACTTTGAAACATCATTTTTCACCCATATTCATAATTTCATTTTTTGTCACATTTACAAACCTCATCCCATGGTTGTCATCAACCAAAATTTCTATGTGTTAAACTATTTCATCCTTATTAGACATTATATTTTGAACATCCTTTGTGTCAAGTATACTTTAATGGGAACTATATTTATACTATTTCACTTTGGAAAAAAATTCCTCATATTCGTAGTAATATCAATTAGTATTTAAGTTATTATTTCTATTTTTTAACCTTAATTTTCCATGCATCAATATGGATTTCATGATATTTATTCTTCATTATCAGCTCTATATTTTCTCACATCATCCCTTGATCTGGATACTTTGGTATGTAGACTCTATTCACCATTGAATATCTTAATATATAAACATCATCAGTAGTTTTGAAATTTCTTTGAATATAAATGTACTTATATAGTCTTGTATATTCATTATATGAACAGGTATACACATAATCATATTTATCCAAAACAAATTGAGTTTTCAAGAACCTTTATCTCAATCACAAACTTATCAAAAATTATTCTATTTTGTGGAATTCCATTGGATTTTTTCTTCCTCATTAGATTTGTTATTTTTTCCATGTCGTACAGATAGATTAAATTTCAACTTTAAAGACCATTTGGATCAATTCAGACATAAAAAAATTATATGATATTAACCCACCTCGAATAATAATCATTTGACCCACATGGGAATTTCAAGAGAGATATAAAATGATAAGGGTTCAATCATGGTATGAAACTCATTCATTATTTGTATATTTACCTTAACACAGTGAATATTCTCATTGATCTTGACCTCACTTATGAGTGGGGTCACTCTGTTATTTAGTTATTAAGTTATGATCAGATTAACTAGTGTTTTTATCTTATCCTTGTTTAGATAAGATTGATGATCCATCAATCCACATGCACTTACTATTATCCTATAAAATATAAAAAAAATAAAGCACACAAGATACAGAAATTTACTTAGTTCACCAGTACTGTGATATATCCCAGCAGAACATAGTAACATTATGATGTTGTTCCAAAATCTAAAAAAAATATTTTAGATGTTGGTTTAATATTAGTCACTCTTATACCTGAGGTAACTCCCAATACGTGATTAAGATTCATCTCACTACCACCCAATGGTCACTTGTTTTATCCTCTGTCTTTTCTCACTACTTTATGAGTGAATGTTTTTGTCTCACAAGACAATTTTTATATTTTCTATCTAGCTTGTGTTGTAGTAACTAGTCCCCACTAATATTCACGAATATATTTTCAAAATTGGTTCTAAAATTTACCATTATAGTAGCTTCATTATCCCTATTGAACCATTATTTAAGGAATATATCTTTATTTATGGTATAAAAAAATTTCCAATCACTTTTTGTTTTATTAACCTGATTTTAATACCAAAAAATCAATTTCATTTAATGTTAATTTTTATAGGACACTCTAACACATTTTCACAACTCACCGAAATTATGAAGCTTTCCTTATTTTTCAAAACTCATAAATTTTATGAAACTTTAATTTTATCATGAAAATCCCAATATTTGAAATAATTTCAATATTTCATGAATCTCCCTTGGTCTTATAAATAGAATATACATTCATCATGAAACTGAGGTTATCAAAATTGATTCATGAAAGATGTTATTTCAAGAAACATTCACCACTACAATAAAATCTGTTAAATCATTATACATTATTATATAATCAATATTTAATTAATATCCCATGGTATATATAGAAATGGGTTACTTTGTTCATGAAACTTAGTTTATCATCATATTTTCATTCAAGAGATACCTTCATGCAAATTTTTCATGATTTGAAACCTTCATATCTTTAACAAGACTTTCATAATTGAATGATGGTTATATAACCCCACTTATATACATTTTAGGCCCTTTGTGAAACTTCATTATACATCACCAACCTTTTGAAAACTTTCAAAGTTCAATAAACCTCATCTATTTCGAATTTTGATTAACATTCAACTCACTGTTACCAGGAAGGACCATCTATATTTCAAGGGTTTCTATAACTCTTTCTTATTATTGAAAGTACACCATCATTCACTCTATAAAGATTCACAAAAAAACTTACCTTTTCTATATATGGAAAAGTAACCTTAAATACACCACTTTCATGAATTTTTTATTATTTCATGAAATATTATATCTTCATAAAACTATATTGGGAACTTCATTCCTCTTATATTGTTTGAATAGGACATCTTGAATCTACTATATTACAATACTTCCACAAAATCAATCATAAATTCATGTATCTATTTTTATTTCATAAACAACCTTCCTTTTCCATTATTATTTAGGGGACTTAGATTCACATTGTTTTTGTAACATTAAATTTCCAAGAAACTTGTTTCTTTTCATGGTTTTTTGACAAAAACTTCTAGCATGGACTAAAACACTTCCATACCAATTACTTCATGAATATTTCATGGTATTAATCAACATGAAACTAATGAATGAAAATTAGAGTATTCATATCTATCATGGCCCCCACATTTCTTCAAAATATTCAACCAATTTCTCATTATGATCATGAATGAAATTTTTGGCTCATATAATGCATCATGTATTTTGTCATTGTCCCTTAATCAGGAACAACATCTTATAATGTAACTATTAACATGGTTAACATCAAATGATACATTATTTATCAAAACATGTCATTATAAATATGTTATATAACACATAATCATTCCATGGTAGATAATAAGAGTGTTTATGATGAATAATAAACATAACATGTGAAAAACCAATTATCATTTGAAATCCAAAAATATATTGTTCAATATATTTGGGATTGAATTTAATTTATTAGATCTGAATTAACACACTATCGAATAGTGGTTAACATTGTGTGATCTCATGTTACTAGTGAAAAACGTTCTAAGAAACACCTCGAAGTTAAGGGTGGGATGATTATAAGCTTATAAAACATCTTATATCAGTTCCATAAAATTTGAAGTGTATATTTAAATATATAAATTTTTAGAGAAAAATTAGAATATATTCCTAATGAATTTCATTTTAAAATCTATTGTATTACCAAAAATAATTACCAATGATGAATATTAAGGATTGAATATAAAACATCTAGTTTTGTGATTAAATAAGGAAACAAAATAATTCATTCCCTAGAACTATCTTAATATTACTAAAGGGGTTTTCACTCTTGGGATATTATTGAAAAAATAGATTAAACCCTATATTTGAGATGTTGAACTCAACTAGTGTAGAAGAAGTGGATAAAAGGGATATGAAGAAAAAAGGAACAAAATCTAGATAGTTAATTTAAGAAGAGTCTCAATATTAATTTACAAAGCTAATAACATCAACAAAAAACTATTTAAGCCTTGAGGTGTACAAATTATCTAAAACATTTCATGATATAGTGAATTAATAGCTACGAATATTTTGTTTTATTTTATCTAAAATATTCCATTATAAAACTATAGTGACACATATAATGTATAGTTTAACAACTAGTATGTCAATATAACATAGAAATTTTCCCCATCTATTATCCCACTATGATTAACAAATAAAAATCACCATTTCACGTGCATTTTTCATTCATAATTTGTTTTTATAATTAGATATGATCAATTAAATAAACAATGAGATACAGAAAATTTTCCAACTAATATGGTAATAATAACCTAATGAATAAAAATTACAAATAAAAATGGAATATTATTCAGTAACTATAAAAATGTATCTCCCCCCATTGTGTGTCCTATGATCCGAGATGTGGAATTTGAGCTAAATGGTTTCATATTCTTATCTAATATTTGTATCTATTTTGAATTTTTTATTCATAGGGAATTTGTGATAAAAAGGATTTTTTAAGGGATCAAATTTTGATTATTTATGGATTCATAATCTCATATTCTTGTAGGCATATATAAAGGAGGTATTGGATTATATTCATTAAACAACTAGTTTGAAAAGTAAATGTTAGAGGAAAAAAGATAAAAGCACTATAAAATTCCTTCTTGGGTTATTGTCCAATAATTTTCTCAAGAAAATCCATCATTGTTTACCACATTCAAAATATGGAAGGCACTATAAATTATTTTTAAAAAATTAGTATATGAAAATAAGGTTTTAATGAAAATTTCAACATAATTTTTCAAATCATGATTAGATAATAAACTAGGGGAATGAGTTATTTTAACTAGCTTATATCAAAAGTAATGAAAAATGAAAATATGAAAAATAAATCCATGAATATGGGTCCCCATATTAATGTGATCCATGTTATTTCTATTTATATTTCCACTACTAACAACTTTTATAGAATCTATTAAAATTATAATTTATAGAGTCACACATAGAGTCCTATAATAGATAATATTCATGTGATGATATGAAAAAACAAAATTATTTAATTATATAAGGTTTTTATGTAGTAGTAATGGTGAGATAAAATAATTAAATGAAAATTTGGACCAATATTGAATTATTAATGATGTTTCCTAAGTAGAGATAGTCTCTTCTAGAAGAATAAAAGAATTAATAATGTGAAAGTGACCTTATATTTGGATATAATTAAAATAGGTGAATATATAAAAATATAATGTGAATTAGTTCATAAATTTTCATATGGGAGATATAATTTAATGGTCATGAATAATGAATTGAATGAAAAGGATTATAAGGCCAAGGGTATTTAAAAAATATTAGATCTTAAAAAAAGATATAATTGATATTCTTTATATTACTATTTTAAAAAATTGTTGATGAAATGAATAAAAAATTTAATCCATTAAAAAATATAGAGTACTTGGTATAATTATAGGGGAAGGATCATAATGGAATTTAGATATTACAAGAAACTATTGTGCAGTCCTAGTGAATTATGTGGGTGTATATCTAGAATCCTAAGGATTCAGTAGTGGAGTATGGATGAATATGACCACATCTCAAATGATAAAACGTACTAGAGGGTTTGATTTCATTTATTGTTATCATATATGTTATAACATATAAAAATGGAACATAATAATGGTAGGAAGGAAAAAAACATTGATATAAATTTTTCTATTCCTACAAAATTCATGGGGAGGATATACATTATAAAAAATTCATGCATGAAAATGGATTTACTTATTTGTTGAAGAAAAATAAATCTCAATAAAAATTGTACCATGAACTAATGAAGATTCGGTCATAATTATCATCTTTAAAAGAATGAAAACAACTAGAAAAGGAAAAGGTATGTTCCCTAGTAGAGAAGAAGATAGAAGTCCACAAAAATAAAAAATAATCATTAATATGGGTATCTAAATTTACTATTAAATCAATTAAATAATATCAACAAAAGGCATGAATTAGAAGATTCCAATTCACATCCCCAATAAATCAAATGCTTATTTTTAGAGGTTTTCTCTTATGGTAGAGGAAGCTTGAATAATGATGCATCAATGTTTCATCAAAATATTAAACATTTACAAACAGAATTAATATCACAAAGGATATGTTTCCCAAGATAATAATGTTAAAGAAACCTAATGATAGAATATGGAATGAATGATTCAGAACTACTATTTAAAAATAACCACTTTAAATGCTTTAACGAATGTGGGAAATAGTATGTGTGTTCATTAAAACGAAAATACATCATCCACTAGATGAGGATGTTGTAGGTACACCTATAGACATGAATATAAATGATTCAATCATATACTAGATGTGTTATATGATTAATAGGTATATATGATCCCTAGGGTATATGTATTAATAGGATACATATTCCTATTGAAATGTTTTTTGTTTTGAAAAATCTTATATGAAAAAATTCTAGTATTCCTTTTCTTAAATTTTTAATACTAATTGTCCTTAACATAATTTTAAAATTATATTAATGATATGATCTGATTCAGAAATAATTTTCCTATGAACACTCTAGGTTTTCATGGATAAATATGGATAATAGAGTTTTAATTAAATAATTTCTGGTCATAAGGTGACTTATGATAAGTCCATTTGATGGAAAATAATTATATGGATATTATAGTTTTTTGAAAAACTAGAAGAGACTAACAAGGTACATAATGTCTCTTCTAAAATTATATTTATCATTTTCAAGATAAGGATGATATTCTTATAGGAGAATATTCACCATTAAATTTTCCATGTTTTTCTATTATATACTAAAAATGTTGAATTAGTTAATTATTTTTTGTGATTCCAAAAGTTATTGTAAGAAAATATAATTAACAAAAGGTTTATATCCATGAATATATTTTTTATCATCATATAGTTTTAACAAGTGATGTCGTAAGGTTGATATAGTAATTTTAATTTACAATCCATTTTATCTAATATAAGAAAAAACTAGCCTTATTAATAATGTATGATCACATATATCGACTAATATTACATGTTTATAATAATAAAGTGTTTTCATTTAGTTTAATTTAATTTAATTATAATAAACATATACTTTATTGTTTAATTTTTTATGGTTTTTTGTTTTTGTGGTTGAGATCACAAGATGAATTATAGTATCTCAACATTCATTATTGAATGTGTGGTTGAAATTATGTGATTAGCATGGTCAATATTTCCATTATTGCCATAGATTTTTTTTCCTACAATGATGTATTCCTCATTTGTCTTAGATGAATTATTTTTGGCTAAAAAAGTAAGTGTTGATTCACTCATTAATTTATTTTATAAAAATTAATTTTTTTTAATGAAATTTTATGGATCCTGAATAATGAAAAACTTGGAATATATCTTTTCAGTTAAGTGATTGAAATTAAAATTATAGATTTTCTATAAAAAATATTTTACTAACTAGTAAAGAAAATGTTAAAGTATTAATTGATAAGTGGTTGAGAATTGAGGTGTGCATATTTGATATGAAACTAGATTCTAAAAATAGTAGTTTTTTTAAGTAATTCAAATTATAACAATATTTTTAAAGAAAACTATCATTTATTTGAAAAAATTATCAATATTTTGATACCAACTAATTTTGTTATGTGGTCTTAGAAAAAATAAAAAAAAACATGGTGGAAAAAATAACTCCTAATTCATAAAAAAGTGTAGTAGAGAAAAAAATTATTACTATGATTATTAGAAAAATAGGGGTAATATAGGAATTAAAATAAATAAAAACACAAATGAAAAGATTATAAAGAGATTTATATAGATCTAAGGACCTATTGAATCATTATTTTCAAATATGGAGTATAGGTGCTTAATATGGCTAATTTATTTTTAATGTTAATGGAAGTTGAAGTTGAAGTATAATAAATATATATTATACCATTTTTTGTTTTATATGTATTTTTTTGGGGGGTGGATTAATGATCGTACTGAAAAAAAGTTCTATGGGCATATTTTTTTAACTATAAGTGTTTTTTATTGTAAATAACATATGTTTTTTTAATTAATGTATGAGGAAAATATTATATTGAGAGTGGGTTTCTAGTTCATGGATTTTTTGGAGAAGAGATCCAGATAGTGAACTAGTGAAAAATTGACAAGAGACACCTTGATATATCTATATAATAATGGCATAGTCCAAGAAATAGTAAAGAATAAATGGAAATGTCATAGTTTCAGGATGTGTTGAAGGTTAAATACTGGATTTATATTCATAAACCATTAGAGTCAGCAAATAGTAGGGTTCAGTGTAAAAAATGGTTCATATCTTATGTTTACACCATGAACCTATTTTCACACTCTAAAGGATGAAAAGAAAATTCATATGATTCTATATAATAGGTGATTCCACCATAGATGGAGTTTCATGAAGTGACTAGTCAGATTTTATGATATGATTGATGGGTAATATTCTATGATTACTTTCCATTTAAAATCTATAGGATATGAAATGTTGATTATTGGGGTTTTCAATATCGGTATATCTCTACACATATCAATTTCAAACCAATATCATTGGTTATATCAATAGTTGTGAGTAATTAATAAATCATGCAATTATATGGAGAGTTTAAGAGGAAAATATTCAATGATATTGGGATAATTTAATTACTAACAGGACACAACTCCATGAAAAAAGAAGCATATTTTCAAGTGTGCATTGTCTTAAACATCACAACATGGAGGAAATAATGGTTCCATTAAGGGGTAGCTTCCAAAATATATCATAGGTTCGATTTAATGAAAATTTGTGTATATGTGGTTTATAATTTCATAGTGTCACATATATTTTTCAGTACATAATGACCACAGTAATTCTAAGTGTTCCACCTCACATGACATCAGTTCTGTAAAAAAATATAAATCAATAATAACTATAGAATTTATAGTTGATGCCAGGGGTTATTAAACTTATTATAAAAATTTTATATAATTAATGCTTCATGTAGAAATATTCAAACTTATTCTAAAAAATAAGAAGGGATCCTATTTGAATATTACTATCATATTTCAGGTAGTTCAATAAAAAAATTCAAGGTTGATGGGGTCACTAATACTAAGATGTTTTTAGATAAACAAGTTACACCATATCACTATAGTTTTAATCACCTATAGAATATAATAATAGGGTCATGTTAATGTAAAGAACAACAGACCAATAAATAAGGAGTGTTGATGTTTTTGTAGTCTGATGTAGAACATAGAAAAAGCATAACATACCTAATATATTGAATGAGAAACACCTGTCTAAAAAGAATTAAAACCTTGTTTGAAGTAATGCATGTATAAAGGATAATAGAGTACCCCTAGATTAGTGTTATTATTTTTTAAATCATTTATAACACCTACTATGCATTTTTTTTAATTCATACATCAACACACCATCGGTGTATGCCCTTTTGATTATACCCTTTTTGCAGACCTTATAAAATCACTTTATCCTATTCTATTAACATTATGCATCTATTTATATCAATCATTGTGATTAATGAGAGTTATTATTAGAGATTATATTATTTTTATCTGGTATAGTTTCAAGACATATATTCTTAAAAACAAAAATAAAAAAGGAACAATTTTTAATTATTATAAAACATATTTCACAAACACCCCCCCCCCTAGTGTCTCTGGTTCCTACATAAAATATCATTGATTTAAAAGTGTCATCTGTTTACCTATGAAACTAATAGAGAAAAATTATATATATACTAGTTTTTAACTCATTACTTCAATTAGAAGGTAAAATTTAAAAATCATTTGGAAACACATCTTCATAATAATTACTAAATCGAAGAAATAATTCATCTCTATGTTGGATACAAAAAAACAATTTTCACCAATAGATGATTAATACTATATGATTTAGTACATAAAAACCAAAAATAATAAATATTTTCTCATAAAAAACACTACACTATTTACATCAAATATCGAGAAAATATCATTTGTTAGTAATAAAAAAACATGTATAAAGTACCACCATCCATTTATTATGATAAAGTGATATATGTTTATTAGAATCAAGAACTAGGTTCAAGAGAAATATTTTATCCCCATTACTTTCATATAAAAACCACAAAAATACACACCTAAAACATTCCTATCTAACCAATAGTCATTATAATCAACTTTAGTGGCCTCTAAAGCATCACTGTAAATGGTTTGAACCAATAGTCTATCATATAGATTATAAAAATATTCAAGACATTATTATCAATTATTAATAAAGATGTAACTGAGTAAATTCTTATTATACTGGAAACTAACTTTGGTCACAACACTTCTTGAGAGTCTACTAAATGCATTTTCCATCTAACAAACCCTCATTATGATTATATTTTCATCTGTCCTCTACCTCTTTTATAGTCAGCTTTATTAACTCAACTATGATATCATATTGTTGCTATACCATATGATGGATGATTAAATGTTCATATATCATACATTTATTATGGAAATTACTGTTTAATACTCTAGAAAAACTAATATATTGGTCTATAATTTTTTACACCCTGGTCATAACACCTCTGGTTTCATTGAAAATATAATCCTAAAGCCTGATGATATCCCATTTTCCACCGTACAATCCTTGAAATTCATCTTGAAAATGGTTTTATACTACTCATTCCATAGTAATGAAATATCTGAAGTTTTAAATTTTTTTATCCTCTCTTGAAAAATATTATTTTAATAACTAGTCAGTTCTACCAATGGCTCCACTCTATTTGATGCCTTATATAGAACTCTCTCTAAAAACCCATATCTGGGTTCAGATATTATCCATAACCTCACCTTTCTCTGTCATCAATATGGAAGAACATTAAAAATATAATACATACTCATTCCATGTATCTATCTCTAATGATATTCATACTAATGAGATCTCTTATTCTCATCATGCATGAAATTTATAGAATAACACATCAAATCAATAAACCACAAACCAAACTTTGTAAAAGAAGAACTCACATATTATTAAAATAATATATCCTTCTTCTAGACTAGTATACAAGTCTCCCATAATAACTATTTTTTGAATAACACTAAAAATAGACTTTATCCATTATAAGAAACATCATGATCTCCTATGAATAATGTGCACCGCTTCTGTGATCATCCCCTTAATGAATCCACCTCTAAAGGAACAAGATACTCAACTCCTTCCCAAAGCAATGAATATTTTATATTACCTTTCACCATCATGTAATTTTTATCATGTATAGAAGCACACACCTCATCTAATATCAATTTCTTCTTATATAACTAACTATAGTAGATTTTCTAAAATTTTCTTGCATCCAAGTCTACTCACTAATACATTTCAAGATGTTCCCTTAACACATATTCATTATAAACTTCATAGTAGAAGTATACATTCAATATTTTTAACATCCAGGTAATCCAAACTCATTATAAATATTTTTATAAATATAATTATGATGGTTACATAGACACATTTCTAAATCATTAACCTCTATATTTCCTTTTATACAAATCATAAAATATAGAATCATCCTGATCTTGTACTACATGAATGATGAATCCATAACTACTAAGATACCATTTAGTAATCATGATATATCATATGTATTAATATATTGAATAAATGGTCCTCCCTCGTATTATTATGCCCCTTTTGGGTCTTGATGATTTCATTTGTATATATCACATTCTTGGTTTTTATAATGTATGGTGAGAATATAAATATACTTAACTAGTTTGTCATTAAAACTCACTTGCTTCTATCTGAATGAAAAATAATAAATCAATTGTGTATAGATTAAAAAAATATTCAATGATGCATCATTCTAATTCCACCTATCCAACAAACATATAATCAATAACACATAACCATAATATTATGAACAATTATGTTCTCAATTTTTAAAAGATCACATAATCTTTAATAATAGACATCAATCTATATTTCTAAACCTAGTAGTTTTCTACATTAAATATCCTCATAGTAATAACCTTGAACAATTTTAAACCTATATAATTATTAATATAATATTTATTTTCTATTATCTAAATATAGGGACCTACCTAATAATTTATTTTCTTTGGATGGGACATTTTTCACCTACAAGTGCACTCAATGGTTTTTTTGGTGTCCACCCAGATGGATGATCCCCATTGTAATGTGCACATGTTTGGTATATGTATAAATATTGGTACTCCCATAATATTAATAGGTTTCACCATTATGGGGCTTATCTACTCACTGTACATCATCCAAAATGCATACCATATATTCATAACATCATTTCACCTCTCTCTAGAAATCATCACCTTCATCACAACGAACATAACAAGTTCCACCACTACCGCCACCATAAGGATCTGATGTATTTGAAAAAACTTCCTATGGTTTGAAAATGTATCATCAAGACTGTTTTCAAATTAGTGAAACATTACTACTTAGATAAAATAAATGAACATTTTTTCACCATAAAAGGACACCCCATGAATTGGTACCTCTAGGATCGATTAACTCTTTTTGAGTTTCAACATTATCACCCCGCTACAAATTCATTCCACTAAACACAATTTAATGGACTATAAGATATTAAATTGAGAAACAATATCAAATATAAAATAAAAGGATTGAAAAAATTTGATCTAATATATAACACATAATTGTAGATAAAAAAATCATTAAATCATCTTCCATTTATATCACAACCATCTACAAAAAAAATTTATACTAGGTTAGACCCAATTAATATTATCATCACCAATAAAACAATATAATGGGGAAATATCAATTAAGATGATGTATTTCAAATAATTTAACATTAATCTTCTGAATTCATAGCTGATGGTCCCAAAATAAGTGGTAAACATATGATAATAGGGAAATATTGTGGAAAGAATACATATATACAAAAAACACATAAACATTTCTTATAAAACCCCATTGTTGATAAATCAATCATGGGAAAAATTATCTCTTCTACACTAGAACACCAACATAGATAGATATTTTTTCACTATATATCCCCAAAAAAATTTCCTTCCAAATAGAGAACAATTTTCCATTATATTGAATACAAATTTATTACATGACTGGGGTCTTAAATATTATTCATCTTGAAAATAAAATTGATGAAATTATATAACAAGATATGTTTCATGAATATTTTAGTCAATAATCTATATCTCCTTCTAAATAAATAATCTAAATTTAGTATATTTACTAAAGGCTTATCATTCCACTCATTACAGAGAATTTATCTCTCTTCTAGGTATATATTTTAAGGTATATTTTCCCTCTAATAATGAAATATAGGACTTATTAATGATTATTATCATATCCCTTTTATAAAAACTATAATAACTTATTAATTTTTAATATAAAAATATATTTTATTATTATATTATATAAGTTTACTAATTAATATATTTAGGA
The DNA here is from genome assembly GCA_963277665.1 of Viscum album. Lineage (NCBI taxonomy): Eukaryota > Viridiplantae > Streptophyta > Magnoliopsida > Santalales > Viscaceae > Viscum > Viscum album. The sequence continues at coordinate 1,105,581,426 of OY728119.1, forward strand.
TTCCATGTACCTCTAACTCCTTATAAAAAAACAAAATATATCATTAACAGTTATAATAGATACAAATTTAAGAATAAGAAATTAAAAATAATGAAAATTCATAAACAAGGAACAACCAAATTCACAACTCAAAAAAAACATTAAAAATTAAAATCTATAAGGATTGTAGAACCTCCTTGGGGTTGATGATACCAAAAACTGAGTCATAACCATTCATTCACTCCTTGAATTGTTTTATATAATCACATTAACGTAAAACTCTTAAGGGTGATTCACTGTAAATGAACTATTTCTAACTTTGAATAAAAAATCACTAGGGATTGCTAACCATCCTAGATAAAAAAAATATCCTTGTTTTCATCACCATAAGAAATAAAAAAACATGAAAGAATAAATCCAATTAAAAAATAAAAAATATCAACAGAAAGAACCACATTATAGTTCATTTATGCTTTCATGACATGCCCTGTAACTATATCATGTTATTTAAACTCTTTGGAAGGTATCAATTATGAATATTAAAGCATATTTTACCTATATAAATGATAATTTCATCCTATGAATAAGTTACCCAAAAATATATTAGGAAAATAGAGAAGATTCATAACCGTGTAGAAATGAAATTGGGTTCATATGAAGATAATTATGAGAATAAAAACACCATGTGAAATTGACATATTGAGGAGAGAAAATCTAACATTATCTTAACAACCATCTAATAAAAAACATTTTCTAAAAAATTTATGGAATTATACATGATGTGTCAGTTTGAAAAATATAAGGATAATATTGACAAAGAAATCACAAACCAAACCAACTGAAAATTGAAAAAATTTATTAAACCAAAAAAATTAACAGGATGTTTGAAATAGTTATATAAGGAAGAAATTAATGAAGATCAAGGGCATTCCACCATACACAATTAAAATAGTCAGCTTAAAGGTAATTGATAATATAGTACATAATGATCCAATCTATATTGTTATCCTTAATGGTAATAATATCTTCTTCATTGTTACCCTCCCTCCATGAGTGAACAATATCATCCTATGGTTATAGAATGAATTTAGCTGATTTGATGAAATAAATTATATACAACTGAAATTTTTATTTCTTCTTTAAATTATTGAAAAAAATGTAATAAACATACACCACCTCAGATAAATAGATTTTTGATTCAATAAGGTTTCCTTATGACTTTTAAAACCCTCTATGTTTTGAAAATTACAAACACTTTATCATAAGATAGATAGATTTTTCTCTAAGGATTATATTCATAAGAAAAATCTACATTCTCAAACGAAATTTTTATCCTTACCTATGTTTTCTTTGTTCCTTTTATAGTCTCTATAATTAAACTCGTTTTTATTTCTAAGTAAAAAAATTGCTTTCACATATAAAACCTCATAATCCTCAAAATACTTGGATATAAAGTATTCTGTTTTTAGACACTGAATTCTATGAAATTAAAACACTGAATTCTCTAAAATCTATACTCTGATTTCTCTAAAATTCATGCTTTGAATTCTCTGAAATACGGGTTCTAAATTCTCTAAAATTTAGGTTTCAAATTATCTAAAATTCAAGATCCTAATTCTCTGAAATTCAGGTTCTGAGTTCTCTGAAATCTAGGTTTTTAATTCTCTCAAATTCAAGTCTCAAATTCTCTGAAATTCATGTTCTGAATTCTCAAAAATTCAGACACTAAATTCTCTCAAATTCATACTCCAAATTCTATGAAATTCATACTCCAAATTCTATAAAATTTAGGTTATTAATTCTCTAAATCTCAGACTCAAAATTCCGTAGAATTTAGACTCATTATTCTTCAAAATTCAGACGCCGAATTCTTTAGAATTCAGACTCCGAATTCTTTAGAATTCAGACTCCAAATTCCTTAGAATTCTGACTCTTAATTCCTCGTTATTCAAACTTCAAATTCCTTAGAATTTTAGACTTCTAATTTATTATAATTCAGACTCAAGAATCTATAGAATTCAGATTCTATATTCTTTGTAAAACAGAATCTGAATATCCATGTATTATAGACACCGAATGTTTGTTTGGTTAGATTTTGAATTCCATTTTCCCTTAGACTCTGAAAAATAGATTTAGTTAATAAATTTGATTTTCCTTATACTTATGGTGAGATGATATCATACAATCTATTTCTAACTATCCATTGTTTGAGTGACACAAGTATATGTCCCTCTGATATTCAAGGAAAAATATAACTGTTGGATGAGGGAGCCAACTATTATAGAAGTGCCTATAAATTAGAGATCATTTGAATGAGCTTACAACTATTCCATTACTCAAGATATTTCATGCTGCTAAAGTGATTTCTAGAGAGAGAGACTCTCATGCTTTGTGTGGTTCTAAAAATCTTGATCAGATTGTTTCGTGTGACTCTGATTTTTGCTGTGTACAACTAAGGAATTATGGGGATTGGAAGACAGAGGTTCCAACTACCGTAAAGATCTAGTGCTTGTGGGGATATCAAGACAAATTCTTATATTCCTATCGAGGTATTACCCTAGTGTGGGTAATATAGAAATTCTTGGAATTATAAATCAAGGGATCTTTATCCAAGGTTGTTGAAAATCCTACTATTTGGATTAAAAGATTTCATACTTGTTACTTATTTTGTTTCAAGTTTATTTCCTCTGAATTTTGATAAAAGAAGAATGTATAAATTTATTATACTTTCTTGTAAGTTTATATACATTGATAAGTACAATTCTATACACTTAAAGATTTAATCTTTTCCTTGTAAACTTTCCTTAACATTCATTTCTAGAACTATATTTTTGGAACCTTGTAAACTTTCCTTAGTTTTTTTTCTAGAACCATATTTCTAAAACCTAGAATGTTTATATAGTTGAACTAAAAGAGGATTTCTGAATTTACCTTGTTTAAATTTTATAAACATAGTTTTCCTTATGTTTAAAAAATGAATGTTTTTAACCATACAATTCACCCCCCCCCCCCCCCCACCCACCTCCACCCCTCTTGTAATTGAGCATCTACATAATTATTTCGATCCAAAAATTAATATTAGAGGAGGACTCTAAAATAATTATATTAACATATAAGTTTTCTTGGTCAAGTTTTCATTGTCATAAATTTTTCCTTTCTCATAAATTTTTATCTCTGTTTATAAAATTATCTATTAATAATGTTTTGGGGAAATATATTTTATTTTAGAATGTCAGGAATCAATGTTGGTTCGATTGACAATCTAAAACCAAATAGACCTCCTATATTTTTTGAGAATGATTATGAATATTAGAGAGATCATATGAAGACTTTTTTTATTAATAATAGAGTGCAAAATTTTGTAATTCTTATTGGATATTACAAAATTACTCATAAGGAATTAAGAACCTTTACTAATCAAGAAAAGTCAGAAGATCAACTAAAATTTAAGGTATGTAATACATTATTGTGTTCCATGACCAGGAATATATATTTTCAAATTAATTATTTTTAAGCTACAAATTTTATTTGGAAGAAATTGGAAGTTACACATTTTGGTACATCCAATTTGATTGATACTAGAAGACCTATGCTTACAGCAGAATATCATGGATTTTTGTTTCTTTATAGAGAAACAGTATGCAATGTACAACAAAGGTATTTGAAAATTGTTAAAATTTTACAATATATGGGAGAAAATGGTCTAGATAATGATGCTCTTGTGGAAAAAAATTTATATATCAAGCCTAATGAGTGGGAATCTAGGAGAACAACAATTGATGAGAATAGAGAAGTGTCTGAAATTACTCTTGATGGGCTTTTTGGAACACTTCTTCAATATGAGACAGGAAGGAAAAGAGATGATTATATGAATAAGAATAATAATGGAAATGTAACTGTAGCCTTTAATTTTACTAAATCCAAAACTCTTAAATGGGTTAAAAGATCCAAGTAGAAGAAAGTCACTACTTTATCTGAATCTAGTAAAAGTGAACATTTTTTGAATGCACTATATTATATTTCTTGAAGGATGAACAAGATAGTTAGAAAGAAATAATTTCATGATAGATATAAGAAGAAATAATGAAAAGACAAGAATGTCTCAGAAGTCACTTTCTATGAATGAAAAAAAGCAGGGCATATAAGGCCAGATTGTCCTATGTTTAAGAAAAGGGATAGAAAAGAAAAGAATTCTGAGAGTAATAGAAAGAAGTACTACAAGGATAAAGCTATGAAATTTTTTAAATCTAGCGACACCTGGAGTGCCAGTGGTAGTGACTCTTATGATGAATCCTCAGAGCATGAATCTTATGGTCAGAAGAATCATGGTCTAATATCCAAAATACCCATTGAAAATCATCGTCAAATGGCCAAGTTACACAATGTTGAATCTATTACTATTTTATATTTGAATTAAAATTATATTGATAAAAAATACTATGAATATTAATATGATGGGTATTCCTCATTAGAAGATAATGCATTACATTCTTATGAGGAAGTGTCTATATTTTCTAAACTTCTTGAGAATGAAAATTCTAAACTCAAGAAAAAGATTGATAAGGAAAATTCTATATTATCTGTTTTAACAAAATAAGTATATTATATTTCTAAACATCTTCAAAAGAAAACTATTTATTTTAAAAGTATTTCCAAAAATCATGAGGAAGTTAATTCCAAGAAGGATAAACTTTCTAAGGATCTTGAAAATGTAATTTCTAAGAAAAATATTTTAGAGAAAAACTATAGTTATAAAACTAATTCTTTTATGATAAAAACATGGTTATAAAACCAAATCCATAAATATTTTCCATGAGGAAGTGTTTTTTAAACTTTACCGCTGGTAAGGAAAATTTTGACAAGATGTATTCCAAAATTCGACCTATAAGGAATTGTTTCAGATTTGGTTATAACCATTATAAACCAATTTTAAGTAATAACTATTTTTTCCCCAAAGTGATCCATTTTTTCACTAAATGTCAGTGTGTTGGACATTAGGAGAAAATTGATACTTTAAAAAATACCAATATTTAGGTTTTCATAGATCTTGTTTTGCTAAGAAAATGTGGATTCCTAAAATCTTGCTTTTTGAAATTTCTGGAACCAAGAAAGTTTGGATTTCAAAAATTTAAATCTTATTTTATAGAAAAATAAGAAACTACCAATATAAATACATGGTACGTGGATATTGGATGTTCCCATCATATGGAAGGTAAGAAAAACTTATTTGAAAATATCATCAATATGAAAATAGGAAAAGTAACTTTAGAAGATAATGCACAGGTAGGAATGGTTGGTATATGTAACATTGTTCTTCTGGAAAAAACATTAATTTAAAATGTATTATTTGTTCAAGGTCTTAAGCACAACCTCATTATCATAAGTCAATTATGTGATGAAGGTGACCTTCTAAATTTTAGGATTGACAAATTCTTTCTACACCATTCCAAGGATGATTTTATTCTTTCTTCCCACAGGTAAGAGAATGTATAAACACTAACCATAGAATACATTAGGATCCAAGATCTACCTTTACATAGTGTAATTGAAGATCAATCTTGTTTATGGAATAGAAGGTTAGAACATTTTATCCATAGGAACCAATGAAAACTCTCAAAGAAAAGACCTGTTAAGGATTAACTGGAGCATAGATTTGATTATTCAAAATTTGTGATTCTTGTCAGTATGGAAAGAAATATAAATCAAGTTTTAAATAAATCATTGATGTCTCAACATCTGATGTGTTACAATTAGTACATATGGAAATTTTTGGTCCAACACAAACTGGAAGTGTTGGAGGAAAAAACTATGTATTTTTTCGAGTTTATGATTACACTATATTTAAATGGGTATATTTTCTAGCAAAGAAAAATGAATCTTTTTCCTATTTCAAAATTTTTTGATCCCAAGTTAAAATTTTGAAAAGTTATTCATTTATAACTATTCATAGTGATCATGGAGGAGAATTTCAAAATTCATATTTTGAAAAATAAATAGTAGAAAATGCAAAACTCATAACTTATCAGGTCCAAGAACTCCTCAACAAAATGGTGTTATTGAAAGAAGAAATAGAATTCTTCAAGAGATAACTAGAACCATGTTGTGTTAATGTTCTCAAGGTTAACATTTTTGGGGTGACACTATAAGTATTTCTTGTTATACTATAAATCATGTTTTTATTAGAAATTTTCTTAAAAAACACTATTTGATTTATGGAATGGTATAAAACCAATACATTCATACTTTAAGTTATTTGATTGCAAAGTATTCTTTCTAAATACTAAAGATAATTTACCTAAATTTGCACCCAAATCTAATGAAGTAATTTTTCTAGGATACTCCACAACTTCGAAGGCTTATGGAGTGTTTTGTAAAAATTCTAAAACTATTGAAGAAAGAGTACATGTTAAATTTGATGAATATGATCCTTTTTTTTAAACAACACCAACCTACATATTTGGAACTGTTTTCAAAAACTGATTATCAACCCTTGATAGAATATCTTTCTGATAATTAAAATTTTAAAGAAAATATTTCTGAAACATTTACCCTAGAAGATTTCCTATAATATGTTGATGAATTGGTATTACAAAACCTAAATCAGTTGTTTCTTAAGAATAATCTTAGTGAAATTATCATTGGTGATATAAGTTAAGTTGTAAGGACTATAAGTTCATTAAGAAATGAAGTAGAACATATATCATTTTTTCAATTAGAACCAAAAATCACTGATGAAGCTTTAGGTGATGATGATTGGATAAAATCCATGTAGGATGATCTAAATGAACAAGAAAGGAATAATGTTGTGACCTTAGAATAAAACCCTAAGAAAACTTATGTAAATGGAGTAAAATGGGTCTTCATAAATAAGTGTAATGAAAATGGAATCATTGTGAGAAATTCAGCAAGATTAGTTCCTAATGGCTATAACCAATAAGAATTAATATACTATGAAGAAACCTATTCTCAAATATCTATAATTTAATCTAATCGTATTTTACTTTCCTTTGCACCATTCTTTAATTTCAAAATTTTTCAAATGGATGTAAACTATGATTTCTTTGATAGATATGTTTAAGAGGAAGTTTTTGTTGAAAAACCTCCTGGTTTTGAAGACGCAAAACATCCTGAATATGTTTTGAAACATTCCAAATCATTATATGGACTTAAACAAGCCCCTAGTTCCAAACATGACAGTCTAGGAGGATTTATGTTCCAAATCAATTTTGTTAAGGGAACTGCTGATCCAACCCTTTTTATAAATAAATATAAGAATAAAAGTTTTATTATTAAAATTTATATTGATGACATTATATTTGGTTCAACACAGCAATCTTTAACTGATTCATTTGAGAATATAATAAAATATTAGTTTGAAATGAGTATGATTTGTGAGTAGAAAGTTTTCTTAGGTTTAAAAATTTCTCAAAAACCAAAAGGAACTTAAATATCCCAACATAATTATATTAAGGATATTCTTAAAAAGTATGGATTTGACAATATTATGACTATAAGTACTCTAATTGGTACCTCAAATTCTCTTGATCTTGATTAAGCTGGGAAACTGGTAGATCAAACATCATTTAGAGGTATCATATGAATTTTACTATAAATGATAACTAGTCATCAAGATTTAATGTTTTATGTATTCATTTGTGCAAGATATTAATCCAATCCTAATAAATCTCATTTAAATTTAGTGAAAATAATTTCTCTCTTTTTAAAGGAAACCATGGATTTAGTACTCTTTTATACTTCTGAAAATGATTTTGTTTTAAAATGTTTTTTAGATGCTGACTTTTGTGGGTGCAAAATGGATAGGAAAGGTTCGTCTGGAACTTGTCATTTATTAGGAGATTCATTAGTTTCTTGGTCATGAAAAAAATCAATACTCAGTAGCACTTTCCACTATTGAATATGAATGTGTAGCAGCTAGAATATTTTGTTTTCAAGTGTTTTGGATGCAAAACACACTCACAGACTATGGCATTAGTCTTAACAAAACATAAATATTGTGTGATTACACTAGTTTCATTGCCCAAAAAAATCATGCACATCACTCTAATGAAAAACATATCGATATTAGGCATCACTTATTTAGGGATCACACAAAAAAAAGGAGATATCATTATTTAGTTTATCAGAATGCAAGATCAACTTGTAGATATTTTCACAAATTCATTACCATCTGATATATTTTAATACATTAAACAAAAGTAAGAAATGATAATTATAAGTTAATCTTCCATATTAAATTTTTTTAAACCTATCTCTTTATATTAAGAAACTCGTTTTCATAGGGGGGTATATTTTCTTATTTAACCAAAAATATTTACCAAATTTTCTTTGTAACAAAATTTTTTCGTAACCAAAATTTCTTCAAAACCATTATTTTTCATAATAAAATTTTTTGTCATAAAATTTTTCACAATAAAATTTGTTGTAATAAAAATTTTCATAATCAAAAAATTTAATAATCGAATTTCTTTTAAAAATTCTAAAATACAAGTTTTTTTCCTTTATGAGAAATTTTTTCGAAATCTAAAGTTCTTCAAGAAGAATTTTCCTCATTAATGATAATTTTTCCTAGAAATATATAAGGTATTATTCATTTTATAAAATTTGGTAACCAACTTTTTACTTGTTGGTATTTTTATCTTGTATAAGAATATTTTTCATATTATTTAAGAAAACTTTGTGGATTCACATTCCTTAAATCTGATTTTTTATATTAAAAACCTCAAAAGATCAGAAACAATCAAAATCCTTCTTCAGCTTTTATCTCGGCCATCAGATTAGATCAAGATTATTTCAACCATTGGATATTTTTGGGAATATGAACTGTCACCTCAAACACCTATATAAAGTCCCCCTGATGGTTGTCTCACATCGGTTATTAAGCTTTGGCATGTTGAAACTCTACTTCAGGATTTTTCCAAATTTTCTGGTTTCCTCAGATCTAAAAGACTTTGGAAGAGTCTCCATGGAAGAAAATGTTGTCTGTAAAGGAAATTTTTTAATGGATGGTCTATAGGGAAGGGTTAGTAGATCCAAAGTTATTTGCAAAATATTATTCTCTTATATTAAAGAATATCTAGTTTAATGGTTGGGAGAGTCTGTGTGAATCAAAACCAAAGGGGTAGGATCTAGTGTATCTACAGTTGATGGTGGCATTTTATGAGACTGTAAGTTTTTTTATTCAATATAGAAAAGATATGTTTTCTTTTAAGAGTTATGGGAATGATATTTTCTTTCTTTCAGTATGTCTAGTAACATCTTTTGAATTCCTTATGATGGATAAGTTGAATTCTGTACCCACAAGCTACCAGATGTTTTAGGAAGTTTTGATAGAGAGAAGGATATTGAGTTCCTTGGTTTGTCAGGGGTGAAGACACCAAAGATCAACCATATTTCTAAAAAATATTGGATTTTGGAGTTATGGGTTTAGGGATTTATCATTCTGAGAAAATGGGATAAGGACACTCTGAAGAAAAGTGACATTTATATTCTATATTTTCTGGTGAACCTCTAGAAGATTAACCTTGTGTAGTATATCTTGCTTACAATTTTAAAAATCAATAATGGAACTTTCAAGTCACAGATTATTATTTATCCGGCTATTCTTTCCAAGTTCATAGTTCTCTGTCTTGATACATTCAAAATTCCTTATAGCTCTAAGCTAAGAAATTTCAACGTTATGTTTCTTAGTGATGATACCATGAGAAGAATAAAGATTGGGTTAAATAGGGAATATGGAGAATTATATGATTTATCTAAATATGAAATAGAAGCTTTATCAAAGAAACCAGAAGTGGCTGAGACATCCTAGTAAGGTGGGAAGAAGATAAAGGTGAAGGAACAGGAAGTGAATGAAAACCTCATGCAATTCAGGAAACCCAATCCGCTCCTCCAAAACTAAAGAAGAAAAAGACCTATCTAGATGAAGTGGTTTCTAAGTGCAGAGAAGATAACAAATATAGCAATGAAGGGGAGCCTAGTTTTGGCTTGGATCCTACTGATGCTAAAGCCTTGAAGATTAAGGCTCTTGAGGTGCATGTAAAGTAAGAAAAGCTAAATAAGCAAAGGAAAAAAGATGTCAGAGCATTAAATAGTTCAATATCTTATCAAAGATGCTGATAAAGCCTCTGAAAAAGTCTAGGTACCAAAATCATTTCTACAATAATAACTTCCAGTGACTCCGGGAAAGAAAATGGTGATTCCGAAACGAGAAGAAGATGAAGAAATTATGAAGGAAGATTAAGTGGAAGAACAATAATAATAGGAGGAAGAAAGGGATGACACTGATGATTTTATAAGGCAAGTAGAGATTTATCATGATATGGAGAGTCCTTTTGAGAAATTTTCTATTTAGACATCTTAAGACAAATCTTCAAAACATGATACCACGATAAATGAAGAAGAATGCCATGAAGAATTAAATAAACCAACTAAACAAGAGATTTGTAATCATGAATTGGTTAAACAATATGACCTTGTGGTAGAAGATAAGAAATAAAATGTTGAGGATGATAAATAGTTCAACTATCAGATAGTGAACGTGAATCACCAAAAGCTGTAAGGATGATTATAATAATTGATAAGGGAAACAAGTGTGGGTTGATACACCGAGAAAACCACAGGGGAAAAGAAATAATTTGGTGGTTCATCAAAGAGAAAATCTGAATAGATAGATAAAAAACCCTCACCAACTAGAGAATTGGATTCGGAGTCATCCTCTATGAGACATGACATCATGGTATAATCATTAAAAAAGTTATTTGATGTCATTCCTTTGTTTCCAATTATAGACTCAAGTTTCCATATGCATCATCACTTGTTTAATCAGAAATTGGATTCTTTTTCTATGTTTAGGGATAAGTTCATTAGGCTTAATGTAGAATTAAAATCATTCTTCATCAGGTATGAATCTCACAAGAGTTCATGCAATGAAATCACAAAGTGGTCAAATAATACCATTGAAGATATAACAATTTTTTATGATATTCTAGAGAATATGAATAATGGTTTTGATACGAAAGATGTCAATATCAAAGACCTTACTTTAAGTTTTTTATGAGAATCTAAATCTTGAACAAACAGTTCAGAAGTTGGAAGTCAATGACCTGAATGGGAACCTTTATTCAATTTCTATGAATTTGAAGAAGTAAATGGATCTAAGAATAGATTTTGAGGAAAATTTCAGCAAGAAAGAAGTTTTTTTGAAGACTCAAGCAGAAATGTTTAAGGATCAGGAAGAAAAATGAGGATCAATAACTATTTCTCAATAACTTTAAAGAACATCACATGGAGCATAAGAATCTAAAAACCAATGTGAAAAAGTTAATGCCAAAGGAGAAAGAATGATTATTTTTTCCCAATCTATTATTTTGTTGTATTTTCTTCTTTGTAAAAATTCTATCAATCGTAATGAAATTTTTTTTTGTTCTTCATATGTTTTTTTTGTATAGTACTAATATTTTAGGTACTATTTTTTCTATTCTCTCAATTCCTTTTTGAAGATCAAAAAGGGGGAGAAATGAATGATAAAAATAATACTTAGTAAATAAGATAATTCCCTAAGAAAGGGATAGTCTATATAAGGGGTAGTTTTATCAAAGAATATTTCTTTATATAATAAAAATCAAAATATCTTTAAGGAATTAAAGAATATGATACTTAGGGATTTCAAAACCAAAGGGGAAGTAAGTCGTATTCACCTTGATTCATAAGTAAAGTGAGATAAGATTATCTTTTAATTTCATAAAAAAAATTCTATGCCTTTATATTCTTTTTCATAAGGATGTTTTTGGTTTCCAAAATGGGGGATATTGTTGAGTCAATAAGGATTACTTATGACTTTTCCATTCCTCCATGTTTTGAAAATCACAGGAACTTTATCTTAAGGCAAATAGTTTTTTCCCTAACGATTATCTTTATAGGGAAAATTTTCATTCTATTGGGAAATTTTTATCTGTACATATGTTTTCATTGTTCATTTTATAGTCTCTATAAATGAAACTCATTTTTATTACTAAGAAAATTTTGGTTTCACATCTAAAACCTCATAATACTATAAATACTTAGATATAAATTATTCTATTTCTAAACTCTGAATTCTCTAAAATTCAGACTCGGAATTCAATGAATTTCGGATTCTAAATTCTCTAAAATTATGACTCTAAATTCTATAAAATTCAGGTTATGAATTATCTGAAATTCAAGTTTCGAATTCTCTAAAATTCAGGTTTTAAATTCTCTAAATTTCATGTTCCAAAGCCTTTGAAATCTAGGGTCTGAATTCTCTTAAATTCAAGTTATGAATTCAATGAAATTTAGGTTCCAAATTATTTGAAATTTCGACTCTGAATTCTCTGAAATTATGACGCCTAATTCTTTATAATTCTGACCCTGTATTACTCATAACTCAAACTCTGAAATCTATAAATTTTGTTTAGTTGAACTAAAATAGGCTTTGTGAATTTACCTTATATATCTTTGTTAAACATAGTTTTTCTTAAGGTTAAAAATGATTGTTTTTAAACATATAATTCACCTCCCTCTTGTAATTGAGAATCTAGATCATTATTTCTATCCTATATAGATATCATAGGAAATACATCGGTTGATCCCATGTAGCGTCGTAATATCCACTTCCTTAGAAAATTGAACTTTTCTGAGAATTATAAAAAAATCATCCTAAGAAAATTTTAATATGATAATTTCAAAAATAAAGTTTATTTTTAAAAATAAATTTTATTATGGTGTCAAAATAGGTTTAATATAAGTTTTCAAAAAAGGTTAAAAAACTGTTCTTTAGAAAAATATATTTTTTAAGTGTAAAATTGGATGTATTCTTATCATTTGTCTAAAAACACCTAAAATTATTGTAAAAATTTTACTTGAATATATTATAAGGAACTTTCATTAAACAATAAATAATATTGATCATGAATTTAATAATTCATTCTCTTATGTTTAAGGATCTTCTTAGGTGTATATTTTTTTGGATAATTTGTTCATAACTCATACATAACTAACCTATATATTACAAAGAGGACACTTCCAATTAGTATTAATTTTTCCTACCAAAAAAATATTTGAAAAAAAATAATACATTTTTCATTAATACTCTTCAAAAAATTAAACTTGATTTTATCCTTTAACATACCCATCCTTTGAAAAAAATTAAAAACCTGGTATCAGCATGAAAATATTAGAAATGGATACAAAAATAAGTAAAATAGATAGTCCTATGAAAATATAAAAATGCATATATTGTTTACCTTTATCTTAAATTTTCTTCGAGAATATGAAATAAAAAATTTCAAATGACTAAAATACACACCATTTTGATCAAATAAATTCACCAAACCCCATAGCAAAAAAATTATAAATTCTTATTTGTAACAACAATCATCACATTCATAATCTATTTTAAACCCTTGTTATAAGTAACTTGATCCCAGTTAAATGCATAGGAGAAAGCCTTTAGTAACTCTCTTTTTCATTCCTATTAAGACATGGAACATTACCAAATGCATTAGAGCACTATATAGGAACACCCAACATATAATCTATAGCAGGATTACCTATTTCTATCAATGTAGCCCCATAATATATGTTGTAACAAGATCACCCAATGTTATTTGTTCTTCCCCATCCTATAAATTGTAACGGGATCACCCAAAGCTATATGGGCTTCCCCATTATATAATTATAAAGTACCATATCCTGAATAAATGAATATTTTGATTGCACTTATAAATCATAAAAGATTTTAAAATAAAATTTACACACATAAAGAAATCAATTTTGGATATTAAAATTCACTTTTTTTTTAAAACTCGTTTTGAATACCAAAATATTCTTTTCTTCTGAAAAATGATTTTCAATATCAAATTTTCAAAAAATGAAAAAAAAAATTATTTTAAGATTATAAGAATTATTTTAAAGGATTCAAGAAATCAAATAATGGACACGGTGGTGGGAAAATTGTTTTATATATGTATGTTTAAAAAAGGAAATTCATTTTTTCCATTTTTCAAAAAGTTATGTAAAAACACATAAAAATATTCCTTTTCAAAACATTTAAAAGTAATCTAGAAAAAGAGGCAAAAATGTAATTTATAAATTATTTATGTCCACATAAAATTTTTCATCAAAGTATTTTAAAAAACAATGTCATGTAATATAAGGATATTTTTATGTAAAAACATTAAAAGTATGTTTTTTAATGGAAAATCTTATACCACCACGAAATATTTGAATCATTACCCCCATGAAAAATAACATTAAAAATATTATAATACGTGATAATAGAGGAAATTGTGATTTAACATATCAAAAGGTATTCTAATAAACCTATTAATTGAATATAGGTGCATAACATAAAAAAATTCCTTAACAAAAGGAAATTGAGATGAAGTCCCTTACCATGTCTCTATCATTCCATGTGTGTCTTTATATTCCTCTTTTTTAGTTATCTTACTTTTGTTTGAACCAATGGCCTTCCTTTGTGGGATTTAGGTCAAAAGTAAGTCTTCTAGGATGATAAGATACAACTATAGAAGTTTTTTGGGTAGGTCTTTTTCCAAAAAATTGGTTTTTAGGGTGTTATGAGAGGAGGAGAGGTGGTGGCCTTTTATAAGTTATGTGAGTAGCACACTTTTAATTTTTTGAATGTGTGAATTTCACCCACATTTGTTTATCTCTCCATGCCCCAATAATTGTCCATTTTCAATCCTATATAGAATAAGATATAAATATTTCCATCCATGGGTTTTTATACATGTTTTGGATCATTTTAACACCTTGTATCCTATGTATAACCACTAAGTAAATTCATTTATAATTTAATCATTTTAATTAATTTTAATTATTTTCACTAGTCACGTTTTTTAGAAATAAATTCAAAGATATTAGAAGTTATAAATTATAATGATTCCAAATATATATTCCATTTTTCCAATGTCAATTCATATATGTGGAAAATATTAATTTAATAATAATCTTGTAGTTGTTGTGAAATAGCGAGTTTTTAGGAAGTGTTTTTAAAAAAAAGATGATTCTCTATTAACCAAACGACAAATAATAAAATTGAAAAAAAATCCTCTCATGGTATCTTTAAAGAATTTTTTAGGTGATTGTGTTTGTTGAAGAAGTTGGCCTCCATGTTGTTTTTTTTTCACAAAGGAGACCATGATGTCCAATTTTTTGACAAAAGGGGGTTTACATGGTGATTTTCTAGGTTTAAGAGATGTTGCTGGATATCCATGTTTGATAGAAGAACCCAGACAAATAAATAGACAATCCAGAGGCGGTACAAAGAGAGGATATACAATATGGGCCTAAAAATTGGAATATAGAGATATGTTTTTTTAGCAAAGGGAGGTGAGTGAAAAAATAGAGCGGTGCAAGAAAAATAAAGTTATGCCCAGAATATTGGTGTGGTGCATAAAATAGAGGAATATAGTTTTTTGTGCAAGACATGTTTTGAGATCAGAATCTCTAAAATTTGTATAGTCATGAGGGGTGCGAAATATTAGAGCATTGCGTGAAATATGGTGTTCTGTAGAAGATGTGGTTTTTCGTGCTCAAAGTGGATTATGAGTGCAAGGAGGGTTATTAGTGAAAGGTTCATTTTTTCTATAAATATGATGTGACCCACCTCATTTTGTGTAGCTCAAGAATTTGAGATTATCCGAGCTCTGGCCTATGTAATTGGAATTTACATGGGAGTTGTGTGTAAATGTCAAGTTTTCACGTAAAGTGAGTTGTTTTCTCATAAAGAAAAGGTTGTGTATAAAATGAAGGTTGTGCATAAAGGTCAGGCTGCACATAAAAATGTTGTTGCACATAAAATAATTTGTTATGCGTAAAAGAGGTGTTGCGCAAAAAGTGGATTTCATGCAAAAGTAGGGAATTGCGCACAAAGCCTAGTTAAGGTTGCGCGTAAAAATTGGGGTTTCCCGGTACAACTGGTGCAAAGAGAGACTCATATGTGAATGATATTTTGACATCAATATAGAATCTATCAATATTTAAGGATGCATATTTTATTAGAGATAATGAAGAGACATACAAGTCTATAAACTGTGAGTGCATCTCCAAAAGAAGAAGAGAGTAGACTTCAGTTGAGTGAGCAGTGAGATTTCACTTTTTGATTGGTTGTAAACCATAAGAGACAGTGAGTCCACATTGAACATTTTAAAAAATAGTGCACTTTTAGTGCATTTGGTACATCGGCACATTATCAGTGTATGCTCCTTGTATGTAGCCTAGTGAGGGTGAACCAAGTAAAAATCTATGTGTCATGTGCATGATTTAGATTCTGTTTATACATTGTTATAGGAAAGATAGAGAAGAGAGTTTTTCTTAATAGCTAAACAAGATCAATAGGGTTAATTGTTTTAATCTGCCATAACCTGATTTACCCCCCCCCCCCCCCTCTCTGGGTATCTAATATATTGGAAATAACAAAAATTGTATGAAACTAAATTAATAGTTTTTTATATATAATCAATAAATTTCATTTTAAACAATACCAATTAGTGGTTATTTTAATTAATTTAAAAGGAGAAACACTATTCATTTTAAAATAGTTTTCTAGAAACCCCATTTTAACCCCAAAAACAAACTTATTCTAAAAACCAATATAAAAAAATTAAATACAAATTAACTAGATAAAATAATAATTAGGTAACTTTAAATCATATTTAAACTTTTAATTTTCTTAATTTATTAAAAATAAATGACATTTTTTTAAAATCCAGTACTTCCACTATTCACTGGAAAATACAAATTCTCCAAAAGACATGAAACATTACCCAACATAAATTTTGACTTGATTGTTGGAAAATTTATAAAAAATTTAAAAAATTAAAATTAAAAAATTTAGAAAATGATCTACTAAATAAAATTTTGTAATATAAGTGTTTAATTAATACAATTTTTTGATTAAAAATTACTTAATATTTTTATAAATAATATGACTATATAAATTATATTATTAACTATGAAACGTTTTATGAAATCATTACACGGGTTTCAATATCCTTACCCCCATTTTAGAAATATTTTACCACCATTTTATTTATTTATTAAATAGGTGGGGATATCTCTCCCTCATAGAATTTTTAGATTCTAATGTAGCCACTTCAACTATAGTGGTTTTCCACAAGACCTTAACATAATGAATCAACTTCTTCGAAAACAATTCCTCTCTATAGTTAATAATATGGACTGGATTTTCCTTATCAGAAATATTCTCTTCCAACTTGTCTACCTTAGAACTCAAAACATGAGATGGATCTAGCACACATTTCATTAACATTGGTACATGAAAGACGTTGTCTACCTAAGATAAACTTGAGAGAAAATCCACTTGGTAGGAAACTAATCTAGATTTATCCAAGATTTAAAATGTTCCAATGAAACATGGAATTATATTTCCATTTTTACCAATATATAAAACACTTTTCCATGGAGAAATTTTGTGAAAGACATGATCACCTACCTTAAAAAATGACCATTTCTTCAGTTGTCCGCATAGATTTTCTGATTAATATGAGTTGTATTCATATGATGTTGAATCAACTACACATTTCAATCATTTTCTCTACCAAATATATTCCATAAAATTCCACTCTCCTAATTATCCTAGTAATCTTATGTCTGACACCACTTTCAATAGGTTGCCTCAAGTTTTTTCATCATTATACTGGAATGAAAACTATTTTTATAAGAAAACTCAACCAAATAAATATGTTGATCCAATATTCCATGGTAATTAATTGATCAATAATGAATATTATTTTCCAATTTATAAATCATCTTCTTAGCTTATCCATCATATTGAGGATGAAAAGTCGTACTGAAATTTAATTTTGTTCCCAGTAACTTCTGAACTCCATTCCAAAAATTGGATGTGAACCTGGGTTCACTATCTGATAAAATGGAGAGAGTAACTCCATGTGACCTGATTATGTCCTTTAGATAAAGTTGATAAATATAATATTATGACATTTTATCTTTAATGGGAAGTAAATGTGAAGATTTAGTTAATAAAACAATAATAACCCAAATCACATTGTTACCTCTTGATGTCCTTGGAAATCCCATCATGAAATCCATGGATATATTTTCCAGTTTATATTGTGACACAGGAAAAGGATGAATCGTTACCTTCTATAGTTTTTGTTAATATTTAACCTACAAATAATTCAAATAATTCATGTTAAAGTTAGTAATCTCTCTGATTATTCTATCCCACTAGTAATACTC
This sequence comes from Viscum album, assembly GCA_963277665.1. Lineage (NCBI taxonomy): Eukaryota > Viridiplantae > Streptophyta > Magnoliopsida > Santalales > Viscaceae > Viscum > Viscum album. The sequence continues at coordinate 1,105,599,687 of OY728119.1, forward strand.
TTGATGGTCTATGTGCCTCATAGAGCAGTCAGTATAAATGGAAAATGGAGAATTGTAAGCCTCACTCAACAACCATCTCCCCAGCTGGAAATCACAAGGAATATATAATATTTTATTAAATAGTATAACAGATTCTTTATCGATATCAAAATCATGCAACAAATCCTTCTTAATATATTATATTATTCCTATAATTATTAATCCACTATTTGAACTTGCTTAATTATTTCTGACCAATTAAACTATGCAGAAACCCAAAACAAAATAGGGGATGTCCCTACATCCAAAAATTGTTGGAAAACAATTATCAAATCATTAATAAAAGGGTCACATTATAAATTTATCAAGGTTAATAAATCGTTATTTTTTCAAATCAAAGAATCATTCACATTGTTTTTTTAGTATGATAATGAATCATGTAGTCCAAATCCATGATCAATTCAAGCCATCTTCTTTGTCTCATTTATTATTATTTCTAAAAATATATATAATTCAAAACATTTTTTTCAGTATATATTTCACAAATTGATCTATAAAAATTATTATTGTGACTTTTTAAATCAAATCCCACTTCATCTAATTCCAAATTATGTGTAGGATAATTTTACTCATGAGATTTCAACTAACGTGAAGTATAATAAATAACCTGATTATTCTGAATTATAATAAATCCAATTCCTTTCAATGAGTCAATACTGAAGATTAAAAATTCATAATTTCTAGAAGTCATGGATAAAATAGGGTAATTCCCCAATCTTATTTTCAGTTTTTGAAAATAATTATCACATTCTTTTTTTCCGATGAATTAAAATCCTTTTGAATTAACATAGTTATAAGGCTAGAAAACTGAGAAATGTTTTCAACAAACTTTTATTAGTAAACCACTATTCCAATAAAACTATGAATATATGTGATATTTTTAGGTTTTTTCATTCTTCAACAACTTTTATTCTTTGTAATTTCAACAGTTATTCTATATGTAGAAATAATTTTACTAAGGAAAAAGATTGAAGCCAAAATTTACCCATACTACATTTCCCATATAAATTATTTTATTTTAAATTTTGACAAACAGTTATTAGATTCCTTCTATGTTCCTCTTGAATTTTAAAATACACCAAAATAATATCAATAAATTCAACCACAAACATGTTCATGAACTCATTAAAAATAATATACTCAATGTCCGTAAATATAATTGGTGAATTAGATAACCCAAATGGGATAACTACAAAATCATAATGCAGATATCTTTATTAAAACATAGTCTTCAAAATGTATGCTTCCTTCACGTTCAAATGATAGTACACCAACCTCTTTTCAACCTCTAAAAAAATTGAGCTCTATAGATCTGATTAAACAAGTCCTCGATATGAAGAAAAGGATACTTACTATTAATAGTGACATGATTATAGGATCTATAATGAATGAAAAGTCTCATTAAACCATCATTATTTTTAGAAAAACAATATAGAAACACATTATAATAAAGTTCTAGTTGATATGAATATTTTATCTAATAACCCTTTCAATTTATTTTTCAATTTTAATAGTTCAACATCAGTGTTACGATAAAGGGATTTAGAAGCATTCTTAGCATTAGGTACTAAGTCAATAGTAAACTCAATCTACTGATCGGGAATAACACTAGAAAAATCATTAGAATATATATCCATGTATTCATTTACAACAAGAACATCAAAAATCTTAACAATTTGAATCATTTCAATGATGTGGGATAGGGAACTTTCACGACCACCTCTAATCAATTTATCTGCATCATGGAAAGTTATCAAAGGAATTGAATCATTAAACGCAGCTTTTTTAGTACTAAAATATATCATATCATGATAAAATAAAATACAATTCATACCGAGAATGATACCAAAATTTAATATTTACATTTCAAAAATATATTTAGGAAATACCATCTCACTGATAACAATAAAAATATTCTAATAAATCATGGTCTCTTTAATCATTCCACCCAAAGTTTTCACTAAAATTTATATCATAACTTCATGTGGTTATGTATCTAATTTACAAGAAAAAATATTATAAATGAAATAATATGAAGACCTAGAGTCAAATAGGGTATTCGAATAATTCTAATACACAAGTAACATACATGTCACCAATTAATTTGATGGACCAACATCAACTGTACTAGTAGAAAATAACATTTATACACTTTCTTTTTTTCGATCATGATGATTTGTATCCCGTGATACTAACTTGGGACACACATTAGCATAATGACCCAACTCATTAAAACTAAAACACCTCAATATTATATGTATATCAGTTACCCCTTTTTTAGTATTTTTCCTTGAATTCCTGATCCATATAGAAAATAAAATTACACATCGGTAACACTTCACATATCCCATAAAATATTCCTTGAAAATTCATTTTCCATACATAAAATTTATTAATGTTACTTCCAAAATTCATTGATATTTTATTCTACATTTCTGCCACCAAGGCCTTTTTTTACTACTTTCACCTCAAGGAACAAACATTTCAAAAAAATCTATATCAACATTCTAATCTTAAATAACCACATTATCATAACATTTAAATTCTATTTAATCTAATTCTATTCATAAACATGGTATTATCCTCTAGTAAAATAAATTAATTTTATAATCTGTTTCCTGAATAATATCCATCACATAACTGGCCAATCTTGTGAATTTTTCTATATATGTAGTTAAAAAATATTCATTATTACACCTCAATTACAAGAATTATTTTTCCATCTAGATTCAAATAAACAATTCGAAATATTTCTCAATGAAAGGATCATTTAATGTTTCTCATTCCATGGAATCAAGATAATTTGTATCTCTCATATTCTTATGTAAAGTCTATTATCAATTGGATTCACCTTCTGAAGTACTAAAAGAATTATTTAACTTTTGGAATATCAAAACAACTAATGAGATCAAATATATTTTCTAGATGATTCATAAAACCTTTTGATACCATAGGTTCATATGATCAAATTAATGATAGGGGATATTTTATTAGTAAATTATACATAATATATATATTATTTTGTAGAAGATCAGGTTCCTCTCTAGAATGGATACCACCGATATTTATATCTTGTGTAAACTGAACCATCATTGTGACAAACATTTCTATTTAGATTCCAACCATCTCAAGGTGATAATTTTGAAGGATATTTTCTTCTTGGTGACTTCCTACTATATCATCCATGTTTCCTCTATTGAAAACCATTCTGAATAGATATAGTTTAGATGAATCAGCATGGTAATATTCAAATGATATAACATTTTAACTTTACTATAAGGTAAAATATTTCATTAGTAGAATATTATCATTATACGGACCTAAAAATTTATCTAAAAGACCTTTGGTTCCAACTATAAACACCCAGAATAAATCCTTAAATAATCATGAGTTTTAACTGAAGAAATCATTCTCTTACATTTAAGGATCCTTTTAGGTTTAGAATTGTAGTGATTTAGGTCATAACTCATACACAATAAACCTATATATTATAATTTAATTTTTTTTCCAATATGCATTTTTTACAACATATAAAACTTTTTAAACAAAACCTAATTTCCTTTCATGAAAACTTATCATTAATTTCAACTTGACTTTATTATTTTCCTTAACATTTTTGTCAAAAAAAAATTAAAATGATCCATTATTCGAAAATGCTCCATAAGGGATATAAAAAAAAGTAAAACTATAATCCCTAAGTAAATATGAAAAATCATATAACGTTTAAATTTATGTTAAAAGTTATCTGAGTATATTAAATAAAACATTTTCACACAAAAAAAACACACCATTTTCGTTAAATAAATTTATGAAAACCAATAGAATGTAATTAAAAAAACTTCTTAGTAACATAGAGCATCACATTCATAATCTATTGTAATCCTATGACATAAGTAACTAGAGACTTGTTAAATCTATCATAGAAACACTTGGTAACTCTCTCTTTCATTCTGGTTAAAATAAAGAACATTACCCAATGCATTGGAGATCTATCTAAGCCACCCATTATAAAAGTTGTAATGGGATCACCTGGTGCTACCTAGGTTACCCCATTGTATAAGTTGTAATAGGATCACCATGGACTACCTAGGTTGCTTCTTCATATATATTGTAATGGACTGACCTAGAGCTATCTAGGCCACCCCCAAAATATAATTCTCAAGTATCATAACATGAATAAAATATTTTTATGCTTGAAGTTTTCAATTAAAAACATTTGAAAAACTCTTTTAAACTAGAAACAAAATAAATTTTTGATATCAAAATATCATTTTATTTTAAAACCCCATTTTCAATACCAAAATATTCTTTCATTTAGAAAAACCATTTTCAATACCAAAGTACCCAAAAAAAGGGGAAAGTTTTTTTTAAGATTATGCAAAATCCTTCATAGTATATTATAAATAAAATAAAAATCACATCTCCATAAACGTTTGTTCACCATGTAAGTTAAAAATATGACATTCTATATGTCATTTTTTAAAACATTATAAATAAAACATGTAAAAATATTCCTTTTAAAAACCATTTAATGTAAAGCAAAAAAATATACATAAAATTTACTTTATAAATATTTTATATCTATATAAAAATATTCCATAAAAACCTCTGAAAAACAATTTCATAGAAGAGAAATATAGTTTGAAATAAAAAAATAAATATTATTTTGTTTTTAAAGTAAAAGTTTCGTTTCACTTTAAAGTATTTTAATCATTATTGCCGTGAAGGAGTAACATTAAAAAAACTCTAAATACCATAATAGTAGAACAATTCATGACATAATATGAAAAATTGAATGTATATAAACCTATAAAAATAATAAATGTGAATAAAATAAGAATATGTCCCTATGAAAGGAAATTGATATTAATTCTCTTAACTTGTGTTTGACTTGACACAAGTGTCTTTATATTTGTCTTCCTTCGGTATCTCCTTTTTTTCACAAAAGGCCTTCCCTCAGTTTATTTCATCCCATATTAAGGATTTTAGGATAATATAAGGAAAGTGTAGAATTTGTTTTTTTACTTTTTTCAAAACTAATTTGTTTTGAAGGAGTATATTGAGAAGGATAGTTGGTGGCTTTTATAATTAATTCCAACAATATATTTTTCATGTAACTTGGCCCTAATAATGTCCATTTCACTAAAATATAATTTATAAGGTTGAAATATAGTCACTAAATTGGTTTTTGACATGTTTTGGGTCATTTTTACTTCTTATATTCAATGTTTAACCACTAAGAAATGTTTTTTATCATAATCACTGCAATTAATTTTTATTTTTTTCACTAATAACTTTTGTAAAAAAAATAAGTTGATATTGTTAGACATTATAAATAATTAAAATTAAAAATATGGATTCCAAGTTTTCAAATTAAATTCACAGAAGTGGAAAATTTTAATTTAATATTAATTGAGTAGACATGGGGACAAAATAAGTTTTTAAGAAGATTATTTATTTAGAAAACGATGATTCTATATTAACACTATCACAAATAATAAAGATTTAATGAAATCCAATTAATATATACTAATATATAATCTATAAATTACATTTAAAAAATTATCCATTATGGATTATTTTAATTAATTATTTTGGAGAAATATAATGCATTTTAAAAAAGTTTTTATAAAAACACATTTTTAAACCCAAAAAAGAAACATATAGTAAAATCAATATAAAGTTAAATAAAAAGTAATTAATTATATTAAATAATACATAGTTTACTTCAAAACATTTTCTGAAAAATATCAAAATTCACCCAAAGTAAATTTCAATATGATTATTTAAAAAATTATTTCCATTTTATTTAATTAAAACACACAAATTTATAAATTAATATTCCAAATAAAACCTTTTAAGGAAATTTTTAATTAACATAATTTCTTATTTGATTAAAAATTACATAGTATTTCTATTACTAATATAACTATATAATTTGTATTATTAAATATTAAAATGATTTATTTGATAATTATGCATGTTTCTATATATTTACTATATTCATTTAATTAATATAATTCACCAAAAGTTATTTTTTATTTATTGAGTAAAATGGGATAATTTACATAAAAATAGTTTTTTCTGGAAAATAATTCCTTTTTAAAATAGGTTTTATTTTCATTTTTAATTAATTTGTCACCCAAGAACTAATTTTATATACCTGTGTAGACTATATATTTAATAATTTTTTTAATCCTATTTATACCTGTCATTCCAACAAGTTTGAGATAACTATCATATAACAATATTTTAATAATATCTCGTGTTTCTTTTAAACTCAGTTTTGAGTGTAACAAAAAATAAAATAGATATTATGTGTAATGAAGATTATAGAAAATCATAAATTTATTTCAAAAAAACTATTTCATAAAATCTTGGAGTGTTACATTCTACCCACCTTATAATGAATTTCTCCATCAAAATTTGTCACTTTTGTACCAATTACTATGGATACTTCTACTACATTACATACTAAGGTTCCCATACAGCATACTCAAGTTGGTGGTACAA